>JAIOJX010000003.1:160358772-160671272 GCA_022376925.1 Tragulus kanchil
AAAACCGAAAACATAAATAGGAAATGTTTTGTCTCATTAAGGGAATTTTCTTAAAACGTGTTCTTAGAGGAAAGCAAAATACTTTTTTGCTTTATTTCAACTTCACTAATCAAATGAAGTGGGTAGGCTCTTGAAGTTCCATGACTATAAAAGGATTTCTTATTAATCTCTTTCATTAAAAATTAATGAGCGGTAAATCAACAATTAGTTAGCATCATGGAAAATCCGACTAAATACTGTTGGTAAACAGTACTGTTCTCAGTGTGGTTGCTTTGACTTGTTACCAAAAATAACACCGTCAGATTTCCTGATGTTGATAATGGCTGCATTTTCCCATGAGAGACTAAAGTGAAAACCAGAGTATTCCCCCTTCTTCAAGTTTTTGTGAGTATATCAGGTGCCTGCAAATACAAAACAATCAGTTATGCTGGTGTTTGATGTCTTCTATGATTCCACTGAGAAAATGGAGAATTTATCACATACTGAAGCCTCCTTATCATTTGATTAAATTTGCAAGATTTTTTCCTGTAGGACTTTCAGAAAATAGGTACCTGGCCAATGTGATGTCTGGTCTTATTCATTTCCTCTGGTACAAAAAACTGGTTCCACATCCAGCCACGTCTCACTCTCAAATGAGACCCCTCTGGGTGCTTCACCTCCTCTGTTTTGGCGTTTTCTGTTGCCGGGATGCCAGGCCATAGGAGAGGAATTCCAAACATAAAAGGCAGCAATGAGGAACGGTTCATTCTGCTTGGATTCCAACTGGCACTCTTTGGAGGAAATAGTATTTTCAACTGTTAGGTATCTTTCATATTCCTAGAGAACAAAACAAAATTCTTGACATTTGAAAAATAATACTTTCTCACATAATTATTGAAGACAGGACACAAATTTTGCATTTGTGAAAAATGAGACAAAATACACTCTTATCTTCCAAGTAAGGTGGTTAATTATATTTTGTAGCAATAATTTGAATGTGACAATTACAAATTTCTGCTCAGTTAATTAGTGGTTAAACTTATTTCAGTTCATTCATCCAGGGGTTACAGGGAAAAAGGACATGATATTATAATTACCTCTGTTTAAAGAAAATCAAATAAGAATAAAAACCGAAAACATAAATAGGAAATGTTTTGTCTCATTAAGGGAATTTTCTTAAAACGTGTTCTTAGAGGAAAGCAAAATACTTTTTTGCTTTATTTCAACTTCACTAATCAAATGAAGTGGGTAGGCTCTTGAAGTTCCATGACTATAAAAGGATTTCTTATTAATCTCTTTCATTAAAAATTAATGAGCGGTAAATCAACAATTAGTTAGCATCATGGAAAATCCGACTAAATACTGTTGGTAAACAGTACTGTTCTCAGTGTGGTTGCTTTGACTTGTTACCAAAAATAACACCGTCAGATTTCCTGATGTTGATAATGGCTGCATTTTCCCATGAGAGACTAAAGTGAAAACCAGAGTATTCCCCCTTCTTCAAGTTTTTGTGAGTATATCAGGTGCCTGCAAATACAAAACAATCAGTTATGCTGGTGTTTGATGTCTTCTATGATTCCACTGAGAAAATGGAGAATTTATCACATACTGAAGCCTCCTTATCATTTGATTAAATTTGCAAGATTTTTTCCTGTAGGACTTTCAGAAAATAGGTACCTGGCCAATGTGATGTCTGGTCTTATTCATTTCCTCTGGTACAAAAAACTGGTTCCACATCCAGCCACGTCTCACTCTCAAATGAGACCCCTCTGGGTGCTTCACCTCCTCTGTTTTGGCGTTTTCTGTTGCCGGGATGCCAGGCCATAGGAGAGGAATTCCAAACATAAAAGGCAGCAATGAGGAACGGTTCATTCTGCTTGGATTCCAACTGGCACTCTTTGGAGGAAATAGTATTTTCAACTGTTAGGTATCTTTCATATTCCTAGAGAACAAAACAAAATTCTTGACATTTGAAAAATAATACTTTCTCACATAATTATTGAAGACAGGACACAAATTTTGCATTTGTGAAAAATGAGACAAAATACACTCTTATCTTCCAAGTAAGGTGGTTAATTATATTTTGTAGCAATAATTTGAATGTGACAATTACAAATTTCTGCTCAGTTATTATAGTCATAAATCTACCTGGAGGTTGAAAAGATGCTCTAGCAATCTCCTTGATTGATAACTGGCACTGAGATATTTTTAAAAGTTTAACCTGTTTACTTACTTCTTCCTTTCCAACTCGGTAAAACTCAAAACTATCCCATTAAATCAGCCATCAAACCAGGGTAAAATGTGATATTTATCCTCTTTTTCAATAGAAATGTTTTCTCATCCAGTTTCTTAAATATGATACTTTACATAGCTACTTAAATAAACAAAATGACAATTTGGCTTAAGATCTGGGGGATTTAAAAATTTATACTGATAAAACACTGTGTGAAGAGAAATCCTAAGATTTTTTTATTTTTAAGATATTTCTATATTGTAAAATGTAAGAAAGAAATGTTCATCTTAACAAGGAAACAAAACAATTCATGGAAAATAAATTAAAAATTAAAGTGGCTGGATAAAATGGATGAATGTTTATAATAAGTAAAATGGAGATGAAAAATATTTATAATAAGTAAAACACTGAAAATATCTTTCAGTATTTAAACATTTCAGACCAAAAAAACCCCAAGCTTGGAACTTTTCTATTTAAAACTTTCCATTTACCTAATGCTATCATATCAGAGTTAATCACAGCAATTCTTCATGAAATGACTGGTAATTCTCACCTTTAATTGAAACTGAATAACTCTGCATTTCCCATATTTACATAGTCTCTATACAACCAAACTGGATTTGTTTCTTCAGGATTAATGAAGAAAAATAATTTTGTGAGATCTGACAATGTCCTAATCTACAGAAAAGTCATAAAATCTTTTTCCGTTTAGGAGTTTTTCATATGACCTTGTTTTGAATTTTCTCTACATATCTTTGATTGTCTCTGACAGATTTCTTAGGTCTTTGGCTCTTGTTAGGTATCCTAGAGAACAAAACAAAATTCTTGACATTTGAAAAATAATACTTTCTCACATAATTATTGAAGACAGGACACAAATTTTGCATTTGTGAAAAATGAGACAAAATACACTCTTATCTTCCAAGTAAGGTGGTTAATTATATTTTGTAGCAATAATTTGAATGTGACAATTACAAATTTCTGCTCAGTTATTATAGTCATAAATCTACCTGGAGGTTGAAAAGATGCTCTAGCAATCTCCTTGATTGATAACTGGCACTGAGATATTTTTAAAAGTTTAACCTGTTTACTTACTTCTTCCTTTCCAACTCGGTAAAACTCAAAACTATCCCATTAAATCAGCCATCAAACCAGGGTAAAATGTGATATTTATCCTCTTTTTCAATAGAAATGTTTTCTCATCCAGTTTCTTAAATATGATACTTTACATAGCTACTTAAATAAACAAAATGACAATTTGGCTTAAGATCTGGGGGATTTAAAAATTTATACTGATAAAACACTGTGTGAAGAGAAATCCTAAGATTTTTTTTTTATTTTTAAGATATTTCTATATTGTAAAATGTAAGAAAGAAATGTTCATCTTAACAAGGAAACAAAACAATTCATGGAAAATAAATTAAAAATTAAAGTGGCTGGATAAAATGGATGAATGTTTATAATAAGTAAAATGGAGATGAAAAATATTTATAATAAGTAAAACACTGAAAATATCTTTCAGTATTTAAACATTTCAGACCAAAAAAACCCCAAGCTTGGAACTTTTCTATTTAAAACTTTCCATTTACCTAATGCTATCATATCAGAGTTAATCACAGCAATTCTTCATGAAATGACTGGTAATTCTCACCTTTAATTGAAACTGAATAACTCTGCATTTCCCATATTTACATAGTCTCTATACAACCAAACTGGATTTGTTTCTTCAGGATTAATGAAGAAAAATAATTTTGTGAGATCTGACAATGTCCTAATCTACAGAAAAGTCATAAAATCTTTTTCCGTTTAGGAGTTTTTCATATGACCTTGTTTTGAATTTTCTCTACATATCTTTGATTGTCTCTGACAGATTTCTTAGGTCTTTGGCTCTTGTTAGTAAGAGTTGTTAACACTTAAATAAAGAACACACTGTCATTAATGGGAATTCCATGGGCCCTTTGTAATTTCTTCAAGCAGGTATACTCTTTGCTATAAGTTTATTTAATAAAAGTCATGAAGAAATTCAGTTGAGGTAAAATTAAAGATGGATTGTATTCTTATGCTATTTATTGGAAATGCTAATTATGTTTGTTGCTTAGAAATTACTAAAATACATATTTTTGATAGCAGTGAATAATGAAATTATTTGGAACAAGTAGAGTTTTCTTTATGATAAGATATTTTGTATAAATTTCGAATACTATCACCAACAGTGATATGACTGACATGATACGAATTATACTGAAACTGTTGGGCAAATAATATCTAAGTTAATTTTATATTATAATATCTTCATAGATCTAAACATATAATAGTATAATGAACACATATATACCATTCCTTAGGTTCAAAACTATCAAGACATGGTGTGTTTAACATGATATGCTTAATATATACACATACCTACTTTCTGATATTAAAACAAATTTGAAATCTCACAACATTTTAACCATTCATTACACATACAAGCACACTCAGGTTCATTTGATATTAATCTATAAGTCTCATTACTCTAAATTTAATTTTTCTTTACATTTATGTGTTGAACAAAGTCATTGATCCCATAGATTTTCCCATATTATGGACTTTTCTGACTGCATCCTCACAGTGTGATCTAATATATTTATTTCCTTTAAATTAATAGAATCTTAATTAAATTTAAGTTTAAATATTTGTCAGCAATACTCATAACTGACACTTTATATTTCATATTGCTTGATATCTGGAGGCAAAAATATCTAGTTTTCTCATGTTCTATTTCCGATCCTGAAATTGTTCTTTTTCCTAAGATTCATTATTAGATTCATGTACTATCCCTTGAATTGTTAATTATGAATTTTCTCTACATATCTTTGATTGTCTCTGACAGATTTCTTAGGTCTTTGGCTCTTGTTAGTAAGAGTTGTTAACACTTAAATAAAGAACACACTGTCATTAATGGGAATTCCATGGGCCCTTTGTAATTTCTTCAAGCAGGTATACTCTTTGCTATAAGTTTATTTAATAAAAGTCATGAAGAAATTCAGTTGAGGTAAAATTAAAGATGGATTGTATTCTTATGCTATTTATTGGAAATGCTAATTATGTTTGTTGCTTAGAAATTACTAAAATACATATTTTTGATAGCAGTGAATAATGAAATTATTTGGAACAAGTAGAGTTTTCTTTATGATAAGATATTTTGTATAAATTTCGAATACTATCACCAACAGTGATATGACTGACATGATACGAATTATACTGAAACTGTTGGGCAAATAATATCTAAGTTAATTTTATATTATAATATCTTCATAGATCTAAACATATAATAGTATAATGAACACATATATACCATTCCTTAGGTTCAAAACTATCAAGACATGGTGTGTTTAACATGATATGCTTAATATATACACATACCTACTTTCTGATATTAAAACAAATTTGAAATCTCACAACATTTTAACCATTCATTACACATACAAGCACACTCAGGTTCATTTGATATTAATCTATAAGTCTCATTACTCTAAATTTAATTTTTCTTTACATTTATGTGTTGAACAAAGTCATTGATCCCATAGATTTTCCCATATTATGGACTTTTCTGACTGCATCCTCACAGTGTGATCTAATATATTTATTTCCTTTAAATTAATAGAATCTTAATTAAATTTAAGTTTAAATATTTGTCAGCAATACTCATAACTGACACTTTATATTTCATATTGCTTGATATCTGGAGGCAAAAATATCTAGTTTTCTCATGTTCTATTTCCGATCCTGAAATTGTTCTTTTTCCTAAGATTCATTATTAGATTCATGTACTATCCCTTGAATTGTTAATTATGAATTTCCTCTATACTCTTCCTTTTAAACTTTTACCAGTTATTGATGATAACTGTCTAGATCAAATATTTTAGTTACTACATGATAAAACACAACAAAGAAGCAAAAACTCAAAAAATGAAACTCCTAGAATTGAATGGTATAATATCTAAAATTCAAAATGCTTTTATCAAAAGATTGAACATTAGAGAAGAAAATATCATTGACTTTAAAGACTGTTTTATGAAAATTATTCAAGTTAAGGTAGAGAGATAATACCAGTAGTACAAAAGATATTTTTAAAAAATAGAATTTCAGTGACTATAAGACAATTTCAAATAGTATAATATGTATATAAATGGCGTACCCAAAGAGAGAGAAAATAATAATAACTATTGGTTTTTCAAAGGTGAAGAACAGTATCACACTTAAAAAGAGACTCAACAAGCACTGAGCAAGAATAAAACAAACAAAAATAATGTTGCTGTAAAATTACTAAAAATAAAATATGAAGAGAAAATATTAAAAACTAACCAGAGAAAAAGGGAAACAATGAGAATGTCCATTAAACGTTCATCAGAAATAATGTAAGACAGATAGCAACCAAAAAGACACACATAAAGTTCTGAGAGAAAAACTTTCAACCTATAATTATATATCCTTCAAAATAAGGCAATATAGAGCAAATTTGAAGAATTAATCAACAGCACAATTACATTATAAAAATATTAAGTAGAAACTCTTCAGAATGAAGGACATTTAAACCAACATAAAGTAATGAAGCTAGAAGTAAATATTAAACATATATAGACAAGTATAAAAGGCTATTTTGTATTTTTATTAATACTTTAATCATAATTTATTATTTATAAATTAATAACAATGTTATGGGACATATAACATATGTACAATAAAATCAATGATGATAATGGTGAAAATAAAGGGACATGGGAAATTAAGCATTTTTTATTTTTTTTTAAAACGCATATATTCCACAACAATAAAAGTAACAATGATTTACTTTGTATTTTTAAAATCAATGATGCACAGAAATTATTAAATGTATTGGTACTGCATAAAATGATGAAAATATACAGAAAACAGAGCCCCCATAATATGCTAATAAGATTTAAAATTTGGAGAACCATAGTGGAAATAATCTGTCTAAATTTAGTGTATTTGGAAATGGCAATCCACTCCAGTATTCTTGCTTGGAAAATTCCACGGACAGAAGAGCCTGGAGGGCTACAGTCCATGGGATCACAAAGGTCAGACAGGACTGAGCACAAAGCTAGTTTAATCTATAAACTAACACTATTTTTTTACTTTATACCTTGAAAAAGTTTCAAATTTCTCCACTTAGAGACAAATACATACTGGATTAAGCAGAAAAAATATATACATAGAAAAACAAATTTCAAATTATTAGGCACAAATTATATGATACCAATAAAAATGTTTCAAAATTATAAAATGATGCCTTATGAGAATATTCTAATAAACCTGACTTTGTAAAATCAGTCTAGAAATGGAAAGATAACACACAAAACTGATGATGGTAGTAAGATGATAGGAGAAAGAGAAACTGGTTAAAGTTTGACATTTAGAAATATCTGTCAAGTTTTCCGTCTCTAATGCATCCTAAAGATATCAAATCAAAATATTCATTAAATCTGGATGATTTTTCTACCACACGTTATTTTTTCAGGCTAAGTGTACGACTGAAATATTTAAAAGTTAAATTATCACTATTTCATACTGCTAAATCATATGAAAACCAATAAGAATTTCCAACATAAAGTAATGAAGCTAGAAGTAAATATTAAACATATATAGACAAGTATAAAAGGCTATTTTGTATTTTTATTAATACTTTAATCATAATTTATTATTTATAAATTAATAACAATGTTATGGGACATATAACATATGTACAATAAAATCAATGATGATAATGGTGAAAATAAAGGGACATGGGAAATTAAGCATTTTTTATTTTTTTAAACGCATATATTCCACAACAATAAAAGTAACAATGATTTACTTTGTATTTTTAAAATCAATGATGCACAGAAATTATTAAATGTATTGGTACTGCATAAAATGATGAAAATATACAGAAAACAGAGCCCCCATAATATGCTAATAAGATTTAAAATTTGGAGAACCATAGTGGAAATAATCTGTCTAAATTTAGTGTATTTGGAAATGGCAATCCACTCCAGTATTCTTGCTTGGAAAATTCCACGGACAGAAGAGCCTGGAGGGCTACAGTCCATGGGATCACAAAGGTCAGACAGGACTGAGCACAAAGCTAGTTTAATCTATAAACTAACACTATTTTTTTACTTTATACCTTGAAAAAGTTTCAAATTTCTCCACTTAGAGACAAATACATACTGGATTAAGCAGAAAAAATATATACATAGAAAACAAATTTCAAATTATTAGGCACAAATTATATGATACCAATAAAAATGTTTCAAAATTATAAAATGATGCCTTATGAGAATATTCTAATAAACCTGACTTTGTAAAATCAGTCTAGAAATGGAAAGATAACACACAAAACTGATGATGGTAGTAAGATGATAGGAGAAAGAGAAACTGGTTAAAGTTTGACATTTAGAAATATCTGTCAAGTTTTCCGTCTCTAATGCATCCTAAAGATATCAAATCAAAATATTCATTAAATCTGGATGATTTTTCTACCACACGTTATTTTTTCAGGCTAAGTGTACGACTGAAATATTTAAAAGTTAAATTATCACTATTTCATACTGCTAAATCATAACAAAACAGAAAGGAATAGACTTTCATTTGAATCTCAGTATAAACACAGAAGAATGAAATGTGGCAGTAAGCATGTCTGAATGATGAACTATTGTGGCTTTGTTTACACTCTTCCTTATTCTAAATTTTCTGTAGTGGTCATACATTTCAGGGGAAGGGAAAAACTGTTGCAAATAATGATACACTTTTGATTGAAGAGTGTTGGCAGCTGTCAGCAGTGTCAGACTGAGAAATACCTAGGGCTGAGTTCAGGCTCATAAGGAAAATGTACCAATTAGCATGTCTGAATCGGGCCCTAGAGAAACAGCCAGTGACATTTCTGATTCACATTGGCAATCCTGGTTCTATTTTCCAATCAGGTGAATACAAGACTACGAATCTGCATAATATTTCTTCCTTTATTTAATTTTTATTTTTAATTGGAGGATAACTGCTTTACAGTGTTGGGTTGGTTTCCACTGTGCAACAATGTATCAACTCTAAGTACACATATATCCTCTCTTGAGCCTCTCTCCCATCGCTCCACACATAGTATTTCAATACGGAAAAAAATATGTTAGTACTGTGTCTCCTGTTAGTGTGTTTGAATTTAATATTAGTGCCAGTATATAAGCATATGTGTAAATGTTAAGTAAAATATTAATTAAAATAAATAAATAAATATGTGTATAGTATATTTCAAAATATACAATGTGTAAAAATGAAATGGCACTGATATTAGTACAGTATTATTAATACATAATAATATAATTGAATATTTGAATAACATCATTATTATAAGCATCAACATATTATATCCAAGGACAATCACGTGCTTTTAATATAGAAAAGTGGATTTCAAATAACATATTACATTTAAATACGAAGAAATGTCTATTGAAAAGTTTTAAGTGATCTGTATAATACCGAATAGAGGTGTGACTGGCAATCTAATTTTAAGGGCATAGCCTGTACAATATACACTGTGCTTTACCAAATGGAAGAAAGAAAATGCATAGAGATCTAACATTGTGTATGACATCTCTTGCTCACAGTTCACATTATTGAAGCTGAATAAAGATCTGTAAATTGCATTTTAACATTTGGACCGGTCTTGAAACTAGATATGATAAAATGTTTTCTATTATCTCCGTTTAGACCATCATTTTCCCTCTTACTCTAAAGATTCTTGAGGTCAAAAAAAGAGTAAAGAATAAGTCAGAATGATGGATTTGGTGGCTGTGTGAGGGAAGATAAAAGTTGGAGCTGGGGAAGTGTAGATCAGATAAATATAGAAGTTTAATCCTATTTGTGATCTTTTAAAAATCAAGGGAAACTTGGCAGTCTCTTGGAGTGACATTATAAGTAAAGGCTTCTAAATGGCTTTCTCAGAACTTCTAGGAGGAATATAATAAGAAATGAGTGGATACAGCATGCAGACATAAATGAGAAGACAGTGTTTGAACCCCAAATTATAATTAACCATATGCTAACTTTTTTTTTTTTTGGCCACTTGTATTGGTCTTTCATTTATTTATCTTTGTTCTCTGGCCTGTGTGGGCCTCCCATCGCAGTGTCCTCTTTCGTTGCAGAGTACCGGCTCCGGGTGCACGTGCTCCAGAGCTCCGGCTCGGTTATTGGACACATCAGTCCATCTGCTCTGTGGCACGGGGGCGCCCCTTGCACTGCAAGGCGGTGTCTTTACCCACTGGACCACCAGGGAAGCCCCTAACTCTTTCTTAATAGACCTAAAATGTAAAAGATCTTTTCTTTGTTCTGTTTATGAATTCTCATTAGACTTATATTTTACATATTACCGTGGAATTGGAGAAGGCAATAGCAACCCACTCCAATATTCTTGTCTGGGGAGAGAATTCCATGGACAGAGAGGCCTGGAGTGCTACAGTTCATGAGGTCGTGAAGGGTCGGACAGCACTGAGTGACTCACACCCTGGGGAATTAAAAGTGTATGCTACAGATGAAGCAATGTAGTGTCTGAACCTGTAAGGAATCTCCTAAACGCTCTTTGGGAAGGGAAGGGAAGGGCAAAGAAGTCACAGTCAGACACGACTGAGCGACTGGACCAAACCCCTTTCTGACATCTCAGCCCCCTTTTTCTCTATTCACTGTGCTTTACCAAATGGAAGAAAGAAAATGCATAGAGATCTAACATTGTGTATGACATCTCTTGCTCACAGTTCACATTATTGAAGCTGAATAAAGATCTGTAAATTGCATTTTAACATTTGGACCGGTCTTGAAACTAGATATGATAAAATGTTTTCTATTATCTCCGTTTAGACCATCATTTTCCCTCTTACTCTAAAGATTCTTGAGGTCAAAAAAAGAGTAAAGAATAAGTCAGAATGATGGATTTGGTGGCTGTGTGAGGGAAGATAAAAGTTGGAGCTGGGGAAGTGTAGATCAGATAAATATAGAAGTTTAATCCTATTTGTGATCTTTTAAAAATCAAGGGAAACTTGGCAGTCTCTTGGAGTGACATTATAAGTAAAGGCTTCTAAATGGCTTTCTCAGAACTTCTAGGAGGAATATAATAAGAAATGAGTGGATACAGCATGCAGACATAAATGAGAAGACAGTGTTTGAACCCCAAATTATAATTAACCATATGCTAACTTTTTTTTTTTTTGGCCACTTGTATTGGTCTTTCATTTATTTATCTTTGTTCTCTGGCCTGTGTGGGCCTCCCATCGCAGTGTCCTGTTTCGTTGCAGGGTACCGGCTCCGGGTGCACGTGCTCCAGAGCTCCGGCTCGGTTATTGGACACATCAGTCCATCTGCTCTGTGGCACGGGGGCGCCCCTTGCACTGCAAGGCGGTGTCTTTACCCACTGGACCACCAGGGAAGCCCCTAACTCTTTCTTAATAGACCTAAAATGTAAAAGATCTTTTCTTTGTTCTGTTTATGAATTCTCATTAGACTTATATTTTACATATTACCGTGGAATTGGAGAAGGCAATAGCAACCCACTCCAATATTCTTGTCTGGGGAGAGAATTCCATGGACAGAGAGGCCTGGAGTGCTACAGTTCATGAGGTCGTGAAGGGTCGGACAGCACTGAGTGACTCACACCCTGGGGAATTAAAAGTGTATGCTACAGATGAAGCAATGTAGTGTCTGAACCTGTAAGGAATCTCCTAAACGCTCTTTGGGAAGGGAAGGGAAGGGCAAAGAAGTCACAGTCAGACACGACTGAGCGACTGGACCAAACCCCTTTCTGACATCTCAGCCTTCTCTATTCACGACTTGTGTGGTTTCCTAAAGCGTGGAGGCATTCCATTCCTGGACTGGCTGCTGTGAACTCTGTTCTGGAGCACTAGGGAGGGCTTTGGATTAATGAGCCCTCTCTCTATTAATGATAAGAGACTGAACCTGCCCATGCAAAATAATCTAAAATAACAAAAGACAGATTCCAGAGGATGAAAGACACATTGGCAAAATCTCATTTTGTACAGTCTGTTGACCCACCTTTCATTCTCCTTTCACAAGCTCCCAAAACAAGATTCATTATTAGTTCAAGGCTAAATATTTGTATGATTGTGTGCTGTAGGTTTGCCTAAATTCCTTCTTGACTATACTCCTCACTACATGTGGCCAATGCTATGAACATGGACAGAAATTAATTCTTTACCAGTTTTGTCATCTCATTTTAATTTAGCCATTGCATGTCCACAGGCTATTTCTCACACTTATTTTCTTATGTGACTATAATCAGAACACTTTCTTTTTTGAAGTCATTTTTCCTTTAACATTCTTGTGGAAATATATAACACAGACAAATATTTAAAATGAGGTTTAATTTCTAATATCTAAAAGGTATTCTAATACCGTATTTTAAGGAGTAAACTTATACATTTGTCTATATTTTTCTGTCGTGCAATTTTTTTTAAAAAAAATTGTCCTCTTTTATTGATCTTTCATTTATTTATTTTTATCCATTTTTGTTCTTTAGCCTAAGTGGGCCTCCCATTGCAGTGGCCTCTCCTGTAGCAGAGCACTGGCTCTGGGCGCATGCGCTCCAGAGCGCTGGCTTGTAATAGGACACAATGGTCCAGCCACTCCACGGCATATGGGATCTTCCCAGGCCGGGGATAGAACGGGCGCCCCTTGCAGTGCAAGGCAGACTCTTTACCCACTTGGTCACCAGGGAAGCCCTATCATTGTATAATTTTAAAACATTGGGGAAAAAATCCTTGAATATTCTATACCTAATCATGTGGAGAAGTCATACAAAACTGCTCTCACAGATGACAAAGTGAATAAAAATAAATTTCAAAATTTATGTTACCATAATGTTATTCAGCCATTAAATGTTATGCTGTAAAGGCACTTAATGAAATGGAAATACCCTGCAACATTCTGTTACGTGAAAGACAGTAATTACACAGAAAACGATTCCACTAATTTGACAATAAATATAGGCAAATTCAGAGAAGAAAGCCTGGAACACAATGCCCTCAAATGCAGAGAGAAATCATCCCTGAATTGAGGAATTATAAATGCAGTAAAATAATATGCACTTCTAATTTTAGTTTAGTATTTATTTAGTTATATATATATGCATATATATGTGTTTATAATGGATTATAAAACTATTTTACATAAATTAACATTATGTAGCAACATAATGAAGATCAAGAGTGTGCTATATCCTGATGGAGGTTCTTCTCCCAAGTATGCTAAAACATCATGTTCGAAGTAGGGTGGGTAGTGTGGAGAGCGCCAGCTTGGAGCAAGGTTGGCCATGACAAGACCAGTGCCCCACCCTGGAGCTGGGCCACTTAGGGTCACTGGCTTCACCTCTGGGTGCCTTCGTTTGTCACATAAAAAAATGACAGTGAAAGTATGGCCTATCCCTTTGGGTTGTTATCTTGAATATATGAGTTGATGTATCCAGAATATTATCTAACATAGGTGTTAACATTAAGTATTTTAAACGAACTCTCTAAGTTACCTGGGTAGTAAATATTGAATGATTCCTTTATTTCTAAACTTTGAAGTAGTCAGTCATTATTATTTCTGCAAACTTCATGCACATATAAAATATTTATAAATGCCTTTTGCAAACATAGTACAGGATGTGCTGTCCCTAATGAATGTGTTCTGTATGTATTTTCGAAGGATCTGAATGTCATTATATTTTTCCAAGCATGGTATGTGATTATGACAAATAAACACTGTCATGCTTGAAGCAATATGTGATATTGCATGGGCATATATGGGCTCAAAATGATACCAGTGTGACTCAGAACAATTATGTTTTCAAAGAAGACTAATTGTGACTTAAGGGATAAATATTATAATCTATGCACTTGTTCACTGAATCTTATAAATGGAAATCCTCAAAACATTTTTTGTTACGTCTCACAGATGACAAAGTGAATAAAAATAAATTTCAAAATTTATGTTACCATAATGTTATTCAGCCATTAAATGTTATGCTGTAAAGGCACTTAATGAAATGGAAATACCCTGCAACATTCTGTTACGTGAAAGACAGTAATTACACAGAAAACGATTCCACTAATTTGACAATAAATATAGGCAAATTCAGAGAAGAAAGCCTGGAACACAATGCCCTCAAATGCAGAGAGAAATCATCCCTGAATTGAGGAATTATAAATGCAGTAAAATAATATGCACTTCTAATTTTAGTTTAGTATTTATTTAGTTATATATATATGCATATATATGTGTTTATAATGGATTATAAAACTATTTTACATAAATTAACATTATGTAGCAACATAATGAAGATCAAGAGTGTGCTATATCCTGATGGAGGTTCTTCTCCCAAGTATGCTAAAACATCATGTTCGAAGTAGGGTGGGTAGTGTGGAGAGCGCCAGCTTGGAGCAAGGTTGGCCATGACAAGACCAGTGCCCCACCCTGGAGCTGGGCCACTTAGGGTCACTGGCTTCACCTCTGGGTGCCTTCGTTTGTCACATAAAAAAATGACAGTGAAAGTATGGCCTATCCCTTTGGGTTGTTATCTTGAATATATGAGTTGATGTATCCAGAATATTATCTAACATAGGTGTTAACATTAAGTATTTTAAACGAACTCTCTAAGTTACCTGGGTAGTAAATATTGAATGATTCCTTTATTTCTAAACTTTGAAGTAGTCAGTCATTATTATTTCTGCAAACTTCATGCACATATAAAATATTTATAAATGCCTTTTGCAAACATAGTACAGGATGTGCTGTCCCTAATGAATGTGTTCTGTATGTATTTTCGAAGGATCTGAATGTCATTATATTTTTCCAAGCATGGTATGTGATTATGACAAATAAACACTGTCATGCTTGAAGCAATATGTGATATTGCATGGGCATATATGGGCTCAAAATGATACCAGTGTGACTCAGAACAATTATGTTTTCAAAGAAGACTAATTGTGACTTAAGGGATAAAAATATTATAATCTATGCACTTATACAGTTTGCTACTGAATCTAATTAGAGATTGTCTTTTCTATGACCTCTTCTTGGTTATATAAAGATAATTATTCCATCTGTGAAAACTTATAAACTATAATGTATTCTGAAAGGCTTGTGGAAAGCTGAAACTAAGCTCAACTAAGCCAGTTTCTCAAAGCAGATGGCAATTAATACAATGTCTCTGTCTTAAAATCATTGACTAGGCTTGGCCAAAATAATATGTCAAAAAACACTTTGCAATGGTCAGGAAGTTTCAAAGCTTAAAACAGAGAAACCTCTTAAAGTCATGGTTTCTAAAATGCTACTTAAAAATAAGATGAAATGTTCCTCTTTATTAATTTAAAGAAGCACGTCTATTTTTTTTTTTTTTTTTTTTAATTGGGATCTAAATGTGTGAAGCAAGCAAATTCTTCAAAACTTCAGTGTTGAACAGGCAGTAAAATGAGGCTCTGGGGTTGTGAGTAGTAATAGTACCACAGAGGAAGTAGTAAGAGATTGTTTTCCTTTTTCTATTTTAATTTGACAAATTCTTTATAAAAGGAAAGCATCAAATGACTCTTAACAGTCCCCCTTATTCAATAAGCACCTTTAAAATCACTTTCAGGGTGATTGGAGATTATAGACTGCACCTTGAAGTTTATTTTCCAAGGTTGTGGAACTGCCTCAATATACATTTCAAAAGGTACTCTATATTTGTGTGAATCTTTGCCCAACCTTTAAGCATTATTTCTGCAAACTTCATGCACATATAAAATATTTATAAATGCCTTTTTCAAACTTGAGTATGTCATTATTATTCTGCAAACTTCATGACTATAAAATATTTATAAATGCCTTTTGCAAACATAGTACAGGATGTGCTGTCCCTAATGAATGTGTTCTGTATGTATTGAAGGATCTGAATGTCATTATATTTTTCCAAGCATGGTATGTGATTATGACAAATAAACACTGTCATGCTTGAAGCAATATGTGATATTGCATGGGCATATATGGGCTCAAAATGATACCAGTGTGACTCAGAACAATTATGTTTTCAAAGAAGACTAATTGTGACTTAAGGGATAAAAATATTATAATCTATGCACTTATACAGTTTGCTACTGAATCTAATTAGAGATTGTCTTTTCTATGACCTCTTCTTGGTTATATAAAGATAATTATTCCATCTGTGAAAACTTATAAACTATAATGTATTCTGAAAGGCTTGTGGAAAGCTGAAACTAAGCTCAACTAAGCCAGTTTCTCAAAGCAGATGGCAATTAATACAATGTCTCTGTCTTAAAATCATTGACTAGGCTTGGCCAAAATAATATGTCAAAAAACACTTTGCAATGGTCAGGAAGTTTCAAAGCTTAAAACAGAGAAACCTCTTAAAGTCATGGTTTCTAAAATGCTACTTAAAAATAAGATGAAATGTTCCTCTTTATTAATTTAAAGAAGCACGTCTATTTTTTTTTTTTTTTTTTTTAATTGGGATCTAAATGTGTGAAGCAAGCAAATTCTTCAAAACTTCAGTGTTGAACAGGCAGTAAAATGAGGCTCTGGGGTTGTGAGTAGTAATAGTACCACAGAGGAAGTAGTAAGAGATTGTTTTCCTTTTTCTATTTTAATTTGACAAATTCTTTATAAAAGGAAAGCATCAAATGACTCTTAACAGTCCCCCTTATTCAATAAGCACCTTTAAAATCACTTTCAGGGTGATTGGAGATTATAGACTGCACCTTGAAGTTTATTTTTTCCAAGGTTGTGGAACTGCCTCAATATACATTTCAAAAGGTACTCTATATTTGTGTGAATCTTTTCAACAGCTTCTTCACTTACTTAAATGGGCCTTCCTGGTGTCTCAGTAAAGAACCCATCTGTAAAGCAGGAGACCTGGATTTGATTCCTGGGTCAGGAAGATCCCCTGGAGAAGGGAATGGCAACCCACTCCAGTACACTTGTCTGGAGAACTCCATGGACAAAGGAGTCTGGCGGGCTACAGTCCACGGGGCTGCAAGAGTCAGGCACAACTTAGCGACTAACCCAACACTACTAACTAAAAGGCAGAAACAAGGATATTAATAATAGAAAAATGTTAAGTTCTTGAATTGTTCCTGCTGAACTATCTTGAGGATATAGTATTACCTACTGTATTGTTTCACAGCTCAGGGTGTACGTTCATATTTCATTTATATTTCTTTATTTTATTTACTTTTGCTTTTTTTTGCGGGGGGGCAGGTTGGGGGGGACGGGCGGGCCACCTCTATTGGTCTTTCATTTATCTATTTTCATCCATCTTTGTTCTTTGGCCCGTGTGGGCCTCCCATCGCAGTGGCCTCTGTTGTCGCAGAGCACCGGCTCTGGGCACGTGCGCTCCAGAGCTGCGGCTCGGTAATTGGACACATCGATCCAGCCGCTCCACAGCACATGGGATCTTCCCAGGTCAGGGATCCAACCGGCGCCCCTTGCACTGCCCACTGGACCACCAGGGAAGCCCTATATTTCTTTACTATTAGTTAATATGAAGTCAGTCTCCAATGAAATAATTTAAATTTTCTAATTAATGCTGAAAGGCATCTGCAATTTCTGGACTTTGAAATGGTTGTTCGGTTTCTCCTGTCCACCATGACTGTTTGTGGCCAGTTGAAGATTCGACTGCATTCCAGCACTCAGGTTAATCACGGTTCCCAGAAATAGTTAATATGAACGAGAGCCACAATGAATAATATGGAACAGAATTAACAAAACGTGATGGCTATCTGGATTTCAAAAAAGACTACGTAGGTTTGGGAATATGGAGGCCAAGACACCTGCAAGAATTATAGGCAAAGTTTCCACCTGGGAACTTCATGAGTTCAGTCTCAGAGGGAACTTCCACTGTTACCAAGGCATCTTCCCTTCCACCCTGCTGCTCCAAGAAAGCCATGCTTTCGCTCTGTCGGATCCCCTTCACCATCTCTAACATCCAAATAACTAGTAAGCAGAAATGGCTGTGATTGGAATGTGAAATAAAAGAGCAAAAACGGAACTAAAATCTTTCGGTCACTGTGGTAGGCACTATCGTGGTTTACCAATACCCCTAGTACAATTGGGCAGGGCTATGTGACTTGTTAAAGAAATCCATGTCTATTATTTTAGAACAGAAGCAATGAAAGACCTGCGAATGGTTCTTCTGTCTTTACCTTTCCTTTCTTAGCAGTGAGATGCTGTCGTTAGGAGATAGTGGAGTTTCATTCCAGCTTGAGACATTCAGTGACTGCACCTCCACGGACTCAAGCCTTCGTGGTTTGAGATTCCCGAGAACCTGGCTACTAGTTTAGCACTCCAGTGAAACCACCAACTAGACTCATGACACCTCAGGAGGCACACCATGCATTTTCCAGCTAATATTCCTTTAATTCAATGAGTCACTAATTACTAACTCCTATTTAAAAGGAGAAGAAAGATCAAAGTGAGCTTATAGAAACTAATGAGAGAAAGAAGGTCACAGAGGCCAGCTATAGATAATAGCTGGAATAAAGCCTTGTCAGAGTAACAGAAGAGATAAAAATGCCTAACCTGAAAGAATACAAGAAGCTGAACAGAGTCAGAGTTGGGGAGAAATATGATGTGCCCAGGGACAGTATAATTGCATATTAATTTCAAAAACATTATTTCAAATAGTCACTCAAGTAAAGTCATTTTCAAGTTAAGATATTAAGTGTAGGGACTTCCCTGGTGGCCCAGTGGCTAAGATGCTGCACTCCCAATGCAGGGGACACAGGTTCATTCCCTGGTTGGGGAACTAGATCCTGCATGCTGCAACTAAAAGATCATGCGGGCCTCAACCAAGACCTGAAACAGCCAAATAAATAAATACATACTAAAAAAAAAGATATTAAGTGTAGTCTCATAGGCTGCAAATCTCCATAGCCTGTATAATTCAGTTAACTTTTTATGTATATGCCAAACCTTCGTTTCTCTAGTTCAGTTCAGTCCTGATTTTTCTGCGTTATTTTCTCCACAATATTAGCTCCTGAAATAAACTTCTGCCATTTCTTCAGTATTTTAAGCAGATACTTAAAATATTTTATACTGAGTATTATTTTTCTTTGGGATCCTCCCATCTGCCTGGGGCACTCTGATTTTGCTGCATATCTCAAGCATTTAATACCAGGATATTGGACATGCATGTCTGGAGCCTATGAAATACTAAGATCAGTTTGGGGTATTCCAGTAAAAATAGAAACTTGAAAGACATCTTGATTTCATCAGAGTTACAATGAAATACTTTTTAAACTTAAGGTTAGCTAGGATAATGAAGTTCCTGGAACATAACTGATTTCAGTCTTTTCCTCCTCTGAGATGCGTAACGTGTTTCTTTTCTTTCTGAGATCATTTAGTTAAAGTATTAATTTGTTTGGACCTATCCTTGAATATAGATAGATAGACTGATGTTTCTTCTGGTACCATTTCCATGACTTAGGTGGCAAGCAGAAAATATTGTTTTAGCTATCTTTATGATATTTACTAACATTTAAAACAATAGCATTTAGTTGGACACAAGAAAAGTCGATGTAAAATTTTTACTGTAAATCATGAAATATTTTACTATTGATTTTACGTTCTGTATGATTACAAAGATGAAGGGCAATTGAGAGCAACATTAACAAAAAGAAATATATAACTAAAGATATGTCTACATTCATAAAATAGTGCTGGTTCTAAAATTTTCAAAAAGAAAGTGCACAAATATATGAACTATATTCAATTATGCATTGTATATCAAATCCCAGCACTCACAGAGTCAACATGAATGATTTGTTACACACACACAAACACTCATACTAACATATACACACATATGTATATATTATTTACACTACATATTTCTATGTAACTAAAATATTTATACATAATTATACTATATGTCTACACATACACATATGCAAACATTAAAAACAACTGGAATTCCATATGAAATCAAGCAATTTCTTATTGGTCTAATTTGATAAGTATTTTTACTTGAGCACAATGAGTGTTATAAACTTTTTAACTCACTTTTATATTTTAATGTTAATATTTAAAATAGTGAAACAATCTTCAAATTACAAATATCTTCCTCTCTTTCCTCCAAAAGGTAATTATTATTCTAAATATAAAAGATTTATTTCTAAAGATAAAAACACATATTCTATAGATGTTTATAAATAAATATATTCATTAAAATCTAAATATAAAGTAAAGTTTGATTCATCAGGGAGTTTACCAAGCATTTAATACCAGGATATTGGACATGCATGTCTGGAGCCTATGAAATACTAAGATCAGTTTGGGGTATTCCAGTAAAAATAGAAACTTGAAAGACATCTTGATTTCATCAGAGTTACAATGAAATACTTTTTAAACTTAAGGTTAGCTAGGATAATGAATTTCCTGGAACATAACTGATTTCAGTCTTTTCCTCCTCTGAGATGCGTAACGTGTTTCTTTTCTTTCTGAGATCATTTAGTTAAAGTATTAATTTGTTTGGACCTATCCTTGAATATAGATAGATAGACTGATGTTTCTTCTGGTACCATTTCCATGACTTAGGTGGCAAGCAGAAAATATTGTTTTAGCTATCTTTATGATATTTACTAACATTTAAAACAATAGCATTTAGTTGGACACAAGAAAAGTCGATGTAAAATTTTTACTGTAAATCATGAAATATTTTACTATTGATTTTACGTTCTGTATGATTACAAAGATGAAGGGCAATTGAGAGCAACATTAACAAAAAGAAATATATAACTAAAGATATGTCTACATTCATAAAATAGTGCTGGTTCTAAAATTTTCAAAAAGAAAGTGCACAAATATATGAACTATATTCAATTATGCATTGTATATCAAATCCCAGCACTCACAGAGTCAACATGAATGATTTGTTACACACACACAAACACTCATACTAACATATACACACATATGTATATATTATTTACACTACATATTTCTATGTAACTAAAATATTTATACATAATTATACTATATGTCTACACATACACATATGCAAACATTAAAAACAACTGGAATTCCATATGAAATCAAGCAATTTCTTATTGGTCTAATTTGATAAGTATTTTTACTTGAGCACAATGAGTGTTATAAACTTTTTAACTCACTTTTATATTTTAATGTTAATATTTAAAATAGTGAAACAATCTTCAAATTACAAATATCTTCCTCTCTTTCCTCCAAAAAGGTAATTATTATTCTAAATATAAAAAGATTTATTTCTAAAGATAAAAAACACATATTCTATAGATGTTTATAAATAAATATATTCATCATCTAAAAATCTGCAGGTATGAGATACCATGTAAAGCTTTGATCAACTGAATATTTAATCAGTGAGCTAGACTTATCTGTATTGATGTATATAGGCCCAGTCCATTCATTTTCACTTATTAGGATTAAACTTATATATGAAGAAACCTCCATTATACACTCACTGCTTATTGAGGGAGCTATGAGCAGTTTTCTCTTATCTATTTACTATCAAAGATTAATGAAAAGCTTTGCCTCCATAAATTAAAGAGTCAGGAATTCCACAATCATAGAATCATGCAAAGTGAGGCATTTTTTCACATAAAACGTTGTTTTTCATGATTATAAAACACTATTGGCTAATTATTTTCATCACATAAATACTACCTGTCAAACTGAACTTACTTACATATCACTACAAAAACAAAACAGAAGAAAAAATATATTTTTTTCTTACCAGTAACATATCCTAGTCTCTCAAGAATTTATCACATTTATTATTTTCTTAATTTCCACCATAAAGATACTATTTTGTTTTTCACTTATTAGAAATCTTGTTAGCCACTTCTTAGTATAGTAAATATACAGTTGTACTCTGACAATTTTTGCTGATGTTGTATTAGTAGCTACATAAAGTCAAGTCAAATTTATCAACCAAATGTTCCTTTTTTCAATTATCCATTTTTTCAGTACATCTTCTTTATAACTATAACTTTTTTTTTCAGTACACTCTTTATAACTAAAATATTTATACATAATTATACTATATGTCTACACATACACATATGCAAACATTAAAAACAACTGGAATTCCATATGAAATCAAGCAATTTCTTATTGGTCTAATTTGATAAGTATTTTTACTTGAGCACAATGAGTGTTATAAACTTTTTAACTCACTTTTATATTTTAATGTTAATATTTAAAATAGTGAAACAATCTTCAAATTACAAATATCTTCCTCTCTTTCCTCCAAAAAGGTAATTATTATTCTAAATATAAAAAGATTTATTTCTAAAGATAAAAAACACATATTCTATAGATGTTTATAAATAAATATATTCATCATCTAAAAATCTGCAGGTATGAGATACCATGTAAAGCTTTGATCAACTGAATATTTAATCAGTGAGCTAGACTTATCTGTATTGATGTATATAGGCCCAGTCCATTCATTTTCACTTATTAGGATTAAACTTATATATGAAGAAACCTCCATTATACACTCACTGCTTATTGAGGGAGCTATGAGCAGTTTTCTCTTATCTATTTACTATCAAAGATTAATGAAAAGCTTTGCCTCCATAAATTAAAGAGTCAGGAATTCCACAATCATAGAATCATGCAAAGTGAGGCATTTTTTCACATAAAACGTTGTTTTTCATGATTATAAAACACTATTGGCTAATTATTTTCATCACATAAATACTACCTGTCAAACTGAACTTACTTACATATCACTACAAAAACAAAACAGAAGAAAAAATATATTTTTTTCTTACCAGTAACATATCCTAGTCTCTCAAGAATTTATCACATTTATTATTTTCTTAATTTCCACCATAAAGATACTATTTTGTTTTTCACTTATTAGAAATCTTGTTAGCCACTTCTTAGTATAGTAAATATACAGTTGTACTCTGACAATTTTTGCTGATGTTGTATTAGTAGCTACATAAAGTCAAGTCAAATTTATCAACCAAATGTTCCTTTTTTCAATTATCCATTTTTTCAGTACATCTTCTTTATAACTATAATATCTATAAATTTATTCTATCATCAAAAGCAATACTTAGTAAGCACCACTGCCAAATGGTGTGGAAAATATGATTTTGTTATTGAAAAAGGTATAACATAAACATGATTTTTTAAAAAGGCCCAAATCTTAGTGAATGAATAGAAAGTTTAAAGTCATACACTCTGCCGTTTTGCTTGTTGTGTTTATGTCTGTGTGTGTATGTGTAGGATCAGTGCAAATTTAAAATTCATAAAATAGTATCACAGAACCATATAGTATTGGTTTCAGATGAACTTGGTGAAATGTTAAAACCATTTTAGCAAAAACACTTTTTTGACAATAATAGTAATAATTTTTATACTAAACTATGAACATATGTGACAATACTATTACTATTTTATGTTGGAATGGATTACATTTTCTCTGCTTTACATTTTTTCCTCTGCATGAAGCAAATACCTTGATCTTTATCTGTGTAAACAGTAACTTGGTTGGTTGAATCCCTTTATTTGTGGGAAATGATTTGCACACTTATTCTACATTAGCATGAAATGAAAATTTGGATAAAAGGTAGATTTTCCACTCCACAGCTTCTGATTCAGTGAGGTATTTTTAACAGTCTCTAAATGTGATCCCAAGGCAAACAGACTGAGGACACTACCATCACAATCATCATCTTCATCATTATCGTCATCATCTTATCTAACAAATATTGAGTGTCTACTCCATGATTATAACTATGTAAAGAGCATGCCATCTTTAATTGATTCGCTTATAACAACTCTATGCTGTATGTTCTATTTATGTTGCTATTTTATGAATGCAGACAATGAACACATGTAGGTTAACTAGCTTAGCTTAGTCACGTAAGAACTGGTGAGGTTGGAGTTAAATTCAGGGAGCTTTCTTCCTTCTGAGTTAGGTACCTTCAACCAATGTGCTTGAGGGATTTTGGAATATGGATGATATTTTGGAAAAGAAATATGTGTGCAGATAGTGGCCAGGGTTTATTTTTAGAGCAGTGCTTTTCCAACTTGCATATTTTATACTCCTATCAGAAAAAAATATTTCAGGTGGACTCTAATGTTTACTGCATATTTATACACTAATCATTTACTTTTACAATGTTTATGACTGTAGAGCTCTTTCATAAAACACACAGAAAACTGAAATGCCAAAGAATGAGATAAAACATCAACACAAATAGAATTTCTTATATTTTCTCATGGCTCATTTGATGGTCCTATATGCCCAGTGCTATATAAACACCTGTCTGAAGACTGTTCTCAGGACAGAAGAGCATTACATGGTCATGTTGGACGTTCCAACCATATTTCCCACATTACCCTGCTTCCCTTCTCTCCAAAAGAACACCCTGCTCCAGTTCTCAGCTTGACTTTTACTGCATAGCCCTGATCATGTAGTAGGAACTTTCTGGTTGCCAAATTATATCCAGAAAGGACAGTGATTACAAATAATAAAGATAGAATATGGAACAGTATATAAAGGTATGGCATGAAGTAAAGAATCAAATTCGAAAAACTACAATTTCCATCTGGTTCTTTTCCTTATGGAAAATTCTCATTTAACAACATTAAATTAATGGTAACTATTAAGAAGAATCTGTATAAAATGTAAAGATATGTATGTCTACAGATAATAGCTGTATGGTACTAATGCACTTTGAGATTGAGCTTCTCCAACTGCAAAATGAGATAATGTACCTGACTGATAAGTCAGATGAAGTACCCCAAAGATAGCATATTCTGCCACAAAACATGCTGTTCATTTAGACATTTACAACCCCAGATTTCTTCTAATCATTCCATCCTAAGAGTGTATAAGAGAATCACTATCAAGTTCCCAATACCACAGAAACAAAAGATGAAAGGAGCAGCATTCCATATGAATGCTGCTTCAATTGTAGAGGAAAGAGCTCTTCCATGGCAGGGCAAGAAAAAATAGGAAATACTTCCTGCAGTCTGTATACAGTTGACAGAAGAGTCTGTAGGCTACAGTCCACAGGGTCACAAAGAGTTGGACACAACTGAGAGACTAAGCAGGGCATCAGGTTGATATGCCCAAGGCTAATGCATGCAGTGCCTAACATGTGAAAAGTCAGGTTCTGGAGCAGAAGCTTCCTGTAGAGAGTTAGAAGATCTAGGACACTTTAGAGAGAGAAGCCAAAAATCCAAAAAAAATATTTCAGTAATGACTGCATATTTATAACAATCATTTACTTTTACAATGTTTATGACTGTAGAGCTCTTTCATAAAACACACAGAAAACTGAAATGCCAAAGAATGAGATAAAACATCAACACAAATAGAATTTCTTATATTTTCTCATGGCTCATTTGATGGTCCTATATGCCCAGTGCTATATAAACACCTGTCTGAAGACTGTTCTCAGGACAGAAGAGCATTACATGGTCATGTTGGACGTTCCAACCATATTTCCCACATTACCCTGCTTCCCTTCTCTTCAAAAGAACACCCTGCTCCAGTTCTCAGCTTGACTTTTACTGCATAGCCCTGATCATGTAGTAGGAACTTTCTGGTTGCCAAATTATATCCAGAAAGGACAGTGATTACAAATAATAAAGATAGAATATGGAACAGTATATAAAGGTATGGCATGAAGTAAAGAATCAAATTCGAAAAACTACAATTTCCATCTGGTTCTTTTCCTTATGGAAAATTCTCATTTAACAACATTAAATTAATGGTAACTATTAAGAAGAATCTGTATAAAATGTAAAGATATGTATGTCTACAGATAATAGCTGTATGGTACTAATGCACTTTGAGATTGAGCTTCTCCAACTGCAAAATGAGATAATGTACCTGACTGATAAGTCAGATGAAGTACCCCAAAGATAGCATATTCTGCCACAAAACATGCTGTTCATTTAGACATTTACAACCCCAGATTTCTTCTAATCATTCCATCCTAAGAGTGTATAAGAGAATCACTATCAAGTTCCCAATACCACAGAAACAAAAGATGAAAGGAGCAGCATTCCATATGAATGCTGCTTCAATTGTAGAGGAAAGAGCTCTTCCATGGCAGGGCAAGAAAAAATAGGAAATACTTCCTGCAGTCTGTATACAGTTGACAGAAGAGTCTGTAGGCTACAGTCCACAGGGTCACAAAGAGTTGGACACAACTGAGAGACTAAGCAGGGCATCAGGTTGATATGCCCAAGGCTAATGCATGCAGTGCCTAACATGTGAAAAGTCAGGTTCTGGAGCAGAAGCTTCCTGTAGAGAGTTAGAAGATCTAGGACACTTTAGAGAGAGAAGCCAAAAATCATAATCTTTTGGTGCCACGGTCACATCTAAATATAGATTTGGAAAAGTTGATTCTATAAACTTGCATGTTGAAATTTACCTTCTTATCAAGTTTCTTTAATAAAGATGGCTCAAAACACATAGCTGTTGTTTAGGTGCTAACTTATGTCCAACTCTTCCGTGATCCCATGGACTGTAGTCTGTCAGGCTCCTTTGTCCATACAATTTTCCAGGCAAGAATACTGGAGTCGGTTGCCATTTCTTTCTCTAGGGGATGTTTCAGACCCAGGGATCGAGGCTGCATTTCCTATATCGGCAGGAGGATTCTTTACCACTGAGCCACCAGGGAAGCCCATAAAGATATCTGGGAATATCTCAATCAGTCACCTAAGTCATTGCCAGAAAAACACCTAATGAACTCCAATCTAACAACTAGCTTTTCAAAAGGTGGGAGGGAACGGTGGTGGTTAAAAGATAAATGTGAGCAAATCTTTTAGGAACTAGAATAATGATCCATAGATATACAACACTGGACAGAAAAGATTAGGAAGTTTGAACATTAATTCAAAAGGCACAGCACTCCAAAGTAAATATCAACACAGAAGGAGGGGAAATACTATTACAGAATGAATGTTTATTCACTGCCTTCATGATCTCTCATTCAGTCTACAGAAAAATGCAGGTTAGCTTTCTTCCCGATCCCCAAAACTGCAATGCTTCCAACCTATCAAGGTCAAAAGGGATCTCCTTTTTTTAACAAAATCTAATAAATATTTTTATTTATTTTTGTAAACGTAACTTCACAGTGGTATAACATATGGTTGCCTGCACAATAACCACATGTCCTTTTTAAAATGCTCCTGTTTTGGGTCTGCAAAACCCCATACACATTTGTGTTTCTCTTTTGCCTGCTGAATCACCTTTCCATTCATTTTACCGCTAATTCTGGAGTTCCATTCTTGAGAAATGTTTTGCTTGATACATGACTGATTATCTCCTAGCTTTACAGCTTCAATGTAAAAGTCTTGTGAGACATCACAAAGCAATCCAAGAGGCATTTCACTGTCCATGTCTCACACAGAGATAATTATCATTCACCCTTCACTGCACACCATCACATGCACGTCCTCAGTCAATTCAGTCGGGGCTGACTCCTCATGACCCCATGGACGGTAGCTCACCAGGCTCCTGTCCATGGGATTCTTCCAGCAAGAATACTGCAGTGGGTTGCTATGCCCTCCTCCAGGGAACCTTCCTGACCAAGGGATGGAACCCTTGTCTCCTGTATCACAAGCAGATTCTTAAACTCTGAGCCACCAGAGAAGCCCTCCACACCATTGCTTTGTTGTTTCTTTCATGGAATGAGACCAGCCTCCATTCAGAAACTCTCAGTTGAATAAAACTTCCCTGTTTAATGTTTTCTTCATTCGACCTCTCATACATACGCAAACCTCATCTATGGTCAGTGCTACCTCATAAACGTTTCAAAGATAAGCACTCATCTCCTACAACCTCTAAATTCCTAGTCCATAATTTCTTGTTATTTGTTGTTTATCAGACCAGCAAAATAAAATGGAATGATATTTTGAAATTAGAAAATATTTTTCAGGAATGTTAACAATTTCAGACTGTGTAAACACAAATCTGAAACTCTGTCCTACAGAAATAAACTGGCATTTAAAAAATGCATTGCACTGTTGAAATGCATTGTTTACTGTGTAAAACTTTTGGAAACCTAATTGCTGAAGCTAGTTGAGCAATTTTTGACATATACACTCAGTCAAATGTTTAAAGAGGTCGGACAGCATTATGACAATGACAGCTGCATAGGTCCTTAGTAGAAAAACTGTATGTTATCAGGAAAGCAGAACTTAATCGTGAGTTGTATTTAACAAGAAAACTCAATATTACAAATGAAAAAGAAAAATAGATATCTTTTCCAACTTGTCACCAAAAGAGATCATAACAAGCACTAATATGCACCCAAACTGTCCAGATTTGGCTTCTTATACCGTTCATTAATTAAAATGCAAAAACTAGTGCATCTTGGTGAAGAGCTCCAGAGTTTTACAAGTGATTATCAGGAATTAGGAAAGAGTGAACTGAAGGGTGACTACAGGTCGAGAATTGAGTTCCAACGGTAGACATGTCTCTCAAAGTAGTTACAAATAGAAGGAAAGCAAGTATATATCTGCCCATTTGGAATTAATGAACAATTCTTTAAGATAGAAATTATCATTCACCCTTCACTGCACACCATCACATGCACGTCCTCAGTCAATTCAGTCGGGGCTGACTCCTCATGACCCCATGGACGGTAGCTCACCAGGCTCCTGTCCATGGGATTCTTCCAGCAAGAATACTGCAGTGGGTTGCTATGCCCTCCTCCAGGGAACCTTCCTGACCAAGGGATGGAACCCTTGTCTCCTGTATCACAAGCAGATTCTTAAACTCTGAGCCACCAGAGAAGCCCTCCACACCATTGCTTTGTTGTTTCTTTCATGGAATGAGACCAGCCTCCATTCAGAAACTCTCAGTTGAATAAAACTTCCCTGTTTAATGTTTTCTTCATTCGACCTCTCATACATACGCAAACCTCATCTATGGTCAGTGCTACCTCATAAACGTTTCAAAGATAAGCACTCATCTCCTACAACCTCTAAATTCCTAGTCCATAATTTCTTGTTATTTGTTGTTTATCAGACCAGTAAAATAAAATGGAATGATATTTTGAAATTAGAAAATATTTTCAGGAATGTTAACAATTTCAGACTGTGTAAACACAAATCTGAAACTCTGTCCTACAGAAATAAACTGGCATTTAAAAAATGCATTGCACTGTTGAAATGCATTGTTTACTGTGTAAAACTTTTGGAAACCTAATTGCTGAAGCTAGTTGAGCAATTTTTGACATATACACTCAGTCAAATGTTTAAAGAGGTCGGACAGCATTATGACAATGACAGCTGCATAGGTCCTTAGTAGAAAAACTGTATGTTATCAGGAAAGCAGAACTTAATCGTGAGTTGTATTTAACAAGAAAACTCAATATTACAAATGAAAAAGAAAAATAGATATCTTTTCCAACTTGTCACCAAAAGAGATCATAACAAGCACTAATATGCACCCAAACTGTCCAGATTTGGCTTCTTATACCGTTCATTAATTAAAATGCAAAAACTAGTGCATCTTGGTGAAGAGCTCCAGAGTTTTACAAGTGATTATCAGGAATTAGGAAAGAGTGAACTGAAGGGTGACTACAGGTCGAGAATTGAGTTCCAACGGTAGACATGTCTCTCAAAGTAGTTACAAATAGAAGGAAAGCAAGTATATATCTGCCCATTTGGAATTAATGAACAATTCTTTAAGATAGAAATTACAGTGTTTGAGAGCCCATTTGTAGGGCAATTAAATGAGTGATAAACAAGCAAAGATGTTGCAAATAAAAAATACATAAAATAAAAATAACACAACTTATCTATGAAATAGAAACAGACTCAAAGATATGAGAGGAGACTTGTGTTTGCCAAATGGGAGAGGGGTGGGGGAAGGATAGGGGATGAAAACTATTACATAGAGAGTGGCTAAGCAACAAAGTCCTACTGTACAGCACCGCAAACTATATTCAGCATTCCGTGATAAGTCATGAAGGCAAATAACATGAAAAAGTGGGTTTCCCTGGTGGCTCAAAAAGCAAAAAAATTCACCTGCAATGTAGAATGGGTCAGGAAGATCCTCTGGAGAAAGAAATGGCAACCTACTCCAGTATTCTTGCCCAGAAAATGCTGTGGACAAACAGTAGTCGGCTGAATCATTTCTCTGTACAATAGATAGTAATATGACACTGTAAATCAACTAAATTCAAAAAAAATGCATTAAAAAAAAAAGAGGTCATGGGAATTCCCTAGGAGTCCAGTATTTGGGAAACTGTGCTTTTACTGCTGAGGGTCTGGATTCAGCGAACTATGATTCCGCATGCCCTTTGGCCCAAAACAACACAAATAAACAAATCTCTTAAAAAAGGAGGTCACTGATCCTCCACTAGAGATATCTAAGAAAAAGATAGATGGCAAACTCTCAAAAACAATTTAGCTATAATCCAACTTAAAGGCAGAAAAATGGTGGCATTTTCCTTTCCCATGATTTATGTATAATTTCCTCATTTCCACAGGAATGACATTTCTAAATTTTGCACTTAGAGAAAATTACCTAGGTTATTTTTAGCCATAACTGATGTGCCAAAATTGTTCCACTTTAATATACTATCCTGCTAATTTACAAAATTCATTTATCATGTAAGTTCTTAGAAGGAAGGAAGAGATAAAATGTAAATGTACTGATCTTGTATGTTGATAAGTCACTGTTCTATAATAACTCTTCAAACTTTACTTCGTATGCCAAAGCAGAGTCTCTGAAAATTATATGTTTGGTTTTAACTTTAAGACATTTTTGATGATCCTGAAAGTCTTTTACCAAGTACTAATTAATGAACAATTCTTTAAGATAGAAATTACAGTGTTTGAGAGCCCATTTGTAGGGCAATTAAATGAGTGATAAACAAGCAAAGATGTTGCAAATAAAAAATACATAAAATAAAAATAACACAACTTATCTATGAAATAGAAACAGACTCAAAGATATGAGAGGAGACTTGTGTTTGCCAAATGGGAGAGGGGTGGGGGAAGGATAGGGGATGAAAACTATTACATAGAGAGTGGCTAAGCAACAAAGTCCTACTGTACAGCACCGCAAACTATATTCAGCATTCCGTGATAAGTCATGAAGGCAAATAACATGAAAAAGTGGGTTTCCCTGGTGGCTCAAAAAGCAAAAAAATTCACCTGCAATGTAGAATGGGTCAGGAAGATCCTCTGGAGAAAGAAATGGCAACCTACTCCAGTATTCTTGCCCAGAAAATGCTGTGGACAAACAGTAGTCGGCTGAATCATTTCTCTGTACAATAGATAGTAATATGACACTGTAAATCAACTAAATTCAAAAAAAATGCATTAAAAAAAAAAGAGGTCATGGGAATTCCCAAGAAGCCCAGTATTTGGGAAACTGTGCTTTTACTGCTGAGGGTCTGGATTCAGCGAACTATGATTCCGCATGCCCTTTGGCCCAAAACAACACAAATAAACAAATCTCTTAAAAAAGGAGGTCACTGATCCTCCACTAGAGATATCTAAGAAAAAGATAGATGGCAAACTCTCAAAAACAATTTAGCTATAATCCAACTTAAAGGCAGAAAAATGGTGGCATTTTCCTTTCCCATGATTTATGTATAATTTCCTCATTTCCACAGGAATGACATTTCTAAATTTTGCACTTAGAGAAAATTACCTAGGTTATTTTTAGCCATAACTGATGTGCCAAAATTGTTCCACTTTAATATACTATCCTGCTAATTTACAAAATTCATTTATCATGTAAGTTCTTAGAAGGAAGGAAGAGATAAAATGTAAATGTACTGATCTTGTATGTTGATAAGTCACTGTTCTATAATAACTCTTCAAACTTTACTTCGTATGCCAAAGCAGAGTCTCTGAAAAATTATATGTTTGGTTTTAACTTTAAGACATTTTTTGATGATCCTGAAAGTCTTTTACCAAGTACTAATTAATGAGACAAACTTCTGACAAAAATATTTCTACTTTAATAATTCTAAAGCCATTTTTAATGTGAAACAAAAAGTGTCTGACTGGATCACTTTAGAACATTCATGCATTATTTCAAAAAGGTGTGCACTATCTAAAAAAGAAACTGATTTTCTAGAAGTTGTGAAAAGGTGGATTTTAGATCACTTGAGCTGAATTCTCTCAACTGAGTGGTGGCAACAAAACTCTCTAAGTGTGGGTGTTTAAAGGAAGGGTCAGACCTCTTTCTGGTCACTATAGCAAAAGCAACCCATTCATTTCTCAAATTATGAGCTGTCAGCAGCACTGCAAGAAAGGAAGTCTTCATATGGGTCATTAAGTTTCATCTTTGTGTTTCATCCTTAATCTGTTACACCAAAACAAAGATACAGGCATAGTTATTAAAGAACGTCATCATGATCACAAAATATAAAAGTTTCCCTTTCCAACGTTCATCAGCCTGGTTCTCAAATTTCATGCTCAGTATCAATAAATCCCAACCTAAAGAAAAGTACAAGAAAAAATCAACACATCCTTTTTAAATTGTGTAATACATTTATTCCTATTGCATTAATAACTTAATTAATATGTCAAGTACTATAACACTTTAAATACAAAATAGTATCAATTTATATTTAGTTATTATTTATCAAATTATATGTACTATAGTATGATAAATTTCCAAAGAATAGGTTTCTTATGAGTGCATAGGAGGAATTTGCAAATTATAAATTTGCAAATATTTTATAAAAATGAAGCCTTCACTCCATATATATGAATTTAAAAAATTAATTTATAGAGCTGAATTTACATTATCTAAGAAAACATTTGCTATTTTATTTATGTATCTTGTTGCTAACTTCTTCATGTGTTATTTCATATGCTAGATACAGACTTACTAAATCCTTTGACAAATTTACATTGAAATATTTTATTAAAATTAGTAGACCAATTAAAATTATTTGTAACAAATCAGAATCGAAACAATATAAATTCCTTTCATGTTTTGCATTTTATCAATATATAGCTTGTGTATTTCATGTTTAATGAACTAACCTTCTTCATGTAATAGATATAACAGACTACAGTTTAATATGTGCACATGTTTGAATCCATGTTTGGACTTATAATGTACTCAGTTTATTTTATTAGCATTATTTTTTGCAAGATTCTTAATTACTTAAGCTTTTTCACTTTAAGAACTTTTGATAGTCAGTAAGTCAATGGAAAATTTGATAGCCAGAAAACCTGGCAAAAAGAAAGAAAATAAAAAGTATATGTCAACTTTAGTAACAGATTATCCTTCAAAGAAACATATAGTTTTATTCAGATATGTTAAAAGCTCCATACTGAATATCATTTACTAAGAAATAAGTGGTTTTATTATTTTAAAAATATTTGCTTTGTAAATATTTTCCTCATATCTCTAAGGTTGATAACTTTATTGCTCATAGCATCTGATTAACTAGAGAGGTAAATCCATTAAAAAATTAAGAAACAAAATCCTGGAGAAAGAAAACGATGTAGTCCTCCTACATTCCTCCCAAGAAACTTGTTTTAAATTTTCTAGATATAAGCAACTTTTTTCTCAATCTGAATTGTAGAGATGGAAAATGGATCTTTGTTTTAGAAAACATACAATACATATGTCGAGTTTTAAAATTTTTAGGAAGTTTTCCTTATTAAGTGTCAAGTAGCAAAGAGCTTTTCAAGTAGGTTTTGGCCTTATTTGCATTAAGGGTTAATCCATATAATCGATATACGCCTGATTAGGACATTCTTACCTGTGTATCTTCAATAAGCTCTGCAGAAACTAGTATCAAATTATATATTTTAGTTATTATTTATCAAATTATATGTACTATAGTATGATAAATTTCAAAGAATAGGTTTCTTATGAGTGCATAGGAGGAATTTGCAAATTATAAATTTGCAAATATTTTATAAAATGAAGCCTTCACTCCATATATATGAATTTAAAAATTAATTTATAGAGCTGAATTTACATTATCTAAGAAAACATTTGCTATTTTATTTATGTATCTTGTTGCTAACTTCTTCATGTGTTATTTCATATGCTAGATACAGACTTACTAAATCCTTTGACAAATTTACATTGAAATATTTTATTAAAATTAGTAGACCAATTAAAATTATTTGTAACAAATCAGAATCGAAACAATATAAATTCCTTTCATGTTTTGCATTTTATCAATATATAGCTTGTGTATTTCATGTTTAATGAACTAACCTTCTTCATGTAATAGATATAACAGACTACAGTTTAATATGTGCACATGTTTGAATCCATGTTTGGACTTATAATGTACTCAGTTTATTTTATTAGCATTATTTTTTGCAAGATTCTTAATTACTTAAGCTTTTTCACTTTAAGAACTTTTGATAGTCAGTAAGTCAATGGAAAATTTGATAGCCAGAAAACCTGGCAAAAAGAAAGAAAATAAAAAGTATATGTCAACTTTAGTAACAGATTATCCTTCAAAGAAACATATAGTTTTATTCAGATATGTTAAAAGCTCCATACTGAATATCATTTACTAAGAAATAAGTGGTTTTATTATTTTAAAAATATTTGCTTTGTAAATATTTTCCTCATATCTCTAAGGTTGATAACTTTATTGCTCATAGCATCTGATTAACTAGAGAGGTAAATCCATTAAAAAATTAAGAAACAAAATCCTGGAGAAAGAAAACGATGTAGTCCTCCTACATTCCTCCCAAGAAACTTGTTTTAAATTTTCTAGATATAAGCAACTTTTTTCTCAATCTGAATTGTAGAGATGGAAAATGGATCTTTGTTTTAGAAAACATACAATACATATGTCGAGTTTTAAAATTTTTAGGAAGTTTTCCTTATTAAGTGTCAAGTAGCAAAGAGCTTTTCAAGTAGGTTTTGGCCTTATTTGCATTAAGGGTTAATCCATATAATCGATATACGCCTGATTAGGACATTCTTACCTGTGTATCTTCAATAAGCTCTGCAGAAACTGAAATTCAAACTCCTCGTGAAACACATGAGGAACAGGAGAGATGGTCCGGAGTTGGCTTCACAGGCTCCTCATCAAGCCTCTCATGCGCCAGCCTGCTCTGAGCTACAGACACTTGTGCTTATAGTACCAAGACCCTCAGTGTGTCCCTGCTGACTGAATGCTATTTTGGGTTCTCTGAGTAGAGTCATGAACACTGAGCCTTTGTGCAAAATATCATAAGGGCACTCTGATGTCCGCTCATAGTCTGGGATTCAAATGCAGACAACTCCAGCAAGTAGTATGAACTGTGTTTTTTTTTTTTTTCCTTTTTCCTAACAACAAGCAAAAAAAAAAAAAGAAAGAAAAGAAAGTGCTTATTGGCTTGAGGTGATAAGGAGGGAATTCAACTTATGTAAGAGAATTCTGCAAGCGGAAAGGACATGCCCTCCACTTGGGGATTAACTGATGAAACAAAAGATCATTTTAAACAAGCACAAAAGTTGCTAAAAACAGAAGAACTTTTTAACTCTCTCTGGGCCTTCTGCCTGCTCCTAAAGTCAGTCTTTCTACTCAAGAATAAAGTAAAATACAGAAAGAGGGTAATGTCTAAATTAGAATCCTCTTCCTTGGTTTATGAACTACCTAAATTTATTTATTTTATTACATTTATAGTAAGATTTTGTTATAGTTATTGTTATTTATAGTGAAATATACAATATTAGACTCTGTACTGTTTGCTCAAGCTGTTTTTAGTTCACAATCGTTTTTGAACCAAATCGGAGAAAGGTTAAAAAATATAAAGTGTCTAACATCATGATTGATGTCTATAAAACTTACTATTTTATGGTTTACATATGCAAGCACTGTGAGGAGACAGCCTCAGATGTCAGAAACAGGCTTGAGTCCTGCGTTAACTGGAGGATATGGATGTTCATTGTTTTTCTATCATAACAATGGAAGGAGAGAAGGATGGGGATTACATCCAACGTTAGAACGAAATGGATTATGTGATGTATGATTCATGTGTACCTCATTTTAAAATTCATATAAACCAAACGGTTTCGTGGCTTATTTGCATTAAGGGTTAATCCATATAATCGATATACGCCTGATTAGGACATTCTTACCTGTGTATCTTCAATAAGCTCTGAAAACTGAAATTCAAACTCCTCGTGAAACACATGAGGAACAGGAGAGATGGTCCGGAGTTGGCTTCACAGGCTCCTCATCAAGCCTCTCATGCGCCAGCCTGCTCTGAGCTACAGACACTTGTGCTTATAGTACCAAGACCCTCAGTGTGTCCCTGCTGACTGAATGCTATTTTGGGTTCTCTGAGTAGAGTCATGAACACTGAGCCTTTGTGCAAAATATCATAAGGGCACTCTGATGTCCGCTCATAGTCTGGGATTCAAATGCAGACAACTCCAGCAAGTAGTATGAACTGTGTTTTTTTTTTTTTTCCTTTTTCCTAACAACAAACAAAAAAAAAAGAAAGAAAAGAAAGTGCTTATTGGCTTGAGGTGATAAGGAGGGAATTCAACTTATGTAAGAGAATTCTGCAAGCGGAAAGGACATGCCCTCCACTTGGGGATTAACTGATGAAACAAAAGATCATTTTAAACAAGCACAAAAGTTGCTAAAAACAGAAGAACTTTTTAACTCTCTCTGGGCCTTCTGCCTGCTCCTAAAGTCAGTCTTTCTACTCAAGAATAAAGTAAAATACAGAAAGAGGGTAATGTCTAAATTAGAATCCTCTTCCTTGGTTTATGAACTACCTAAATTTATTTATTTTATTACATTTATAGTAAGATTTTGTTATAGTTATTGTTATTTATAGTGAAATATACAATATTAGACTCTGTACTGTTTGCTCAAGCTGTTTTTAGTTCACAATCGTTTTTGAACCAAATCGGAGAAAGGTTAAAAAATATAAAGTGTCTAACATCATGATTGATGTCTATAAAACTTACTATTTTATGGTTTACATATGCAAGCACTGTGAGGAGACAGCCTCAGATGTCAGAAACAGGCTTGAGTCCTGCGTTAACTGGAGGATATGGATGTTCATTGTTTTTCTATCATAACAATGGAAGGAGAGAAGGATGGGGATTACATCCAACGTTAGAACGAAATGGATTATGTGATGTATGATTCATGTTTACCTCATTTTAAAATTCATATAAACCAAATCCTATTGGTTACCATTTGCTAAATAAATGTTAAGTGTTAAATGTGACAAATCCAAATAAAACTATGTTGTGAGCTTTTAAGAAAAAAAAAACTCTGGTAGGCACACTTAACATGAGAGCTACCCTCCTGACAACTTCCAAAGTGCATAGTACAAGACTGTCAACTAGCGGCACGATGCTGTAGGCAGATATCTGGAAGCCACCCCTCTTGTGTAACTGAAACTTTATACCCACGGAACAGTAGCCCCCCATTTCCACATGCCCCTTGCCTCGTTGACTGCCATTCAGCCCTCTGCTTCCGAGTTAGACAAATTCAGACACCTCATATGCGTGGACTCAAGCAATACATCCTTCTGTGAAGGCCTTATTTCACTTGCATAATGTCCTCCAGATTGATCCAGGTTCTAGCGTTTCAGTGAGAATCCAACCACTTATGGGCTACTGTTTCCCAGTGCCCAGCTCCACTCTGAACTGTGATTACATTTTTTCAGTCTGATCACCCTGTTCAACAAGATGTCCCAAGGGCTTATCTTCAGGCAAAAGGGAACAAGTGTGGGTCAGCGTTTTCTAAGCCGGTTGTTATAATACCAATAAAGGGACAAGCAGGACTGCAGAAAAACCACTGAGACAGGAATAAACTTTCTAAAGAATGTACAGTTGGAAACTATATGTTTTATGAAGAATACCATTAATGGCAATTTTATCTTTCATTAAGTGAAGATCTGCTATAAAACACCTAGGCAAAGTGATCAGCTAGATTTGTTTTTAATATGGGCACAAAGTACTACAGATTACCAAGAAGCACTCATCCTGCCTGGAAGAGGAGGTTCCTAACAGCACATTGGCTGGAATCCAGCAAGTCTGTGTGCCACAACTAAGAATGCACATTTGGCTGGACTGATAGGACTGGTCATCAAATAAGCTTAGAGATTTACATCAACCCCATTCCTCGTATCAGGAGAAATGTCGTTTTCAGGTGTGGGAGGGGAAACTAATGGTGCATGGAACATGACTCATCCCTAAGAAGGGAGAGTCTCAGAGTCAGCACTGTCCAAGAAGGAGAGAAGGATGGGGATTACATCCAACGTTAGAACGAAATGGATTATGTGATGTATGATTCATGTTTACCTCATTTTAAAATTCATATAAACCAAATCCTATTGGTTACCATTTGCTAAATAAATGTTAAGTGTTAAATGTGACAAATCCAAATAAAACTATGTTGTGAGCTTTTAAGAAAAAAAAAACTCTGGTAGGCACACTTAACATGAGAGCTACCCTCCTGACAACTTCCAAAGTGCATAGTACAAGACTGTCAACTAGCGGCACGATGCTGTAGGCAGATATCTGGAAGCCACCCCTCTTGTGTAACTGAAACTTTATACCCACGGAACAGTAGCCCCCCATTTCCACATGCCCCTTGCCTCGTTGACTGCCATTCAGCCCTCTGCTTCCGAGTTAGACAAATTCAGACACCTCATATGCGTGGACTCAAGCAATACATCCTTCTGTGAAGGCCTTATTTCACTTGCATAATGTCCTCCAGATTGATCCAGGTTCTAGCGTTTCAGTGAGAATCCAACCACTTATGGGCTACTGTTTCCCAGTGCCCAGCTCCACTCTGAACTGTGATTACATTTTTTCAGTCTGATCACCCTGTTCAACAAGATGTCCCAAGGGCTTATCTTCAGGCAAAAGGGAACAAGTGTGGGTCAGCGTTTTCTAAGCCGGTTGTTATAATACCAATAAAGGGACAAGCAGGACTGCAGAAAAACCACTGAGACAGGAATAAACTTTCTAAAGAATGTACAGTTGGAAACTATATGTTTTATGAAGAATACCATTAATGGCAATTTTATCTTTCATTAAGTGAAGATCTGCTATAAAACACCTAGGCAAAGTGATCAGCTAGATTTGTTTTTAATATGGGCACAAAGTACTACAGATTACCAAGAAGCACTCATCCTGCCTGGAAGAGGAGGTTCCTAACAGCACATTGGCTGGAATCCAGCAAGTCTGTGTGCCACAACTAAGAATGCACATTTGGCTGGACTGATAGGACTGGTCATCAAATAAGCTTAGAGATTTACATCAACCCCATTCCTCGTATCAGGAGAAATGTCGTTTTCAGGTGTGGGAGGGGAAACTAATGGTGCATGGAACATGACTCATCCCTAAGAAGGGAGAGTCTCAGAGTCAGCACTGTCCACAGGAGGGACAAAGTCATGGGTACTCTAAGGGTTACTGGAGGTCTTCACATATAGGACAATGTAGAGAGGGTGGGCAATTCCTGAAACACAAATGCTGTTTCATAATGACATAGAAATACTCTAGCAAACAATCATCCGCTTTCAGATACAGTCCAGGGGAATTCTACAGACGTCATCTGCCTGCAGGCTGTTGAGAAGAGCATGTAGTTTCAGAAACATTCAAACCAAAATTAAACTGAGTTCATCTAAGTAAAGATTTAAATTAAAATATTACAATTCATCAATGCTCTGAAGAGTCACTGATTTCTTTTTAAAAAATGTATAATTAAGGAATATAAATCTAATGACTAGCTGCAGACTAAAGCAGTTAATGAAGTTCAGATCTAACAGCAGACAGAGGACAAAAGTCAAATTCTGACAAACCCCTGGAGATAAAACTTCAACCAGAAAGTTGAAGTGTATGTATATCTCAACATAGGGCTTCCGTGTTAGCTCAGTGGTAAAGAATCTCCCTGCAGTGCAGGAGACCCGGGTTCGATCCTTGCTTTGGGAAGATCCCTGAGGGCACAGCAACCCACTTCAGTACTCTTTCCTGGGGAATTTCGTGGATAGAGTAGTCCGGTGGGCTACGGTCCACAGGGTACACAGAGTCGGACATAACTGAAGCAACTAAGTAGCAGCAGCAGCATATCTCAGCATAGATGATCCAGGATTAAGGCTCCAATCACCTGTGGTCTGGATGACAGAATCAAAGTCCTATCTCCTGATCACCACAGTCCTGGAGCACATTATTATAGATTATACATTATAATAACATATTGGTATTATTATATAATACAATTATATTCATGAATGATTTCAGAAAAACTCAGATTACCAAGAAGCACTCATCCTGCCTGGAAGAGGAGGTTCCTAACAGCACATTGGCTGGAATCCAGCAAGTCTGTGTGCCACAACTAAGAATGCACATTTGGCTGGACTGATAGGACTGGTCATCAAATAAGCTTAGAGATTTACATCAACCCCATTCCTCGTATCAGGAGAAATGTCGTTTTCAGGTGTGGGAGGGGAAACTAATGGTGCATGGAACATGACTCATCCCTAAGAAGGGAGAGTCTCAGAGTCAGCACTGTCCACAGGAGGGACAAAGTCATGGGTACTCTAAGGGTTACTGGAGGTCTTCACATATAGGACAATGTAGAGAGGGTGGGCAATTCCTGAAACACAAATGCTGTTTCATAATGACATAGAAATACTCTAGCAAACAATCATCCGCTTTCAGATACAGTCCAGGGGAATTCTACAGACGTCATCTGCCTGCAGGCTGTTGAGAAGAGCATGTAGTTTCAGAAACATTCAAACCAAAATTAAACTGAGTTCATCTAAGTAAAGATTTAAATTAAAATATTACAATTCATCAATGCTCTGAAGAGTCACTGATTTCTTTTTAAAAAATGTATAATTAAGGAATATAAATCTAATGACTAGCTGCAGACTAAAGCAGTTAATGAAGTTCAGATCTAACAGCAGACAGAGGACAAAAGTCAAATTCTGACAAACCCCTGGAGATAAAACTTCAACCAGAAAGTTGAAGTGTATGTATATCTCAACATAGGGCTTCCGTGTTAGCTCAGTGGTAAAGAATCTCCCTGCAGTGCAGGAGACCCGGGTTCGATCCTTGCTTTGGGAAGATCCCTGAGGGCACAGCAACCCACTTCAGTACTCTTTCCTGGGGAATTTCGTGGATAGAGTAGTCCGGTGGGCTACGGTCCACAGGGTACACAGAGTCGGACATAACTGAAGCAACTAAGTAGCAGCAGCAGCATATCTCAGCATAGATGATCCAGGATTAAGGCTCCAATCACCTGTGGTCTGGATGACAGAATCAAAGTCCTATCTCCTGATCACCACAGTCCTGGAGCACATTATTATAGATTATACATTATAATAACATATTGGTATTATTATATAATACAATTATATTCATGAATGATTTCAGAAAAACTCATATTATGATAAAAATAATTGAGAATGTATTAACTGTAAATCACTGTATCAATTGGCATGCTTTTTGACTCCCAAAGAGACAATAATACAAAATAAAAGTTAAGAGAATGGAATAAATCTTGGAGAAATGTGGAACATCCATAGCAAGATGAAGCAGGCTGAGGGTTAGTTGAATCCAGTGGTTTCAATCTGCAATCAGTGACCCAGGTTCATTTGCTCTCATCTTGTGCTTAAGAAAAACTTCTTTCCCCCAAGAGTGCCCCCAATACTTTATTTTTGACTTATTGACTAATATAATCATTTCTCTGTATCTGAAAAAGCTACGTCCAAGAGAAAAGAGTAGAATCATTAAGCCATTCCTGGGAGGAAGAGCTACTTGGTAGAGAAATAGATTAATGTCATCAAGTCAAGGTTAGATTGTTGAATCTAGTTGGAAATCAACAGTGTTCACTATAAACATGTATGTAAAATAGGCTTTCAAAAAGCTGAAGATAAAAATAATTTCTTGAGTAACCTTTAGATGTCGTTCTTTTCTAACAGTCTAACTTGATGCATTTTCTCTTCTTTTTTAAAAATCATGATCATATATCACAATGATAAAGAAGAGAACATAAAATAATAAAATACCAGCTAATCCACGTATTTCAAATAATGTCAAATTTAATCTTTTATGTCACACTCTGAAAACCTGGCTTCTAGTTAAACAAACATTCCACTGACTATGGCAACATTTTTTATGGTCTTAGAAGATTTATCTTTTACATTTTACTTGAAGTAGCCATTTGGTGCAATTAAAATGTGTTCAATGCAAAGTAGGTATACTCCAATAAAATCAATTAAATAAAAAAAGCAAACCAACTAACAAATAAATAAAATCTATCTGTTCATATATATCCATACTTTTTAAAATTTTGCTTTTATTTTTTGTTTTGTTTTGTTATTCTTTTATGTAAGCAGACCTTGCTTTGGAGCTATGCACGTAAGGAATAATTCTATCTGGTTAAACTACCACATAAACCTCAAAACAGAGGAAACTGACATTGAATAACACATAAATAACAAAAGTCTCATTCCATAAAAAATACATTTTTATAATTGGTAATACATAAACGATCTAAAATAATAGAATTCAGAAGTACAATCCCAGAAATACAGAATTATCCCCCATGACCACTGGCTCTTGAATTATCTATCTTTGTTTGCCTATCTATCTACCTATCAGTCATCTATCATCTTTCCTTTGGCAAGACATCTTGTTAGAGGTTATAGGTACACAAAGACAAATAAGAACTCTGACCATCCATCTCCTGCCAATGAAAAGCACACATCATTTTTTAAGCATCAAACAAGATGCTTAGCCAAATGAAATGACACAAAATGAAATAAAATCACTTTGAAAAAGAGGAATGTTAAACTCCAGACAATGTAATGACACGTGAGATCTGTACAGTTAACCACGAACAAATCAGAAGAGAATTTTAGAACAAAAAAGTTTGTTTGCAGACTGAGCCATACTGGAGGAGATGTCCTATTGTTTAAGTTCTCTCAAATATAATGCTACTTTTAAAGTATTTCTTCATCTTGTGAAAGATTCTGTACATATCTATATAAAGAAAGGCACTTTCCAGCTGGCTCAGTGGTAAAGAATCCACCTGCCAATAAAGTAGATGCAGGTTCGATCCCTAAGTCAGGAAAATCCCATGGAGGAGAAAATGGCAACCCACTCCAGTATTCTTGCCTGGAAAATCCCATGAACAGAGGAGCCTGGCATGCTACAGTCCGTGGGGTTGCAGAGTCAGACACAACTAAGCGACTGAGCACAGAATGTATAAAGAGAAACTCTGCTTAAATGGCATATACTTGAATTAATGAAAACGATTCATTGGAAAATTAGTAGTGTTTAAATATTAATTAATTGATATTCCCCCCCTCCCCACATCTGCAAAGTAAGACATTCATGTGCCAAAAACACCCAGTTTTCTGTTTTTAGAGAAAACAGTTTGTCTGAAACACAACCATTCTATGTTGTTTATGTATCATCCAAGTTGTCCGGAGGTTTTCATGTTCTTACAACAGAGTTGAGTACTTACAAGAGACTCTTGACCTGAAAAATCTAAACTATTTCCTACCCGGCCATTTACAGGAAAAGTTTACCAACTTCTGATCTCTATTCATGCAAATATAGTGTTTTAATTAATATGTACAGGACAGTTTGCTTAAAATTAAAATAATAGAATTCAGAAGTACAATCCCAGAAATACAGAATTATCCCCCATGACCACTGGCTCTTGAATTATCTATCTTTGTTTGCCTATCTATCTACCTATCAGTCATCTATCATCTTTCCTTTGGCAAGACATCTTGTTAGAGGTTATAGGTACACAAAGACAAATAAGAACTCTGACCATCCATCTCCTGCCAATGAAAAGCACACATCATTTTTTAAGCATCAAACAAGATGCTTAGCCAAATGAAATGACACAAAATGAAATAAAATCACTTTGAAAAAGAGGAATGTTAAACCCCAGACAATGTAATGACACGTGAGATCTGTACAGTTAACCACGAACAAATCAGAAGAGAATTTTAGAACAAAAAAGTTTGTTTGCAGACTGAGCCATACTGGAGGAGATGTCCTATTGTTTAAGTTCTCTCAAATATAATGCTACTTTTAAAGTATTTCTTCATCTTGTGAAAGATTCTGTACATATCTATATAAAGAAAGGCACTTTCCAGCTGGCTCAGTGGTAAAGAATCCACCTGCCAATAAAGTAGATGCAGGTTCGATCCCTAAGTCAGGAAAATCCCATGGAGGAGAAAATGGCAACCCACTCCAGTATTCTTGCCTGGAAAATCCCATGAACAGAGGAGCCTGGCATGCTACAGTCCGTGGGGTTGCAGAGTCAGACACAACTAAGCGACTGAGCACAGAATGTATAAAGAGAAACTCTGCTTAAATGGCATATACTTGAATTAATGAAAACGATTCATTGGAAAATTAGTAGTGTTTAAATATTAATTAATTGATATTCCCCCCCTCCCCACATCTGCAAAGTAAGACATTCATGTGCCAAAAACACCCAGTTTTCTGTTTTTAGAGAAAACAGTTTGTCTGAAACACAACCATTCTATGTTGTTTATGTATCATCCAAGTTGTCCGGAGGTTTTCATGTTCTTACAACAGAGTTGAGTACTTACAAGAGACTCTTGACCTGAAAAATCTAAACTATTTCCTACCCGGCCATTTACAGGAAAAGTTTACCAACTTCTGATCTCTATTCATGCAAATATAGTGTTTTTAATTAATATGTACAGGACAGTTTGCTTAAAAATTAAATTACAGGGCTTCCCTGGTGGGCCAGTGGGTAAAGAGTCCACCCTGTAGTACAAAAGGCACTGGTTCAATCCCTGGCCTGGGAAGACCCCACATGCCACGAAGCGTCTGAACTGGTGTATCCAATTGCGAGCCAGTGCTCTGGAGCGCATGTACTCAGAGCTGGTGCTCTGCAACGAGACAGGTCACTGCAATGGGAGGCCCCTGCAGGCCCAAGAGTAAAGATGAATGAAAATAAATAAATAAAAAACCAATGAAAGAGGCCAGAATTTAAAAATATATTTTAAAAAGTGTTAAAAATTAAATTATAAGCATTTTATTAATAGATAAATATACACACACATAAATCTACAAAAATCTACACAGCAGCAGTCATCTTGTTTGACATTACGATGCTTATCAGTGGGTCAATAAGTTGCTATGGTTGACTAAAATAGTAGCTTTTTAAAAGACAGTTTAAATAGTTTACATTTACTTAAAATATAAGTTAGGTTGGCCAAAAAGTTCATTTGGGTTTTTTTCCCTAATATAGTAAGGAAACATCCAAACAAACTTTTAGCCAACTCTAATATCTTACGCAAAAACTGAAGGAATGTTTTGGCCAACCCCCCAATACAACAGGTTCATTTTATACATATATTTTCCACTAGGGTATCAGGATTTTCTTTGAGATATTATCCCCAGAATGGGTCTCTGTATCTCTTTCTAAAAAACACGTTCATCAGGGGTCTATGCTTTCCAGCTTGTTTCTTAAGAATAAAGAAGGAATTTAAAGAAACTTGGGAAGACATACAGTGTAACAGACATACAGTGCATAGCATATAGTGCATATTGTAATCAACACATGGTGTAATTGTTAGGACATGCTTTAGGTTAACAACAACGTTGAGTAGAAAGTTCCCGTCTCTCCCTGCCTTCGCACATGCAGTTTCTACTGTCAACTTCCCCAACAAGGTGGAATAACTGGTATACTCGATGGGCCTGCAGAGGCGCGTAGTTACCACCCAAAGCTCACAGCTGACACTGGGATTTACTCCCGGAGCCGTGCGCGCCCGGAGCTGGACAGACGCCCGGAGCTGGACAGACGTCTGGCGGTGCGCCAGCGTTACAGCGTCACACAGGGCAGCTCCACGGCCCTCAAGACCCTCTGTGCTCCGCTGTTCACCCCACCCTCCCTCTTAATTCCTGGCAAATACTGACCTTTCCATTCTCTCTCTAGGTTCACCTAACGTCTTACAAAGGGTCATATAGTTGGTCGCCTTTTCAGATTGGCTTCTTTTCCTTACAATATGGATTTAAGATTCCTCCATGTTTTTCAGTGACCTGAGAGCTCACTTGTTTCAATTGCTGAGGGATAGTGCACAGTTTATCCTTTCACCTTCTGAAGGACACGTTGGTTGCTTCTGTTTTAGCAATCATGAATAAAGCTGCCATAAGCATCCATATACAGGCTTTTGTGTGGACATAAATTCTCCTTATTTGCTTTCAGTAATTTTTTCACATCTATTTTTAAAAATGCTCTTATTCTTACCCTTCAACAGCTTTTTTAACACCTTGCCTTTAATGAGCATTTCTGGAACGTGTATCTTAGAGTTAATAGAAGAATAATGGCTTCTACTTTTTAGACATATTTCATTTGTTATGTTTTGTAAATCCATGTTTTCAATAATTAGAAAACCTGGCATATATAGCTTTGCAAACAAACAAAGCTGGCTCTTTGTAAGAATATATTTGCATGGTTGAGAGACACGTGTGCTCATATATTAGAGAGTATTATGACAGGTTCAGAGTGTTCTGTTTTGTAGAAGAAATGGAAAGCTGCAGCTATTTCACTTGATAATACACATGGAATAGCTGTGCTAGAATAGAACCTATTTAATACCTACCACATTTCTGCCAGGGAGTCATTGGCATCATTTCCATTTGAGTAATCATGAGACAAAGAGCCAAGCAAGGTTTTGAATAGTCAGAGGATTTTCTGTGATAAAGTCTGTCCTGTACTCACTATAACACACCCCCTCTTTACTAAAGAAAACTTAGTTTTTGAAAGAAACATTTTAAAAACATGATCAGCAATTTAATTTAGTAGTCTTACAGTAACCATCACTTGTAAAGCAATAAAACGAAGCATATAAGGACTTAAACTAAGACACTTTCTTCTTTCATTGATTTCTTCTTTGTCCTTGAAAGCTCTGATTATCTACTATTTCTTAGGCTCCTGTCTTAGTCTTGGAGATTCATTTAGGAATGATCCAGGAAAAAAGCCTCTACCTAGATGAAGTCCTTGTTCTAGCTATGGGGCACAGTAAATAGACAAGGTAAATGAGTGAAATATTTAGTATACTAGATAAACAAAAGTACTAAGTAGAAATAAAAGCAGTTATGGGGGCAGTTAGTATTGTCATGTAGCAGGAAGCACAGAATTTTACGCAGAAGGTTCAGAAAACGTCCAACTGAGGAGATAATGGATAAATAACATCACTAAGATGAGGGAGTGAGCCCTGAAGCTATCAAGCCGAAGAACAGCTTAGGTCAAACAAACTGTTACCCGAAAATTCTCAAGGGACAACAAGGAATTCCTCAGGGCTTCAGTGCAGAGGTGGAAAGCAGAAGGAGGAGGAGGAGAAAATGATGACGATGAGGATGATGATGATGAGGGTGTGTGTGTTGACTTCTGCACATGGGCACAGAGTGTAAGAGACCTTGCTGGCAATTTTGGGTTACCTGGCTTCTACAAGGAGTGAGATGGGAAGCATGGGATAGCTTTAATGAAGAACAATGTGACCCCACTTCCGTTTTATAGACTTGATCTAGTTTGTGTGTTGAGATTAAGATGCAAGGAATGATGATGGAAAACAGGGGTAAGACAGTCAGAGCTATTGCAACACTCAGCCTCTGCTTCCTGGATTACAGCAAATTTATGAAGCAGATAGTGGTTGGTCAGGGGATTTGGGCTGTAAGGAAAAGAGATTCATGGCAGTTATGTTAAAGTGGACCTTCACGGAAATGAAGGAAGAGGAGGCATGGCAGGGCTAGGATAGACCTAGTGATGGCAGTGGTGGATGTTGCTAGTTTTCACAGTAGGTCACCAGAAATAGCTTGGCTCTCTTCTCCAATTAATACCAAATTTTCTGTGATAAAGTCTGTCCTGTACTCACTATAACACACCCCCTCTTTACTAAAGAAAACTTAGTTTTTGAAAGAAACATTTTAAAAACATGATCAGCAATTTAATTTAGTAGTCTTACAGTAACCATCACTTGTAAAGCAATAAAACGAAGCATATAAGGACTTAAACTAAGACACTTTCTTCTTTCATTGATTTCTTCTTTGTCCTTGAAAGCTCTGATTATCTACTATTTCTTAGGCTCCTGTCTTAGTCTTGGAGATTCATTTAGGAATGATCCAGGAAAAAAGCCTCTACCTAGATGAAGTCCTTGTTCTAGCTATGGGGCACAGTAAATAGACAAGGTAAATGAGTGAAATATTTAGTATACTAGATAAACAAAAGTACTAAGTAGAAATAAAAGCAGTTATGGGGGCAGTTAGTATTGTCATGTAGCAGGAAGCACAGAATTTTACGCAGAAGGTTCAGAAAACGTCCAACTGAGGAGATAATGGATAAATAACATCACTAAGATGAGGGAGTGAGCCCTGAAGCTATCAAGCCGAAGAACAGCTTAGGTCAAACAAACTGTTACCCGAAAATTCTCAAGGGACAACAAGGAATTCCTCAGGGCTTCAGTGCAGAGGTGGAAAGCAGAAGGAGGAGGAGGAGAAAATGATGACGATGAGGATGATGATGATGTGGGTGTGTGTGTTGACTTCTGCACATGGGCACAGAGTGTAAGAGACCTTGCTGGCAATTTTGGGTTACCTGGCTTCTACAAGGAGTGAGATGGGAAGCATGGGATAGCTTTAATGAAGAACAATGTGACCCCACTTCCGTTTTATAGACTTGATCTAGTTTGTGTGTTGAGATTAAGATGCAAGGAATGATGATGGAAAACAGGGGTAAGACAGTCAGAGCTATTGCAACACTCAGCCTCTGCTTCCTGGATTACAGCAAATTTATGAAGCAGATAGTGGTTGGTCAGGGGATTTGGGCTGTAAGGAAAAGAGATTCATGGCAGTTATGTTAAAGTGGACCTTCACGGAAATGAAGGAAGAGGAGGCATGGCAGGGCTAGGATAGACCTAGTGATGGCAGTGGTGGATGTTGCTAGTTTTCACAGTAGGTCACCAGAAATAGCTTGGCTCTCTTCTCCAATTAATACCAAATTATGTCATTAACCTCCTCTCTGTACTGGTTTCCTTTACTCAGAGTTTCTATTTATTATTTATCTTATTTATGGCTGATTTTTAACACCTCTAAATTCTTTGTGACAGCTTTTCAACTTCCACTAGTAAATGCCTATTCTCTTCCTATTTTCCTGTTTAAATGTTTAAAAGTACTCTATGCACATCAGCAATGTACATAGTCTCTTATTTTGGGGGTTCACATCTCTTGTGTTTCTATGGAAACCAGAGTAGGCGGTGTTGTATGCAGCAACTGGGCCTTCCCCAGAGCTGGCCTTCCAGCAGTGGCAGCAGGAGGAGTGCTGGGAGTCGGGGGATATGGAAGTGCCAGCCATCACGATATATGCTGGCTGCTATTATTTTCTCCCTCATATAAGGCATGAGGAAACTAGGACTCAGAGAAATGTCATGCAGTTAAGAATATTTTGCAGACAGATCTCAAATTTCTGTTTATCTGATGCCAAAAATGACACAGTTTCTACTCTGTCATGCTGCCTTATCTTTACGAATGCAAGTGAATACACAGATTCCATTCATTCAGAGAATTTATTGAGTAGTACTATGTGTGCTGCACTAGGCTAGAAATAGACATATGTGAAAAATAAAAGCCCACCACTGCCTTCACCACAAGAATCATGGCATCTGTTCAAGAGCCCTGCCTTGTTTACACTTTAATAAGTGCTGAGATACAGGGAGGATACACTCAGTTAAGAAACTGTCCTCAGTTCCTCCAGATATAGCAAAATATAATTTACTGCTATATGTACTTGCAAATACTGGTTAAAAAAAAAACAACAACAATGAGAAAAACAGTGTCCTAAAAGTTTAAAGAATAAAATAGTGGAGGAGGAACAGAAAGCAATTTTTTTTTTCTTAATTAACTCTGACTGCAAAATAATCTGTATTCCTATAAATACAAAAGGAGTAAAAACTTTCAATAAGGAAGAAACAATCCTGTGTTTCAGAATTTCTTCTCCTTCACCATGAGATTCAAGCAAAATTTTAGAAAACAATCCATATTATACTATTACATAATGAGAGGCCTGTGTCATTATACGTTTGTCCAAACTCAGAAGGCACCCCACTGAGAGGGAACCCTACTGGAAAACACGGCCTCTGGGGGATGCGGATGTGTCGGTGGAGGCTTGTCAATGATGATCCGTGTTACTCCGGTGGGGGATGCTGACAATGGAGCAGGCTGCAGCTCTGGGTGGGGAGTGGTGGATATGGGGGACAGCTCTGTACCTTTCTTCCAATTTGGGGGTAGACCTAAAACTCCTTTAAAAAATATCCTGGGGCTTCCCCTGGTGGTCCAGTGGGTGAGGACACCGCCTTGCAGTGCAAAGGGCGCCGGTTCGATCCCTGGCCTGGGAAGATCCCACGTGCCGCGGAGCGGCTGGACCGATGTGTCCAATGACCGAGCCGGAGCTCTGGCGCGCATGCGCCCAGAGCCGGTGCTCTGCGACGACAGAGGCCACTGCGATGGGAGGCCCACAGGAGCCAAAGAACAAAGATGGATGAACATAGAGAAGCGAAAGACCAATAGAAGTGGCCCGCCCACCCCCTCCCTCCCCAGCCCGCCTCCTCCCACAAAAATAAATAAATAAATAAATCTTAAAAAAAAAACAACCCTGAAAGAATGAAACAAAGTAACAAAAGACAGCTTCAGTGACAGACCCTAGGCTGCCCATCTCGGTAAAATAAAGGCGCTCTGTCAGAGGCTGGTGGAGAGGAGACCTCCTGCATGATCAAAACCACTTCTGTGTGTAAGCAGACTCCTCATGCTTGAGATACAAAGACCAAAGTAGCTCCTACATTATCTCTCATGGCCGATTTATCAAGTCGTATCTAGAAATCTCGCAGGATGCTGGGAAATAATGTCAGTTACTGTTCCTCCGAATCAATTCTAATAAAATGCAAAGCTCCTGGGACTTCCGTTTTTACATGCAATAAAGTTTTGTATTGAGGGAAAAAACATGGACATTATCTCGTCCTTCAGTTTCTATGTTTTCTTGCTGAATTCTACCATGACATTATCAAACAATGCAAGTGTACTAGTGATTGAGACAGAATCAAAGATGTCATGACAAACAAACAGTGTTGTTAAGTATATTTTGAATTAAAATGTAAAAAATGGGGGACCATATGCTAATGTAAGACTTTTCAATATGGCAATAGCAAATATTAATATTTATGTTTTCCTCTGCCCAAAGCATGCTTGCTCTAAACTGATTTTGTTCATTTAAAAATTTATATGATCAATCTTATATTTGTTTTTATGATTGAATGAGGACATATGGAGGAACTATATGTTTATTTTACCTCAAGTTATATTTTTAAAGTTATTGCATTATTCACACTTAACACAATTCGGCAAGGCTAATATAGGAAAAAATGAATTAAATGTGTTCTTGTAAAGCCCAAAAGAAACTCTTACGGATATATGTATTAACTTCTCGACACTTGTTTTCTTAGCAAGCATGGATTTTGTCTGTTAGGATGACTAGCTCCACCGATTCATCCTTGCTAGGATAATAATGGAAGTTTTTATCCAACATACCAGTGGATTATCCTTAGGACCCGCTCGTAAATGTTATAGAATCTCCATTTACAGGAACGCAGTTGAGACACTCATGGGAGAGAGCAGCGAAATGGAATTCAGCAGTCACTCCACTGCAGTTCAACGTGAAATCCAAATACACTGAAGTTGCAGGTTTAATTTTATTTATTTTCTTTCTCCTTATACGAAGGCCAGGAGTTTTATTCCCACTAAAGGTATAACACATATACATGGACCAAATATGTGGTTTCTCTGCACTAGTAGTTTTCATGATTGGACACTGGCCTTTATAGTAATGGCCATATCTTCCGTGCCCAGTGACTTAAAAAAAAACTTCTTACTGAAAACATTGCCCACTCTCTGAGGATTGTGGGTGGTGTCCATCTATACACATTACCCCTAGTTTCAACTCTAACCAAACACATCATATTTTTTCCCATCAGAGCTAGTGACTACGGTCTACAGACTGGGGTTCATGAGCAATGACCTTTTAGAAAGACCCTGCGCTTGATGCAAGGGGCTTTCCTGGTGGCTCAGCCGTAAAGAAGCCACCTGCAATGCCGGAGATGAGGGTTTGATCCCTGGGTCAGGAAGGTGCCCTGGAGAAGGAAATGGAGACCCACTTTAGTATTCTTGTCTGGAAAGTCCCATGGACAGAGGAGCCCAGCAGGCTATAGTCATGGGGTCACAGAGAGTCAGACATGACTGAACAACTGAGCACGCACACTTGATGTGATTCTCTGCTGTGGCCATCTTTAAATCATAATATTGTTGGAATAAAAGACACCACACTTTCATTTTTGTGGGGTCTCACAAAACTCATTGTAAGGGTATTAGACAATTTTGACTAATGAAAATTCCATCTCCACTATTTTTCTCAAAAAATTTTGCATACCATGATTCATGTTTAGAAAATGCGACAAAAACAAACAAACAAAAACAAAACAAAACAAAACAAAACCTCTCCAGAAGTCAATACTCCATTTTCAATTTCTATCTCTATCTCCTTGCATTTGCCCAATTGGGCACCTGGAAACTCCAATAAAAAACCTCAGGTTCTCCAACACACTGTTTTTATTCATATTGTCAGTCTACAATGCTTTCTATCCTATTTCTTTGTCCAAATCTGTCAAATACAGTCTGAGATGAGACCTTCTCCATGTACCCTAATCTGATTCCCCTGTTGAAGAGCAATTTCCTTGATCCCAATTTTCCAGCAACAGGGACAGTGGCACATTAATTGTATCACTGCATTAGACTACCTGTTAGTGACTGTGCTAAACACTAGGCTCTTCTAGATACAGCAGGTTTTACTTCTGGCTTTTACACAGCTCAGCTCATCTCCAAGCATAGATTAAGAATCTAGGTTGCTTCTGTTTTCCGTCTCTGTTTTCAGAAAACTTTCGTGACTTGTTTGCGCTGAAGAAAGAAAACAAACGCTTTGCAGAATATTTTAGAGGGTCAGGGTTTGGAAGTGGCTTATACACATTACCCCTAGTTTCAACTCTAACCAAACACATCATATTTTTTCCCATCAGAGCTAGTGACTACGGTCTACAGACTGGGGTTCATGAGCAATGACCTTTTAGAAAGACCCTGCGCTTGATGCAAGGGGCTTTCCTGGTGGCTCAGCCGTAAAGAAGCCACCTGCAATGCCGGAGATGAGGGTTTGATCCCTGGGTCAGGAAGGTGCCCTGGAGAAGGAAATGGAGACCCACTTTAGTATTCTTGTCTGGAAAGTCCCATGGACAGAGGAGCCCAGCAGGCTATAGTCATGGGGTCACAGAGAGTCAGACATGACTGAACAACTGAGCACGCACACTTGATGTGATTCTCTGCTGTGGCCATCTTTAAATCATAATATTGTTGGAATAAAAGACACCACACTTTCATTTTTGTGGGGTCTCACAAAACTCATTGTAAGGGTATTAGACAATTTTGACTAATGAAAATTCCATCTCCACTATTTTTCTCAAAAATTCTGCATACCATGATTCATGTTTAGAAAATGCGACAAAAACAAACAAACAAAAACAAAACAAAACAAAACAAAACCTCTCCAGAAGTCAATACTCCATTTTCAATTTCTATCTCTATCTCCTTGCATTTGCCCAATTGGGCACCTGGAAACTCCAATAAAAAACCTCAGGTTCTCCAACACACTGTTTTTATTCATATTGTCAGTCTACAATGCTTTCTATCCTATTTCTTTGTCCAAATCTGTCAAATACAGTCTGAGATGAGACCTTCTCCATGTACCCTAATCTGATTCCCCTGTTGAAGAGCAATTTCCTTGATCCCAATTTTCCAGCAACAGGGACAGTGGCACATTAATTGTATCACTGCATTAGACTACCTGTTAGTGACTGTGCTAAACACTAGGCTCTTCTAGATACAGCAGGTTTTACTTCTGGCTTTTACACAGCTCAGCTCATCTCCAAGCATAGATTAAGAATCTAGGTTGCTTCTGTTTTCCGTCTCTGTTTTCAGAAAACTTTCGTGACTTGTTTGCGCTGAAGAGAAAGAAAACAAACGGCTTTGCAGAATATTTTAGAGGGTCAGGGTTTGGAAGTGGCTTATGTCACCCTCCGTCACAATTCACTGATCAGTGCTGGGGTCATTTGGCTCCAATATAATTGAAGGAGAAGGCTTCCTGTATTCTGAGGAAGTAGAAATGATGTGGTTAATTCATACCACATACATCTCTGTCAAACTTGGAAGAGGGAGAATATACATAATTTGCTTTTTGCCCTTCTATAATATTCTGGCCAAACTTTTAGATTGTAGGACTTGAGTCAATAATTGTTGAATGGATGATTCAATGTATCTGTAGTGCTAACTAAGGGTACTGAAATGTTCATCATTTATGTTTACTTCTACAAACTCACTACCTGAAATATATTAACAAAGCAACCAAAGCAACCATTTCTGTTGTTCCCAAATTAGAAAATTTAATAAAATAAATATAAAAAGAGCTGGAAGAAAAAGAGGAAATATCATTAATGGAATTATGTTTGTTTATATCTGAGAAATTATGAATTTTGGATTTAAAATGCACTTACCAAATTATGTGGGAATATTAATTTCTTCAGAAGATAAGAAATTTAGTAAAAAGGGTAGAGATGGACCTAACAAAAGAAAGCAAGTAGGTTATTATGAATTACTGGAATAATTTATAAAGGATGTAAGATGTGGATAAAGTAGTAACTGTTGAAACCTGATCTACTAGATAAAGTGAGTAAAATATGAATATGTGCTGAGCATAGACACAGCAAGAAGGAAAGACCAATAAGCATGCTGTATTGAACATACACTAAGCCTGATAACTCTAATATAAATATTTGTCCAAATCTGTCAAATACAGTCTGAGATGAGACCTTCTCCATGTACCCTAATCTGATTCCCCTGTTGAAGAGCAATTTCCTTGATCCCAATTTTCCAGCAACAGGGACAGTGGCACATTAATTGTATCACTGCATTAGACTACCTGTTAGTGACTGTGCTAAACACTAGGCTCTTCTAGATACAGCAGGTTTTACTTCTGGCTTTTACACAGCTCAGCTCATCTCCAAGCATAGATTAAGAATCTAGGTTGCTTCTGTTTTCCGTCTCTGTTTTCAGAAAACTTTCGTGACTTGTTTGCGCTGAAGAGAAAGAAAACAAACGGCTTTGCAGAATATTTTAGAGGGTCAGGGTTTGGAAGTGGCTTATGTCACCCTCCGTCACAATTCACTGATCAGTGCTGGGGTCATTTGGCTCCAATATAATTGAAGGAGAAGGCTTCCTGTATTCTGAGGAAGTAGAAATGATGTGGTTAATTCATACCACATACATCTCTGTCAAACTTGGAAGAGGGAGAATATACATAATTTGCTTTTTGCCCTTCTATAATATTCTGGCCAAACTTTTAGATTGTAGGACTTGAGTCAATAATTGTTGAATGGATGATTCAATGTATCTGTAGTGCTAACTAAGGGTACTGAAATGTTCATCATTTATGTTTACTTCTACAAACTCACTACCTGAAATATATTAACAAAGCAACCAAAGCAACCATTTCTGTTGTTCCCAAATTAGAAAATTTAATAAAATAAATATAAAAAGAGCTGGAAGAAAAAGAGGAAATATCATTAATGGAATTATGTTTGTTTATATCTGAGAAATTATGAATTTTGGATTTAAAATGCACTTACCAAATTATGTGGGAATATTAATTTCTTCAGAAGATAAGAAATTTAGTAAAAAGGGTAGAGATGGACCTAACAAAAGAAAGCAAGTAGGTTATTATGAATTACTGGAATAATTTATAAAGGATGTAAGATGTGGATAAAGTAGTAACTGTTGAAACCTGATCTACTAGATAAAGTGAGTAAAATATGAATATGTGCTGAGCATAGACACAGCAAGAAGGAAAGACCAATAAGCATGCTGTATTGAACATACACTAAGCGTATCTGAGATACCACAAGCCTCAATATCACGATGTACTCGCTACATATGAGGAACACGAGATACTCCCAGTACTTGATGTGTTAAGCCACCTCCCACTGGTGGCATCTACTTTCACCTGAAGTGTCTGTTACTCAAGATACACAAATAAAACACACGTCAGGTCCATTACATTAAACGCAGGTGTGTGTGTGTCCTGTGCGTCTCTGGTAAACACAGTGTATGTGTCAGTCCCAGGAACCTTCCATCATGTGAGCCTCCTTCCTCGGTGCTCAAATCCACCCCTCATCACCACACTGCCAGGAGGAACGCTGCCATGGGAGACAGAGTGAAGAAGAGAGGAAGAAGACAGCTTAGGACAGTGGGTAAACCATGCGTCAGCCTCTGTGGTCCTTCACTCTATTTGCAAGCTGTGACGACCTGACCCATGTCTTTAGTTTTAGATGTATGTTCTTACATTTATGTAAAGAAGAAAAGAACTCAAATACAACTGTATTGTTTGGGAATATTATGAGAAGTAGAAAAAAATACTGAGGGGATGTGTCCAGTGACTTTTAAGAGGTTAATAAACAGTGGCATCTGGGGTGTCAAATAAAAGACAAAAGAGTACATTGCTGCTGCTGACAGACTACGTAGGTCCAGAGCATTCCTGAGGAAGCCAACAGATGACCAGACTGAAGGGAGTAGGATGAGAGTACATATACGTGTGTCTTTTGGGGAATTCTGCTTAGACAGTCGAGGTATCGGGTGGTGGCTTGAAGGGAATAGGAAGCAACAGGAAGGTGCCCATCAACTGATATTAGCAAAAGAACAGAATAGACTGGACTAAGGACGAGGCTCCTCATAATTTTTACGTCAGTTAAATATACTTATAATGGAAATGTTCGAGATCAACTGCTCTATGTAAATTTCTGACTGACATCTTCGACGTTGAAGGCCTTTTAAAAATCCACTCTCTCTCCTGGATTATGGCTTCTGAGCTGCAGAGAAACATCCACCCAGGCTCATATTCCCCCCATAATTGGCACTTAAAGGAGTTCTGACTTGGCAGTGCTGAGTTGTATCAGATGAAGAATAGGCAAATCCCAGACTCTTGGAACTTGAGACCTCTGTTCTAACAAGATGACAGCCTCAGTTACAAACTTCCCTTGCAGTTCAGCACCACGTGCAGTCTTGACCGACACACGGTGCACTAAGGGCGAGGTCTCTTCCCACTCAAGGGACGGCCCTGGTGCATGCAGTCCCGCTGTGTCCAGCCGAGGCCCACTCTCTTTCTTCTTTTAAGTTCAACTGTCATTATATGTGAGAAGTCATGTAAAAAATTACGCATCTTCCATAGTTTCAAGATTCTAAAAGATAGGCCGTTCTTGAGCCAAAATTGCTCTTCCTTGTGATTCCTTCATATTCCTGACAGCCGACTAGAGATCAGTTGGTGTGCCATGCCTCCCAGTTCAAATTTGGCATGAAATCAGTCAAGATACGCATTCTGATATCTCATTGTGTCTGGTGCCTTGTCACTCAACACACAATATAATGCCAAAACTAACTCAGTAATAGAGAAAAGCATGCATTCACCGAGAATTGTGGCATGAAATCAGTCATGACCATAAAAAATACTGAGGGGATGTGTCCAGTGACTTTTAAGAGGTTAATAAACAGTGGCATCTGGGGTGTCAAATAAAAGACAAAAGAGTACATTGCTGCTGCTGACAGACTACGTAGGTCCAGAGCATTCCTGAGGAAGCCAACAGATGACCAGACTGAAGGGAGTAGGATGAGAGTACATATACGTGTGTCTTTTGGGGAATTCTGCTTAGACAGTCGAGGTATCGGGTGGTGGCTTGAAGGGAATAGGAAGCAACAGGAAGGTGCCCATCAACTGATATTAGCAAAAGAACAGAATAGACTGGACTAAGGACGAGGCTCCTCATAATTTTTACGTCAGTTAAATATACTTATAATGGAAATGTTCGAGATCAACTGCTCTATGTAAATTTCTGACTGACATCTTCGACGTTGAAGGCCTTTTAAAAATCCACTCTCTCTCCTGGATTATGGCTTCTGAGCTGCAGAGAAACATCCACCCAGGCTCATATTCCCCCCATAATTGGCACTTAAAGGAGTTCTGACTTGGCAGTGCTGAGTTGTATCAGATGAAGAATAGGCAAATCCCAGACTCTTGGAACTTGAGACCTCTGTTCTAACAAGATGACAGCCTCAGTTACAAACTTCCCTTGCAGTTCAGCACCACGTGCAGTCTTGACCGACACACGGTGCACTAAGGGCGAGGTCTCTTCCCACTCAAGGGACGGCCCTGGTGCATGCAGTCCCGCTGTGTCCAGCCGAGGCCCACTCTCTTTCTTCTTTTAAGTTCAACTGTCATTATATGTGAGAAGTCATGTAAAAAATTACGCATCTTCCATAGTTTCAAGATTCTAAAAGATAGGCCGTTCTTGAGCCAAAATTGCTCTTCCTTGTGATTCCTTCATATTCCTGACAGCCGACTAGAGATCAGTTGGTGTGCCATGCCTCCCAGTTCAAATTTGGCATGAAATCAGTCAAGATACGCATTCTGATATCTCATTGTGTCTGGTGCCTTGTCACTCAACACACAATATAATGCCAAAACTAACTCAGTAATAGAGAAAAGCATGCATTCACCGGAGTGAGGATGACCTCTTTGTTACCCAAGTAAAATGACATGAAATATTAAGTTCAGTTCATGGAATCAGGTGCATTTATGCCACTTATAGATGTATCATGGTCACAATGCTACTAAAGCATTATAAGATAAACCTGTGAAAAGACAGATTTCTTAATACTCTTTAAATGTATCCCAATTTCATTGTTATTCAGGCCTAATAAATGACATTCATCCTATATACTATTTTATTCTAAATATTTATTAAGAGTATATTTTAATGTAAATTACATCCCCTCTAGAAGGTATTTTGTCTTTTGGGGTCTTCTCACCTGGTCAAGTTATAGTACCACAGTTAGTAGGAGTGGGGAGAAGCCAGCCAGCTGCCTAGAGGGTTTCAGAGGCAAGATTATGCTTTAAAAGTAGTTCTTAATTTGAAAATTCTCCTATGCTTCTGAAACAATGTTAAAGGAAAAAAAATCACTTGCTGTGAAATAGGGTTTAGGTTCTAGAGGAAAAAGTTGCTGAGTGCCACAAGGGTAATTTTAATTTAGATATTTAAATTTAGTTTTAAAAGTTAAAGTTCAGAACTTTCACACAATAATGTACAATGTAAACTTTCAAAGGGATCTATCCAGGATAATCTAATGAAGACCCTTTTTGTCCTCTGGGCACTGATTAGTAGATGACAGATCAGTGCCTCCTGCAACCAATACTACATGGAAATCATTTTTGGCACTTCTGCAAAATTTGCTAACATATTAAAATATTTCAAGGATCTCATTATGACTCCCTATAGTTTTTGCCTTTGAATCGTTCTCTTTAGGGTATTATCTTCTTTTAAAAATAGATGACTTTATATTCTTGATTAAAGGGTACAATGGATGTTAAGAAATGCATTAAGAAGTACAATAAATATTCCAAATTGAATTTTAAAAGGACACCATGTATCACTGCCATATCTGCAAAGAAAGAGGACCAGCAATAGTTTTCACATATAGTCCATTGCCAATTAAGTAGCTGAAGGACCTCCAGAATATTTTCCTTTTTTATGCCCTTTTTTTGATGACTGGTATCAATAAAGCAGCTTTTGGCCTATTTTAAGACTAAGTTAAAATAAGAACCCCCTCGGAAGAACTGACTAATGGTAGGATGATCAGCCTCTGAAGTGCACTACGAGGGAGTGGAAAAGCACCAGAGTGAGTTAGGACTAGATTTCAATTGCGTCTTTTCCACACTGAAGAAGTGCAACTAAGGACAACTCATTGTTATCTACACAACAGACAGGATTCCATGCACAGTCAACTGTGCAATATAAGTAAAGCTTTTATAGGCATGTTGTTCGTGGTTACCAACTGTCACTTTTTCCCCTACTAAAAGCAAATATTTTGCCTGCCAATACAATGAACGATTGGATGGTGCTGCAAATTGATTCAAACCAATCTGCTTTAAAACGTTGAGGTTATTGCTTATAAATATCCATCACGGAGGAGAAAGACGGTGAGGAGGGTGATGTGGATAAGGCCACTCCCCGCTTAGACTCTGTGCCTCCAACCACAGGACTGAAGAGCAGCACCTCATGCGCTGCCTGAAGGTCCCTCCCTTCAGCCTCCACCACACCGCTGGCAGGAGGGTAGAGGGTATTCCACGTTCGCCTAGCCTGCAAGGACAGCTACCCCTCCGCGTCCCTGCCCCACCACTCCGACAGCCTCAGTGCCACTGTCTGCCTGGGGGGCATCACGTCTACCCCTAGTGGCTCTTCAGCCCTGTGGATGACCACTTGGCACCAACACGGTGGTGGGGGCTGTCCCTCAACAATGGTCCCCAGAGCAGACGACAGACATCTGTGGCTGTCACACCTACTATACTAAACTGGTTTGCAGAGAGACTTTTTTTTTTAATCCCTATTAAAAATGTATAGGGAGCATTTAATATTGTGGATGTAGATCTAGTCAGCCCTTTGCAACCTTAAAATATTCTTTTGATCTATTGTTAATACCAACTGGAAAGTACAAAATGCCTTCCTTAAACTGGCTTTGGAGGGTACTCTTCTATACCCCTTCCAGTTCCTTTAACTGGAAGCTTTGTCTATCCTTTTTTTTTTTCTTTTATAAACTTTTTACTGCACACCCCAAAAATGTATAGGGAATATAATAAGAAATATCAAATATGGTGAAAGTGAAGTTGCTCAGTGAGGTGAAAATGAAGTGCCCAACTCTTTAGGACCCATGGACAAGTCAAGGAATTCTCCAGGCAAGAATACTAGGAAGGGAAAGGGTAGGCCTTCCCTTCTCCAGAGGATCTTCCCAGCTCAGGGACTGAAGCAGGGGCTCTTGCATTGCTCCAGCTGAGCTAACATAGATATTTGTAAAATCAAATTATTTACTTCATCGGCATGTGACTAATTAATGGCAGCACGGACTAAAATAGGGTGACCAGAATGTATCCCCAGCACTGTCTGCTTTAGCTGTCTCTTCAGCTGAGAGCTCCTCCGCAAGAGCAGGACCCCCGGCATTCTTGTCTCCACTTGGCTGCCACTGACCATCACCTTCCGTCCAGAACTCTGTGTGTCAACTGGGCTGACCATTCCTTCTCTGCTGAAATATGAGAGGAAAGGCTATCTCCTCATAAGCCTGCTTTAGCACTAAGATAAGAAACACATAAGCTGCAAATATGTCTTAAAGGAAAATGTGACTAAAGAATTAAAATTTTGAAATAACAAGGAATCATAAAATCTTGACATTTTTCCTGAAAGATGGAACAGTTAGTTCTTTCTAAACAGGCCATCTTGTGTTTCTTTTACATCCGATCCAGCTCCCTTAATTCCACGTTTTTGCTTGTGCTGCGATTTATTGATGGTCATTTTGTTTGCTGGTGAGAATTGTCAAAAACACCTCTCTGCAGTCGATGGGACTTTTATCAACTTAACTTGCACTTCATATTAAAGTGATTACAGTGCACTTCAGAAAAGTGTATACACCCAAGTTTCACATATAAGAACAAATGTCTTATATCATTAGTCTAGACGTTTTCACCTGAACTATGTAAGTAAATAAGAACCACTTGACTCATTTGGAATGAAATGGCTTTAGTGGCATTTAGGAGATTTGATAAAGAATGAAAAGTATGAAAGCGTGTGAGATATCAAGGCCCTTCCGTGTAACCAGTTATGACACTGCTCTTTGTAAGGTCAGCACTGGATACTGGGATCTTTTACAGGGAAATCCAACATAATGCACTCTCAGGCTCTCTAATGTTTGTTTGTTTTCATATATTTCCAAATTAAAACTACAGGGAATGGGAATATTCAAAATCAAACATGAAATCATGCTCTAAAAATTACTTCAAAGGTGTGGCACATTTTTCATTCATGTTTGAAAAAAACTGATAGTTTATATAAACACGGAAATCTGAGATATAATTACATATATGTGTGTGAATTCACACAGTGTTACTGGCTCTCAACCTCATTCACATGTAACCAGTTTTAAAGTATACTAAATCAAAGGGCATCTTAAGGGCTTTTAAAAAGAACTATCTTGTCAACTCAAACATCTTTTGTCATATGATCTTACTGGAGAAACATATACAGTAAATCAAATCGGGCTATCGTTGTGATCTGTCTTAGTAAATTTTGCGCCTTTTTTCATCTGTCCGTGCTCATGGGGACCATTCCTTCTCTGCTGAAATATGAGAGGAAAGGCTATCTCCTCATAAGCCTGCTTTAGCACTAAGATAAGAAACACATAAGCTGCAAATATGTCTTAAAGGAAAATGTGACTAAAGAATTAAAATTTTGAAATAACAAGGAATCATAAAATCTTGACATTTTTCCTGAAAGATGGAACAGTTAGTTCTTTCTAAACAGGCCATCTTGTGTTTCTTTTACATCCGATCCAGCTCCCTTAATTCCACGTTTTTGCTTGTGCTGCGATTTATTGATGGTCATTTTGTTTGCTGGTGAGAATTGTCAAAAACACCTCTCTGCAGTCGATGGGACTTTTATCAACTTAACTTGCACTTCATATTAAAGTGATTACAGTGCACTTCAGAAAAGTGTATACACCCAAGTTTCACATATAAGAACAAATGTCTTATATCATTAGTCTAGACGTTTTCACCTGAACTATGTAAGTAAATAAGAACCACTTGACTCATTTGGAATGAAATGGCTTTAGTGGCATTTAGGAGATTTGATAAAGAATGAAAAGTATGAAAGCGTGTGAGATATCAAGGCCCTTCCGTGTAACCAGTTATGACACTGCTCTTTGTAAGGTCAGCACTGGATACTGGGATCTTTTACAGGGAAATCCAACATAATGCACTCTCAGGCTCTCTAATGTTTGTTTGTTTTCATATATTTCCAAATTAAAACTACAGGGAATGGGAATATTCAAAATCAAACATGAAATCATGCTCTAAAAATTACTTCAAAGGTGTGGCACATTTTTCATTCATGTTTGAAAAAAACTGATAGTTTATATAAACACGGAAATCTGAGATATAATTACATATATGTGTGTGAATTCACACAGTGTTACTGGCTCTCAACCTCATTCACATGTAACCAGTTTTAAAGTATACTAAATCAAAGGGCATCTTAAGGGCTTTTAAAAAGAACTATCTTGTCAACTCAAACATCTTTTGTCATATGATCTTACTGGAGAAACATATACAGTCACTTTAATTAAAAGGCTAGTAATCGCTTGATAAACTAAACTTCACTGCTCATGATCGTTGTGATCTGTCTTAGTAAATTTTTGCTGTCACTATACTTTATAAATAATAAATTCAACTCCTAAGAAGCAACTTACTTGTAGAGATTGTTTTATGTCAAAACACTGACTTTTTTTCATTGCAACACAATTTTTAGAAAGTCCCAAGGAGAGCATTTTCATGTTAAGGAAATCTGATAACCAAAGAACTTCTAACCTAAACCAATGAAGGGTGGCTGTTTTCTTCACCAATAAAATTGATAGCTACGATGCAAGCTATGTTTTCTCTTCTATACTCTCTTGGTAGGTATTTTTGCAACAAGTAGCCCTTGCTTCACTGACTGCTTCTCACTGGGAAGCACACTTAAATGGGAAATACACTATCTATATAGTTTCTGTGAGGAAAAGCAACATTGTCCCTGGGGAAAGAAGTGTGCAAGATGCATCACCTCTACGTTTTGCTAAGATGTACCAGCACGCAGAGGATCAGGGATGCTTGCTTCTCCAGTTCACATTGCACAACACTTTGCCTCTTTTTAGGACAAGAATTTTCCCTCACTAGGACTACAGTGATGAAATGGTTAGACAGCATCACCAACTCCATGGACATGAATCTGAGCAAACTCTGGGAGATACTGGAGCACAGGGAAGCCTGGCGTGCTGTAGTTGATGAGGTCACAAAGAGTCAGACATGTCTTAGTGACTGAACAACAATGACTGTACCTTCCTTAACATGGGCCACAAAAAACATGGGTGATGATAATTAAGGAAGTATGTTCTGGAAAAAAAAAATCATTATTAGACTCTGATTGATGCCTAAACCCCAGGTGACTTACCTGCCAATGCAGGTGACAAAGGAGATGCAGGTTCGATCCCTGGGCTGGGAAAATCCCCTGGAGAAGGACATGACAACCCACTCTTGTATTCTTCTCTGGAGAACCTCATGGACGGAGGACCTTGGCGGGCTACAGTCCATGGGGTCACAAAAGACTCAGACGTGACTAAGCGACTAAACAACAACAATGCCTAAATTAACATGGAAATCATGCTGGATAAAAATATGCATCTTTTTCCTGGATTAAGTGAATATTTTTCAATAAATGGTTGTATCAGGACAGGTTAACTCAGGTTGTGGTTTTAAATAATCATAAAAAACGGGCTTAAAGTTAAATGATTCTTTCTCTGAAACCTACATTTCATAGGAGGTAGCCGGCACACTGTGTTGTGCATATTTGCTCCAGAACAGAACTCAAGTTATCTGGACAGATACTACATGAAACTGATGCATGGTGTCAGGATCTGGTAACAAGACTGATGGGTTGTTCATTGGCTCTTTAGATTCCCACCTGGACTTGACAAATGTCACTTCTGCTCATGTTTTATGGGTCTTAACTGTAGCCAGGCAGTGAATTCATTATAGGCTCCTAGAAGGGGAGCCCCAGTGACCACTGCAGGACATCTAACTGTCCAAATCCTGGGTTCCTCTCCCTCTCACAAGCAGACACACTGACTCAGTTCCCTAAGGAACCAAGCAAAAGTTCCATCCAGTTATTATGTTCCAAACTGACTTCCAAAAATTCTAAGTGATATCTGATCTTTTTTTTTTATCATCTCCAAAGGAGATTCCTCTTGGTCTACAGACATACATGCTAGAAAGGCAAGTTTTCTCAACACTCAAACAATGTCCAATAGACAGCATAGGTGTCAACTACAAATTGGCACTTTCCACGCACCTGTACAAGGATTATATCATGCACTGCTGCCGCTGCTGACCTTCAACACCCCTTGAAAAGAGTGGAGAGTGGAGAGCGGAAATGAGGTACTCTGCGGTCTGGAAAAAACTGGCAGGACAGGTCTTCAGATAGATATTTTCAGGAGCCGATTTTATGAGCCAAATTCTTGCATCTCGTCATATCTAGAAAAGCACTAAAATCCTTCAGGGTGATGATTGTTCCCCGTGACTAGCAAAACCTTCATGAGACTGGGAGACGCCCTCTGGAAAAATATGTGCTTGACTGCATGTATTCTTCCTTTACCCAAATCACACGTGTACTGACCTCTCCTCCCTTCTTCTTTGAAGCAGTTTTTCAGAGCTATCTGAGGTGCTATTTCCCAGGCTGCAGTCTTCATTTTGCCCCAAATAAAACTTAATTTGCAACTCTCACATTGTGATTTTCTTTTCTCCAGTCAACACTTTTGGATTTGGAAGAATACTAAGCGTACAGAACAGTGACTGATTCATAGCAGTTCTGAACTCTCCCACCAAAGCCCGGCAGGAGCCCTTACCCAGCAGGGTAAATGCTCTAGGGTTAGGTCTTCACTATGCTCCCTAGGAAGGAATAGCCAGTTTTTCTCTGTGAATGTTGGCATTACATTCTGGCAGGTTCTTTTTTTTTTTTCATTTTTTAAAAAAAACATTTATTCTATTTTTCACAGAGTTTTGTTGTTTACTGCCGCACAACGACCCGAATCCTCCCTAGGTACACACACACACACCCGCCGAACCTACCCTCATCTCCCTCTGCCTTGTACCCAACCAGGTTGCCACAGAAACTCTGCTTGAGATCCCCTAGTCCCACAGTGTATTCCTCTCCCTCATCCCAATGTCCATATGATTATTCTCCATGACCACCTCTCCACAGATGCTCTGCACATTCATTTATCAACATCAAAATCCTTCTTGATTAAGAGCCATTGCTCCAGGCTGAAGAATGAGATGTAATATCTCCCTCATTCCATAGTCTATACATTATTTCTTAATTAGATAAAAAATTGTATCATTGCTCCATTTAATCCATCTTCTCATGTAAACAAAAAAGTTTAATATAAAGGTGAATTTATCTTTCATGTACTCTTTATTCTTTATAAAATCTCTTTGATTTATCTTCTAAATTTAAGTGGCTTTGAACATGCAGGTTTTATAAGAGGAATTACATTGATGTATCATGCTAGGGATAAAATGGTTATTATTTTTTAAGAAGATTAGGAGTTAAATATTTAACAATTAGGATTATTCCCTCTGTCCTCAGGTTGAACCTTAAAGATGTATGCCTATACAATATTCTAACACAATTTTTGAAAATAAGATGGAATATTTCATGGAAGACAAACAATTGAGAAGCATAACCAAGAACTACAATAATTTTATTAAAAAAATCAAGAAATAAAATTATGTTACTGAAAAAAGATAACTTGTAATTCATGGGTAATGGGGTTAGTACCCAGAAGGGTATTATCTCACTGTGACTATTTAGCCCCCTTCGCTAAAAGTTTCTTTGGTCTCATCTAAAAAGACTAAAAGCCAGTGCCGATTTCCTTTACTCATGACCTCCAGAGCTTGACCCTCCATATCTGAGCAGCAGCTCAAAACTAGGACCAAGGGTCTACAATCTAGGGTCTCCTGAGACATGCTGTCTTTCTACCAGCATCACTCTATTTTCTGCCAACGCCTCGCACCATTCAACCGTTCTGTTTTCTCTGCCTTGTCCTGGCTGGCTTACGTGGCTCAACTGACACTCTCCTTCACCCAGGTGTCACTGTGGAGATCTCCTTTGTGCTCCAGGAGATGTCAGCCTGGAAGTCTCTATATATCAACAGTAGAGTTCCCTTGGTTGAGTGCCAAAAGAAATGGTGAAGCTGAGACAGTTCAATCTGAGTACAAAACTAAAACATGGCCATCACAAAATGGGAACCCAAGGAATATTCATGTCCACAGCACTCATGATCCAGCAAAAACCTTACCATCCTCAAAAACTGTTATCCATAGTGGTATTAATACTACGAGGGTTAATGGCAGAGAAGTGCTGAGTTGATTTAACTATATGCTTTCTCATATTATGGAACACTTAAGAATAAATAATGACAAAACCTACAACATCAAAAGGAACATCAGGGACCACTACCATCATGATGACACTGACTTCATCACAGCAGAGTCACTGAGAGGTACACCGATAAGCAACATCATTCACACCTCAAATAGCTCTCCTATGGCCACTCCATTCATTGTCATTTGGGGGAAATCTGAAGTTGAGTTGGGAAGGATTGCCTTGGGAGGCCAAGACTAGAACTTCTGATGGGAGAAATCCTGTAATCCCAAGGAGACACACCTCAATCCTGAGGGGGAAATCAAAGCAAGAATTCTGTTACTTAATAGCTGGGGGAATCAGTGGTACATTTATGACTGCTAGTAAGAACTATATTGACTCATGTTGCTAGGACATCTGAATGTAAACACTCATTACTAACTCTCTTTACTGGGTCTAGGCTACACTTTAAGCTAACAAAGGTCTCCTAAATTTCTGAGTTGCAATGTATTAGTGATTCTAATGCATGCACTAGTTAAATGCTGACCAGCAGAGAATCTCAGCAGACCTACGGAAAGTGCAAGGAAACGTGCTGGTGTCAGGATTTGAAACCTCTATAGACAAATGGTCTTTTGACCTTTTCCTACCAAAATACAGAGATTCTAACACACAGAGACAATTTTATTAGTCAATGTTCCTTGTTCCCTGTTCCTTCTCCTACTTTTTTAATTATCAAAACAATAGAACCTTATTTTATGAATCATCTAAGCACAAAGGAATTGTGATGAGTTACAGAAGACATAAATAGTCTCACAATGACAGTACACTTGCAGTGTTGCTCCGCATCCTTCTCTATTAGAGGAGCTTGGTGGCGATGGCTTATTTTCAGTGGTATAAAATGGATGGATTCAATGTGACCTTGCCTACACCATGTGTTCAGAAAATATGACATGCTCTAGGGAATTAATGACATATCATCACCATTACCCTAGCAAACACATCACTGCTGTAATTTGTACAAACCATAAATGGTGAAGCTGAGACAGTTCAATCTGAGTACAAAACTAAAACATGGCCATCACAAAATGGGAACCCAAGGAATATTCATGTCCACAGCACTCATGATCCAGCAAAAACCTTACCATCCTCAAAAACTGTTATCCATAGTGGTATTAATACTACGAGGGTTAATGGCAGAGAAGTGCTGAGTTGATTTAACTATATGCTTTCTCATATTATGGAACACTTAAGAATAAATAATGACAAAACCTACAACATCAAAAGGAACATCAGGGACCACTACCATCATGATGACACTGACTTCATCACAGCAGAGTCACTGAGAGGTACACCGATAAGCAACATCATTCACACCTCAAATAGCTCTCCTATGGCCACTCCATTCATTGTCATTTGGGGGAAATCTGAAGTTGAGTTGGGAAGGATTGCCTTGGGAGGCCAAGACTAGAACTTCTGATGGGAGAAATCCTGTAATCCCAAGGAGACACACCTCAATCCTGAGGGAAATCAAAGCAAGAATTCTGTTACTTAATAGCTGGGGGAATTAGTGGTACATTTATGACTGCTAGTAAGAACTATATTGACTCATGTTGCTAGGACATCTGAATGTAAACACTCATTACTAACTCTCTTTACTGGGTCTAGGCTACACTTTAAGCTAACAAAGGTCTCCTAAATTTCTGAGTTGCAATGTATTAGTGATTCTAATGCATGCACTAGTTAAATGCTGACCAGCAGAGAATCTCAGCAGACCTACGGAAAGTGCAAGGAAACGTGCTGGTGTCAGGATTTGAAACCTCTATAGACAAATGGTCTTTTGACCTTTTCCTACCAAAATACAGAGATTCTAACACACAGAGACAATTTTATTAGTCAATGTTCCTTGTTCCCTGTTCCTTCTCCTACTTTTTTAATTATCAAAACAATAGAACCTTATTTTATGAATCATCTAAGCACAAAGGAATTGTGATGAGTTACAGAAGACATAAATAGTCTCACAATGACAGTACACTTGCAGTGTTGCTCCGCATCCTTCTCTATTAGAGGAGCTTGGTGGCGATGGCTTATTTTCAGTGGTATAAAATGGATGGATTCAATGTGACCTTGCCTACACCATGTGTTCAGAAAATATGACATGCTCTAGGGAATTAATGACATATCATCACCATTACCCTAGCAAACACATCACTGCTGTAATTTGTACAAACCATAAACTGGCGTGGGAAGGATACCGAAATTAAATTGACATTGGATGAAAGTTAAAATTGCAGCCCCCTCACATACGCGTCATTTGGCTTCCTTCATTTTAATAAGGCATCACAAAGAAGTTTTCTGATTTATTGGTGCTTGGTATTTACAATCATTTAAAACACACCAAAGTTGCAGGAAACTTGATGAGGATGGTCTCACTAACTTTTCACGACTTAAGTTTACTGCTGCACATGTAGAAATTTTTGTGTTGGCGGGAACTAAATGGATGGGAGGTCAACTCATTGCATGCCTTTTCGTTATAAACTTTGTTGGGGATGATACAGACCAAGGCTTCACATTTGTTCTTTTTTAACTATGTCAGCCCAGTAGGTTTTATTTTTTTTTCACATTTGTTCTTTAATTCCATTAATTTTAGTAATCTGAAGATATCAGATACTGATGTGTTTACATGCAGATGTTAGTCATGTTTAGAGATTATATTTAGTTATTATTATTTCATCTTTGTATTTCTACTTAATTGTGCTTCAAAATACAATTAAAGGACAGGAATTTTACTAACACCTCTCATTAAAATCACAGGCAATGATCACTGTAGCCTAATGTGGAACGGGTTCTGATGGGAGGAGTCCTTCTGCTTGCCTCTACAGAACCTTGATACAAACATCCAGTAGAAACAAACCTGAGGGAAGGTATCTAGGACTTAGGGATCAAGATTCTGGAGAAAAGGGAAGCTGATTGAAGACAGACCACCAGCATTTTAGCACCTTTCCCCTCAGGGCATTTCTTAATTCTTAACATAAAGGGCAAGAGTCCAGGAAGCCAGTCAGGTAGTGATTTCCAAGTGGGTATTCTACAATGACAGTACACTTGCAGTGTTGCTCCGCATCCTTCTCTATTAGAGGAGCTTGGTGGCGATGGCTTATTTTCAGTGGTATAAAATGGATGGATTCAATGTGACCTTGCCTACACCATGTGTTCAGAAAATATGACATGCTCTAGGGAATTAATGACATATCATCACCATTACCCTAGCAAACACATCACTGCTGTAATTTGTACAAACCATAAACTGGCGTGGGAAGGATACCGAAATTAAATTGACATTGGATGAAAGTTAAAATTGCAGCCCCCTCACATACGCGTCATTTGGCTTCCTTCATTTTAATAAGGCATCACAAAGAAGTTTTCTGATTTATTGGTGCTTGGTATTTACAATCATTTAAAACACACCAAAGTTGCAGGAAACTTGATGAGGATGGTCTCACTAACTTTTCACGACTTAAGTTTACTGCTGCACATGTAGAAATTTTTGTGTTGGCGGGAACTAAATGGATGGGAGGTCAACTCATTGCATGCCTTTTCGTTATAAACTTTGTTGGGGATGATACAGACCAAGGCTTCACATTTGTTCTTTTTTAACTATGTCAGCCCAGTAGGTTTTATTTTTTTTTCACATTTGTTCTTTAATTCCATTAATTTTAGTAATCTGAAGATATCAGATACTGATGTGTTTACATGCAGATGTTAGTCATGTTTAGAGATTATATTTAGTTATTATTATTTCATCTTTGTATTTCTACTTAATTGTGCTTCAAAATACAATTAAAGGACAGGAATTTTACTAACACCTCTCATTAAAATCACAGGCAATGATCACTGTAGCCTAATGTGGAACGGGTTCTGATGGGAGGAGTCCTTCTGCTTGCCTCTACAGAACCTTGATACAAACATCCAGTAGAAACAAACCTGAGGGAAGGTATCTAGGACTTAGGGATCAAGATTCTGGAGAAAAGGGAAGCTGATTGAAGACAGACCACCAGCATTTTTAGCACCTTTCCCCCCTCAGGGCATTTCTTAATTCTTAACATAAAGGGCAAGAGTCCAGGAAGCCAGTCAGGTAGTGATTTCCAAGTGGGTATTCTACAATTTACCTTGATTCTAACACTATCTACCTGGAAATAGCATCAGAAACCACAGGTTAAGGGTTTGGTCCCCTGAGAACCCAGGGATGGATCCAAAGGCCTGAGAACCAAGGGAGCCAGGAGTACAAATTCTAGTCCAAGGGCTAGAAAGGACCAATGCCAGCTCTAAAGGCAGGAAGAAAGAAAAAAGGGATGAATTATTCCCTTCTCTTCCTGTCATTACATTTCAGCTCACTGATGATGCCACCATTATTGAGGAGGGCCAACTATTGATCCCACAAATACAAGTTCAAATACTAATATCAGCCAGAAATGCCCTGCTAAACACAGCTATAAATAAAATTTAATTATTCTAATTAAATACCTTAAATGATCATTTAATTTAAATATTTGGGCATTCCATGGCACAGTCAAGTTGACACATAACTCTATCAATAATGTTTTGCTGGGCTTCCCTGGTGGTCCAGTGGGTAAGGACATCGCCTTGCAGTGCAAGGGGCACTGGTTCGATCCCTGGCCTGGGAAGATCCTACGTGCCGCAGAGCAGTTGGACCAGCGTGGTCAATTACAAGCTACGGCTCTGGAGAGCATGCGCCCAGAGCCGATGCTCTGCAATGAGATAGGCCACTGAGATGGGAGGCCTACACATGCCAAAGAATAAAGATGGATGAAAAATAAACGATGACTTAGAGGCAAACAAACAAAAAAAAAATGTAAAAAAAAAAATAATGTTTTGCTTTTCTGTTAGAATTCAAAGCAACTTCTTTAACAAGTCCTATGGTATAGCACAGAGAACTATATTGAATACCCTGAGAAGGCATAATGGGAAATAATACTAAAAAAGGAATGCATGTGTATGTATAACTGAATCATTTTTCTATACAGTAGAAATTAACATAACATTGTAAATCAACTATATGCCAATAAAAAAGAAAACAATTTAATTGTGAGGTTACTTAACTTCTTCTGCTACACTCAAATCTTTTCATGTCATTGGTTCTTTTTTAGTATGCTATGAAATTATTTACAACATTAATAATAATCTGTGTATGATATTAAATGATATATTTACACACTCAGAGTACAAGGGAGGAAAAATAATTTTACTTGATGGGGTTCAGAACAAGCAAAATGTGCTACCCTCTCCCCAAAATGTGCTACTTTGGCATACGGAAGCTGAAGCCAATTAAGGCCCAAGACTCAGAAAAAGATTTTCCTTTCCCCTTAACTATCTGAAATAATTTAGAAAGGGGAACTGGCTCAGAGAGAGAGATTACTGAAGATAACTCTTTATCTGAATGACCTATCTATATGGCCTGGCAAACATCTAATTATGAAACATCTGCTCTTCTATTGTCTTATAAATTATCCTCCTCCCAATTGAAGCCTCAGGCCCCTATCTCAATTCGTATTTCAGAATACAAAATTCACATCACAAGTTGACCTTTGGGTATCAAATCTTTGGGACTCCGTGCATTCATAATTAAATTTGTTTTTCTACTATTAATCTGTCTTATATTGATTTAATTATTGGATCAGTCAAAGAACCCAAAAGTATAGAGAAGAAATTTTTCTTCCTCTACAGTCTCTATTCTTGTAGGTTCTTGATTGAGACAGCCCTGTAAAAACATATATACCTTCTATATACATATATAACATATATATCTTCTATATACATGAGAGACAGACAGGAGAACTGAGTAACTCTCTGAGATGGACCAGTCCAACTGTTCTTCCAACCATCTTCCCTATCTCAGTTAATGGTAACTTCTTTCTTCTAACTGTTTAGGTCGAAAGATTCAAGTCATCCATGTTTCCTCTCAGTTTCTTAAATACCTAACTCACTGTGTCCATGAGTCTATTTCCATTATCTTCAATATATATAGGTTGAACATGACCATTTTTCTTTATAGTATTAGTCAATGCATATAATCTGGAAAACCCTTACATACATACCAAGACACAGACATGCCAAAAGTTATCAGCTCTTAATTAGAAACCCTGTAGGCAAAATCCCTGCAATATACATGGATACTAATATATGCCTATATTTCAATATATACACGTGGAAATAAATCCAAGTCTTCTGAAGAGTAGATGAATACATTTGTTAATTCATTGAAAATATAGTTATTGAGCTCAAAGTTTGTCAAGCAAAATTCTAGATGTCTCCAATATATTAAACAAAACAAAAATGCTTGTTTTAGTAGAACATATCCTAGTAAGAGGACACAGAAAATCTAACAATATAAATGAAATTAATATATTACTACTGTGGTATGCTATAAAGACAATAAAAAATGGAAGCAAGATGGTAAATAAGAAGTGGGGAGAGAAACAATAGGACATTTTGTAGCTGGAAACAAAAGCTACCTTGAACATATTAATGTTGCTGAATCTTACATATTTAATAACAATTTGAGAAAGCAAGATGCAGTATGATAGCATATCCAAAAGCACAATATAAGTTATAATAAAAATATACTTATATAGATAAAATATTTGTTGTAAAACTATTAGGAAAACATGGAATGAAAGTAATTGTGGTAAGCCAGAGAATTAGAAGAAACTCCCAGTGAATATCAGTAATTTGCTTTCCTAATTTGTGTGGTAAATGAACTTTCATTTTATTATTGTTCTCAGAAATTATAAAAAATGGTATGAATTCTGTCGTATATACCAAATATTCTCTTCTAAAATTAAAGAAAAATATCTGTAACAGTTTGTGTAATTCATATCAACTCCATACAAATTAAACCAAGTGCATTATTATACATATACTTGAAAAAAGAAAGAAGTCTTAAAACATATAACTAAGTTATCAAGAGTCTTCACATTTTCTGGGTGAATGGTAAGTTACCTCGAGTTGATAAAGGTTTTCTCAAGATGTATTTGTTTTAATAATAAATTAAGAAAATTTTCAAGTTGCAAGCATATCAAAGTTTGTCAAAATTGTCCAATACATTACTAAAAAGGTTGAACATGACCATTTTTCTTTATAGTATTAGTCAATGCATATAATCTGGAAAACCCTTACATACATACCAAGACACAGACATGCCAAAAGTTATCAGCTCTTAATTAGAAACCCTGTAGGCAAAATCCCTGCAATATACATGGATACTAATATATGCCTATATTTCAATATATACACGTGGAAATAAATCCAAGTCTTCTGAAGAGTAGATGAATACATTTGTTAATTCATTGAAAATATAGTTATTGAGCTCAAAGTTTGTCAAGCAAAATTCTAGATGTCTCCAATATATTAAACAAAACAAAAATGCTTGTTTTAGTAGAACATATCCTAGTAAGAGGACACAGAAAATCTAACAATATAAATGAAATTAATATATTACTACTGTGGTATGCTATAAAGACAATAAAAAATGGAAGCAAGATGGTAAATAAGAAGTGGGGAGAGAAACAATAGGACATTTTGTAGCTGGAAACAAAAGCTACCTTGAACATATTAATGTTGCTGAATCTTACATATTTAATAACAATTTGAGAAAGCAAGATGCAGTATGATAGCATATCCAAAAGCACAATATAAGTTATAATAAAAATATACTTATATAGATAAAATATTTGTTGTAAAACTATTAGGAAAACATGGAATGAAAGTAATTGTGGTAAGCCAGAGAATTAGAAGAAACTCCCAGTGAATATCAGTAATTTGCTTTCCTAATTTGTGTGGTAAATGAACTTTCATTTTATTATTGTTCTCAGAAATTATAAAAAATGGTATGAATTCTGTCGTATATACCAAATATTCTCTTCTAAAATTAAAGAAAAATATCTGTAACAGTTTGTGTAATTCATATCAACTCCATACAAATTAAACCAAGTGCATTATTATACATATACTTGAAAAAAGAAAGAAGTCTTAAAACATATAACTAAGTTATCAAGAGTCTTCACATTTTCTGGGTGAATGGTAAGTTACCTCGAGTTGATAAAGGTTTTTCTCAAGATGTATTTGTTTTTAATAATAAATTAAGAAAATTTTCAAGTTGAAAGAAACAGTATGAACTTGAAATATATATAACTTCATAATTGGAAACAGAATTCTGAAACAACTCTTGATAACTCCAGAAAAAAAATATTGAGTGGTACTAGGTCCTTAGATCCATGATAAGAAATTCAAAGGGGCCTTCAAGCCTCCATGGGTTCCTGCTACATGCATGGTAAACTCCAAAATCCTTTTCAAACCCTGCAAAGACCTTAGAGATCTGGTGCTTGCCTCTTTTACAACCTCTGCTCCCTCCAAGCTCTCTCCCACCTCACTCGGCAGTTTTGTCCCATTCCTTTTATCCCTGGTATGTGTCCACTTGGACGGAGGGGATTTTAGGAAGAATGGATAAATGTCTATGAAGGCTGCGTCCCTTCACTGCTCACCTGAAAGTATCACAACGTTGTTAACTGGCTATACTCCAATAAGAAATGATTTTGGTGTTAAAAATAGATAAAGCATTTATTTTTTAAAAAGTAGAAATGGTTCATTCTTTTGTTAAAAGAGAAGCTCTACTTTGTCTTATCCGTTCACTGGCATCCAGGTATTCTTAGGGAAATGCTCACAACCTTCCCCCTACCAAGAGGCCTGGTGGGAATCAGTCTCAGAAGACCTCAGCCAACTCATTGTGGACACATTTAAACCGCTGTGAATACAACTCCAAGCATTTTCTGTTTATCCACATTCTGTGCTATTTCTTATCTCACAGTCCTTGCAGCATGCACTGTTCACATGATTTAAAAAGATTGTTTCTGGGCTTCCCTGGTGGCTCCATGGTAAAGAATATGCCTGCCAATGCAGGCGACATGGGTTTGATCCCTGGTCTGGGAAGATCTCATATGCCACAGAGAAACTTAAGCCTGTGGGCCACAATTATGGAGTCTGTACTCTACGGAGCTGCAACTACTGAGCCTACATCCTGCAGCTACTGAAGCCAGTGACCCCTCGAGCCTGTGCTCTGAAACAAGAGAAGCTACCACAATGAGAAGCCTGTGTGTCAGCACTAGAGAGTAGCCCCAGCTCGTGGCAAGTAAAGAAAAGCCTGCGCAACAATGAAGACCCAGCACAGCCAAAAAAAAATAAATAAATAGATAAATAAAATTACACAAAAGCTCTTTTTCCACCCCAACTAGTTCCCTTAATTTTGCTAGTTCTTACTTTTCCTTCAGATATGAACTCAAATACATTTACCTTAAGAAAAGTATTTTTTAAATGTTAATATTTAGTGTTTGGTATTCTATTTTAAAAGTTGGTATGTATTATATTCATTTTTTAAAAACTGAGATTAAACTGAGAGATTTCAACTGAGATATTGACTATATTAATGGACAATGGTGAGACCATATGTGTGATAAAACTTAACCCACAACCTCTGCAGAAATCAGTCAGGAAGCCAAATAGCCTTGGCAGTGATTTATATCCAAAGTTAACAGTTGATCAGTAACAGGTAGCTTGCTTAAAATGTTAATCCTTGGATTTTACCACAAAGTTTATTCACTTCCATGACTTTGGAGTCTCTGCCAAAGGCAATGGATGGTGGCTGACTTTCTTGATATAGCAAGCTCAGAATGGGTAGGTTTTGTGTGTTTCTTTTGGATCAGTTTTGTTCACTTTCATGTTAATAACTTGATGATTTGAAAATTGATCAGTTTTGTTCAATTTCACGTTACTAACTTGATGATTTGAAAATTGATCAGTTTTGTTCAATTTCACATTACTAACTTGATGATTTGAAGTTTTTTATTTTTTCTTTAACATGGGTAAAATTCCTTTAGTGTGGTATACATAACAATAAAAGGAGCATAAGGAGAGTCTATTATTCTCTGTTTTTTTCCTCAAAACTAACAACTCTGAGTCCAGAGTTAGATTCTACATGCCAAATGAATTTCTGGTGTATGTGGCCTGAGCACAGACACATTAACGCAATACTGTAGGAGAGCATTTAAGAATTAACGAAAATATCTTTTGCTTCTACCCTTCCATCACTTTAAAATTCTTGTTTGTTTTAAAAAATAGTTTGCTTTCTTGTATGTAGCTGGTTTACTCTACGGAGCTGCAACTACTGAGCCTACATCCTGCAGCTACTGAAGCCAGTGACCCCTCGAGCCTGTGCTCTGAAACAAGAGAAGCTACCACAATGAGAAGCCTGTGTGTCAGCACTAGAGAGTAGCCCCAGCTCGTGGCAAGTAAAGAAAAGCCTGCGCAACAATGAAGACCCAGCACAGCCAAAAAAAAATAAATAAATAGATAAATAAAATTACACAAAAGCTCTTTTTCCACCCCAACTAGTTCCCTTAATTTTGCTAGTTCTTACTTTTCCTTCAGATATGAACTCAAATACATTTACCTTAAGAAAAGTATTTTTTAAATGTTAATATTTAGTGTTTGGTATTCTATTTTAAAAGTTGGTATGTATTATATTCATTTTTTAAAAACTGAGATTAAACTGAGAGATTTCAACTGAGATATTGACTATATTAATGGACAATGGTGAGACCATATGTGTGATAAAACTTAACCCACAACCTCTGCAGAAATCAGTCAGGAAGCCAAATAGCCTTGGCAGTGATTTATATCCAAAGTTAACAGTTGATCAGTAACAGGTAGCTTGCTTAAAATGTTAATCCTTGGATTTTACCACAAAGTTTATTCACTTCCATGACTTTGGAGTCTCTGCCAAAGGCAATGGATGGTGGCTGACTTTCTTGATATAGCAAGCTCAGAATGGGTAGGTTTTGTGTGTTTCTTTTGGATCAGTTTTGTTCACTTTCATGTTAATAACTTGATGATTTGAAAATTGATCAGTTTTGTTCAATTTCACGTTACTAACTTGATGATTTGAAAATTGATCAGTTTTGTTCAATTTCACATTACTAACTTGATGATTTGAAGTTTTTTATTTTTTCTTTAACATGGGTAAAATTCCTTTAGTGTGGTATACATAACAATAAAAGGAGCATAAGGAGAGTCTATTATTCTCTGTTTTTTTCCTCAAAACTAACAACTCTGAGTCCAGAGTTAGATTCTACATGCCAAATGAATTTCTGGTGTATGTGGCCTGAGCACAGACACATTAACGCAATACTGTAGGAGAGCATTTAAGAATTAACGAAAATATCTTTTGCTTCTACCCTTCCATCACTTTAAAATTCTTGTTTGTTTTAAAAAATAGTTTGCTTTCTTGTATGTAGCTGGTTTACTGAACACCAATAAATAAGAGACTATTTCTAACCTTGGGGAGCAATCATTTCTATGAAATTAATTTCAAATAGTGTGTGTTACTACATTGTATTTCTACGTGAGCCATTTTCAAAGAAAACTGGGTCCCCATATATTTGATAGAGTTAAATAATGCAGTTATGGAATGCAGTAACAGAAGTGGAAAGAAAAAAGATACGGTTTTAGATGGGATTTGAAATGGCAGCCCTGATAATGCAGAAAGATAGAGAAGGGCTATTCCAGATGGTAGCCATTGATATAGGGGGCACTGGGAGGGATAATTCTGCTTGGAGTGACACAGGAGAGGTAAATGGACTCCATGTAATTTGGACATACTGATTTTGATTATGCAATTTCAAGCTATGGACTTAAAATTGGGAGAAAAACCAACTTGTTTTATGTGAAAATATAGTTTGATTTGGAATTAAATTCAATTGTGCTTTATTTTGAACCTGTTAAGTGCTAGATAATATCCTGGATTTTTAGACAAAGTGTTATTGTGAGATACTGGAGCATCCCTACACAAAAGTTCATGGAAAAAAATTAGCGATGAATAAAGGCAAACTCAAGATGTTCAAGAGCACAGCATGAATTATAGTCATATTTCTCAAAAAATCATTTAATTTCTTGATTTGAGAAAAGTTTTGATTATAAGCATATATTTCAAAAAATCAAACTGTGGGAACAGTGACTGATTTGATTTTCTTGGGCTCCAAAATCACAGCGGAAGGTGACTGCAGTCACAAAATTAAAAAGAAAAATAAAAAAAGATGCTTGCTTCTTGAAAGAAAAGCTATGACAGGCCTAGATACCACCTTAAAACTCAGGGACATCACTTTGCTGACAAAAGTCCATATAGTCAAAGCTATGGTTTTTCCAGTAGTCGGATACTAGAAGTATCTGAGCCACCAGGGAAGCCCTCAGGTTACATGTAGTTATGCGTAAACAAGTAATATGAGAAGGATAGGAAAGAGTCACAGATACTTGCCATGCCAACCTCACAAGGTTATTGCAAGAAAGTTAAATGACTTTTTAAATAGGAAAGTCAAGCCAGAAAATTCTAGAAAAGGAATGCAACTCTTCCATCCTCATTCCTGGATTTATTTTAGTGGCAATGGGTAGGGAGGAAGGGTGGCTGAGCAGACACATTACAATACTGAAAAAAACAATCTTCTTACCCTTCCATCATTTTAATATTCTTGTTTGTTTTAAAAAATAGTTTGCTTTCTTGTATGTAGCTGGTTTACTGAACACCAATAAATAAGAGACTATTTCTAACCTTGGGGAGCAATCATTTCTATGAAATTAATTTCAAATAGTGTGTGTTACTACATTGTATTTCTACGTGAGCCATTTTCAAAGAAAACTGGGTCCCCATATATTTGATAGAGTTAAATAATGCAGTTATGGAATGCAGTAACAGAAGTGGAAAGAAAAAAGATACGGTTTTAGATGGGATTTGAAATGGCAGCCCTGATAATGCAGAAAGATAGAGAAGGGCTATTCCAGATGGTAGCCATTGATATAGGGGGCACTGGGAGGGATAATTCTGCTTGGAGTGACACAGGAGAGGTAAATGGACTCCATGTAATTTGGACATACTGATTTTGATTATGCAATTTCAAGCTATGGACTTAAAATTGGGAGAAAAACCAACTTGTTTTATGTGAAAATATAGTTTGATTTGGAATTAAATTCAATTGTGCTTTATTTTGAACCTGTTAAGTGCTAGATAATATCCTGGATTTTTAGACAAAGTGTTATTGTGAGATACTGGAGCATCCCTACACAAAAGTTCATGGAAAAAAATTAGCGATGAATAAAGGCAAACTCAAGATGTTCAAGAGCACAGCATGAATTATAGTCATATTTCTCAAAAAATCATTTAATTTCTTGATTTGAGAAAAGTTTTGATTATAAGCATATATTTCAAAAAATCAAACTGTGGGAACAGTGACTGATTTGATTTTCTTGGGCTCCAAAATCACAGCGGAAGGTGACTGCAGTCACAAAATTAAAAAGAAAAATAAAAAAAGATGCTTGCTTCTTGAAAGAAAAGCTATGACAGGCCTAGATACCACCTTAAAACTCAGGGACATCACTTTGCTGACAAAAGTCCATATAGTCAAAGCTATGGTTTTTCCAGTAGTCGGATACTAGAAGTATCTGAGCCACCAGGGAAGCCCTCAGGTTACATGTAGTTATGCGTAAACAAGTAATATGAGAAGGATAGGGAAAGAGTCACAGATACTTGCCATGCCAACCTCACAAGGTTATTGCAAGAAAGTTAAATGACTTTTTTTTAAATAGGAAAGTCAAGCCAGAAAATTCTAGAAAAGGAATGCAACTCTTCCATCCTCATTCCTGGATTTATTTTAGTGGCAATGGGTAGGGAGGGAAGGGTGCTATTTATTAACCTGCCCAGTGCCATGTGACTACCTGGTAATCACAGTGACAGGCCTACGGTCCACATCTTCCAACAAAACCACTCATGTGCTTAGAGCAAAAATGGCCGCCAACACGCAGTGCTGAAGAATGTTCTCATTTAATTTCAATGCCTATTCATGTTGAATTTTAATGCCTTATTCATGTGGACTACAAAACTACCATAACTAATAGATAATTGTAACTTTTCACAACAAATAAAAGTACATTTCAAAGAGCCTTCTGAGTTGGGAGGGAAAGCCTTTATCCATTGGTGGTCATTCCTTCCATCATTGTTCTGGACTGGGAGAAATTTCTGCAGGTGTATGTGTTTGGAGAGAATCCTCAAATCATAAGAACACTTCTGACGTAAGAGAAGAAAATAAAAGGTGGCAGTGAAACATGCGAGCACAATGAGAAACAAGGGCTTTTTTTTTTAATTAGGTAAAATAAAACATTTAAAATAAAACATTTATGACAAATCATAAGAACACTTCTGATGTAAGAGAAGAAAATAAAAGGTGGCAGTGAAACATGTGAGCGCAATGAGAAACAAGGGCTTTTTTTTTAAATTAGGTAAAATAAAACATTTAAAATAAAACATTTATGATAACTATTAAGCGCAATTTTTTTTCTAAAAAAATAGAGGAAAACATTTTCAGTATTCACTGATTATCTGAAAGAAGTTTTCCCTATCACATTTTCAACTGTACACTAGTGGACAATTAGATTCATTATCTTAATCTTATCCACAAACAAAATATCATCTTTTATCTCATTTTTATGTGGAGGACTTGGATAAGACATTTCAGGCAATGTGTTCAAGAGAGTATGATTATGGTTTTCATAGTTAGCAACCTAGAATGCAAAAGCTCACTGTTCATCCTACTACGCAGGATTTTGTTATGAGCAATTAATTTCCACCAAATTATTTATCTGTACCTATGATCCCCTGGAGAAGGAAATGGCAGCCCACTCCAGTATTCTTGCCTGGAGAATATCATGCATAGAGGAACCTGGTGGGCTACAGGCGATGGGGTCGCAGAGTTGGACACAACTGAGTGACTGAGCACAATGCCTTCTGGTATGTACATTATTTAAAGAGAAAATTCTGAATCAGACAGTTCTTAGACACATAATATGGTATATTTTCCACTTTAACAAGCGATTATATTTTTAAAAGTGTCCTTTTTTTAGAACCCAGGAATCAGTGTTAGTGGCTGATCTTTCTGTGTTTTAACCAGAAGAAGCTGAAGCAGAAGAAACCTATGGTTTCTTTCATTTAATTTCAATGCCTATTCATGTTGAATTTTAATGCCTTATTCATGTGGACTACAAAACTACCATAACTAATAGATAATTGTAACTTTTCACAACAAATAAAAGTACATTTCAAAGAGCCTTCTGAGTTGGGAGGGAAAGCCTTTATCCATTGGTGGTCATTCCTTCCATCATTGTTCTGGACTGGGAGAAATTTCTGCAGGTGTATGTGTTTGGAGAGAATCCTCAAATCATAAGAACACTTCTGACGTAAGAGAAGAAAATAAAAGGTGGCAGTGAAACATGCGAGCACAATGAGAAACAAGGGCTTTTTTTTTTAATTAGGTAAAATAAAACATTTAAAATAAAACATTTATGACAAATCATAAGAACACTTCTGATGTAAGAGAAGAAAATAAAAGGTGGCAGTGAAACATGTGAGCGCAATGAGAAACAAGGGCTTTTTTTTTAAATTAGGTAAAATAAAACATTTAAAATAAAACATTTATGATAACTATTAAGCGCAATTTTTTTTCTAAAAAAATAGAGGAAAACATTTTCAGTATTCACTGATTATCTGAAAGAAGTTTTCCTATCACATTTTCAACTGTACACTAGTGGACAATTAGATTCATTATCTTAATCTTATCCACAAACAAAATATCATCTTTTATCTCATTTTTATGTGGAGGACTTGGATAAGACATTTCAGGCAATGTGTTCAAGAGAGTATGATTATGGTTTTCATAGTTAGCAACCTAGAATGCAAAAGCTCACTGTTCATCCTACTACGCAGGATTTTGTTATGAGCAATTAATTTCCACCAAATTATTTATCTGTACCTATGATCCCCTGGAGAAGGAAATGGCAGCCCACTCCAGTATTCTTGCCTGGAGAATATCATGCATAGAGGAACCTGGTGGGCTACAGGCGATGGGGTCGCAGAGTTGGACACAACTGAGTGACTGAGCACAATGCCTTCTGGTATGTACATTATTTAAAGAGAAAATTCTGAATCAGACAGTTCTTAGACACATAATATGGTATATTTTCCACTTTAACAAGCGATTATATTTTTAAAAGTGTCCTTTTTTTAGAACCCAGGAATCAGTGTTAGTGGCTGATCTTTCTGTGTTTTAACCAGAAGAAGCTGAAGCAGAAGAAACCTCGTGGTGTCTGTCAGAGGTATGGCGATTATAATTCTGCATATCAGCCATTTTTATAGCCCTTGTTCTGTATTTCCTCTCTGCTTTTCAATGAATCGAGAGGTAAAGGACTATAAGGAAGGAAGAGAAGCAACAGTTAATAGTTGCTAGTCAAGGTTTTCATGTTAGGATTTCTACCTGAGCTAAACAGCATTTGGAGAGTCAGGCAGGCAATAAATACATATCCTCCTTGTAAATGAAAAAACCTTCTACCATCTCCCAAAGGCTTCCATACCATAATGCCTTTGTGTCATTTGACAAACTACCCAAGATACTATCACGTGAAATCTCTATACTGAGAATTTGTATAAACCTATGCATTACATTATGGGTAAACAGCCCTGAAGATCTCTCCAAACACAGTGATCAAGTTCTAATAAATTTATTATATTGAGTCAGTTTTTCTCCGGTTCTCTTGCTTCCAGCAGAACTGAGTGCTAATGGGACAGAAAAAGGAGCGAAATAGTAAAGTCATATGCAATATACAGACATTCTCTTTATAAAAGCAAATATTAGGGCTACGGGAAGGGCGTCTGTTTGTTGCAGTGAGAGAAATTTGGCAAGGCCTCTGACGTGAGAAAGAGGCTAGAGTTATCGTTACCTCAGAGCGCAGTCAGGAGACTGAGCTCAGACACTGGGTGATACTGAGGTCAGATACAGGGTGATGAGCACCAGCTGCTCAGACACTACTTGGCATCGCCAAAGCCTGGAGACTGTGCGATGAGAAATGGTCACTCCCTGAGAGCTGTGCGCTTGTGCAAACGAGCCAGGAAGAATGGCAGGGGCCAGACCACACTGGGAAGAAACAGCACAGGGTGACTTTATTCCAGCTGACTCTCCCTTATTGTTAAGATGAAATTAAACACAAGTTGGGGTCTAGAAATCAGACAGTTCTTAGACACATAATATGGTATATTTTCCACTTTAACAAGCGATTATATTTTTAAAAGTGTCCTTTTTTTAGAACCCAGGAATCAGTGTTAGTGGCTGATCTTTCTGTGTTTTAACCAGAAGAAGCTGAAGCAGAAGAAACCTCGTGGTGTCTGTCAGAGGTATGGCGATTATAATTCTGCATATCAGCCATTTTTATAGCCCTTGTTCTGTATTTCCTCTCTGCTTTTCAATGAATCGAGAGGTAAAGGACTATAAGGAAGGAAGAGAAGCAACAGTTAATAGTTGCTAGTCAAGGTTTTCATGTTAGGATTTCTACCTGAGCTAAACAGCATTTGGAGAGTCAGGCAGGCAATAAATACATATCCTCCTTGTAAATGAAAAAACCTTCTACCATCTCCCAAAGGCTTCCATACCATAATGCCTTTGTGTCATTTGACAAACTACCCAAGATACTATCACGTGAAATCTCTATACTGAGAATTTGTATAAACCTATGCATTACATTATGGGTAAACAGCCCTGAAGATCTCTCCAAACACAGTGATCAAGTTCTAATAAATTTATTATATTGAGTCAGTTTTTCTCCGGTTCTCTTGCTTCCAGCAGAACTGAGTGCTAATGGGACAGAAAAAGGAGCGAAATAGTAAAGTCATATGCAATATACAGACATTCTCTTTATAAAAGCAAATATTAGGGCTACGGGAAGGGCGTCTGTTTGTTGCAGTGAGAGAAATTTGGCAAGGCCTCTGACGTGAGAAAGAGGCTAGAGTTATCGTTACCTCAGAGCGCAGTCAGGAGACTGAGCTCAGACACTGGGTGATACTGAGGTCAGATACAGGGTGATGAGCACCAGCTGCTCAGACACTACTTGGCATCGCCAAAGCCTGGAGACTGTGCGATGAGAAATGGTCACTCCCTGAGAGCTGTGCGCTTGTGCAAACGAGCCAGGAAGAATGGCAGGGGCCAGACCACACTGGGAAGAAACAGCACAGGGTGACTTTATTCCAGCTGACTCTCCCTTATTGTTAAGATGATTAACACAGTGGGGTCTAGAAAGCTTGGGTGACAAAGCTGTTTAGCAAAATAAATAGTCTGATTGCTTTTTTTTTTTTTTTAATCATTCTCTACTTTTCTAGAGGAAACAAAATGTTTGTTCTTTCCCGCCAGTAAAGGATGGCATTTCTATCCTCTAACTACACCTTTACAAAAGAAAACAAAGATACCTCCTGTGGGAACACTCCATGGAAACTAAAGCACCCCACGTGCACGAAGAAAACCACCATTTGAAAATGTGGGAAATAGAAACTTCATTACAAGTAGAAAATGAATTGCAGGGAGCCCTGTGAACCTGTAGAAAATCAGTTAACGAAAACTTGGTTTAAATGCTCAGACATGTAAATCCTGTACTAGCTGATCGACTTTACCGCGGTGTGGATTCTTAGCAACAGCAGCAGCAGGCATCTGACTATTTTCACTTTGGTTTACTGAGCAGAGACTTTTCCAGAGTTAAACCCATTTTACCAGGACAAATGAAGTGACAAATGCAATAAATTAGATATGCCTTATACGAGCAAAAACATTCCAGCCCTGTAGTTACTGAAAAATAAAAGGCAAAAGAAGAGAAAACCTCAGACCTGTGCATCATCTTTACTAAAAGGAGATGCCAAAGACCCAGCTGGGGAGGATGCAGTTTCAAAGAGGCAGCAGTCATTACCCAGGACATGCTTCTGTGGATGCGGATGATGTGGGCTCATTTTTTTTCTCTCCTTTCTGTTTCTTTTTGCTTCCCCCAGCCCTCACCCCACAAGACAGCTTGGGAAACACAGGCAGGTGTCGCCCTTGTGGGATCACGCCAAGCTGCCGTCTCTCTTCTGCCCTGACAGCTTCCACGAGGAGAGAGGCTGCCTGTCCCACTTGGTTCAGTATGTTTGTGAATACTTGACTTTCACAGAAGACAAAAGAGGGTAAGAGCTTTGGAATTCAACAGAAGGTCAGAATGGCAATCTTTTTTGCCTGGTCCAGCTTCCTTTCATCCCCTGACATCTGGTGCCCATTACCAGGACAAATTAGAGCAATTCCAAGCAGAAGCAGAGGAGGAGGACTTCCTGTTCTCAGGCAGCACAGTTGTTAATGGGAACACAGGAAGTGAGGGTCAGAACAATGCAGCCTTAGAAACAGATCTGCAGCACTGGCCTTGCAGACTTAAAGTAGAGCTCGTGGTAAGTGTAATTAAGGAGAAATGTTTTCTATCACAGAAGGGCTCATCAATTATACTGATGAATTGTGGAGAACTTTTCATATTGTTATAATATAAGAAATACAACTAGGTGGAATTCCACTCTCAAAAATCTAATTATTATTATACAACCAAGTTTTTGTTTTATCAAGAGAGAAGACATTCATCAGAGTATTATAAAACCCAAGAATTTAACTGTAGTCTTAGAATAGAATGCTACTGTGTTTATGCAGGTCATTCATGAAAATCATCATTTAATAGAACTTTCTTCTACTTAATTATTCCCATTTTTTAAATTACACATATTGGCCGTCTTCCCAAAACACCCCTTGGATTTTTTCATGGCTAAAAATTCAGTGTGAGTAGTTACGCTCCTTTAATATTTGTTTTCCCTCTTTGGAATAATCAGCATTCTTTAAAATTTCTCATTTATTAAAAAAACACCCTAAATCTTCTAGGGCATTGCACAGAGGAAAACAGCAACCAGGACTATTCACACTGAATATAGAAATTACATTTCTGGGTGACTTACTCTGTGACCACGCTGGGTTTTCATTTGATATTTTGTGATATGAATATGCATATCACAAGGCTAAGTCACTCAATGGTGGCTCAGGATAGAATATTGTCTGTAAAAGAATTTGTGAGTCACTTTAAAATGTTCAAAATAAAAACTGAGGGTTATTTAAATTATATTTTAAATCACAGCGATAGGTTTTACTCTAATCAGTGGACAGAATGACATATATTCTGACTTTTTCATTATTGATTGTATATATTAAGACATATTTACACATAGTCATCTACATGTATAAGTACATGAACACATGTACACATATATTCCTCATTTATTATCACAATTTCTACTTACCTATACAGCTTTATTCTCTCTCTGCCTCAAAATAGTTTGATTTACATTATCATTTATATAAACTTCTGACTTTAGAGGTTTTTTTCATATATATATATATATATGTATACATGTGTATGTATAAATTTTGTGTTCTATATAATAGGATGAAAATTCATTACATACTAAATAACTATCTTTTCTCTTCTACTCAAACATAGTATTATTAAATTTACATGTAGGAAATCCAAACACTGACACTTTACCTGTACTTAAGTGAAAGCCTGATGTCAAAAGGCAGAAAAAAAAACTGGTTAAGAGTTGACAGGGCTTCCCCTGGTGGTCCAGTGGGTAAGGACACCGCCTTGCAGAGCAAGGGCCGCCGGTTCGATCCCTGGCCTGGGAAGATCCCACGTGCCGCGGAGCGGTTGGACTGATGTGTCCAATCACCGAGCCGGAGCTCTGGAGCGCATGTACCCAGAGCCGGTGTTCTGCAACGACAGAGGCCACCGCGATGGGAGGCCCACAGGAGCCAAAGAACAAAGACGGATGAAAATGGAGAAATGAAAGACCAATAGAAGTGGCCCGCCCACTTCCCTCCCTCCCCAACCCGACCCCCGCCCAAAGTAAATAAATAAATACATCTTTAAAAAAAAAAAAGAGTTGACAGCCTTATCAAAATTTTTTTACTTTGGCTTTTAACTGTTTATGATTATTTTTGATGCAGCACTGCCAACCTGCCGGCTTCATGGAGAGGGACCTCTACACGCAGAGAAAGGTACACGGTCCGACTGCTGCACTGGGTGTGAGTCACGTGAGTCTTGCAGGCAGGCGCCCTCCAGGGGGGACAGGAGCGCACTGGGACTGGTGGCTGAGGTTTTCACTGCTCTGCACTGTCTTCCTAGAGTCTATTTATTTCTGGTAATTTTAAAGAGCAATTTGGTCACTTTATTGTTACATATAGTTGCCTAGGAAGTGCTTGACTAGTTGGGACTATATCAGGAAGATGGAAAATTTCTCCTGCATCCTTTTACAACTTCACCAATTCAGAAATAAAGTGAAAACTGACATTCCCTAAACAAGAAATATATTCAACTTTTTAGAAAGGAAATTCATATTTAAAGTGGGAAAATGATCAAATGTTTCTATTAATTTTCTGAATATTCCATTTAATAATGCTTTCTCATTACATGAAATCTAGATTATTTTTGTTCAGTTTAAACAATTTTGGTTTTATCTAAATCACTGTAAAATTTATTCATTTGTAGTAGGTTAATGTTAAAACTCATGTATTTAAACCAGTCATTAAGTGTCAAGTACGAGCTTAATTTTTATGTTTGATTTTACCATGTAACTGTGGGCATAGCATTCTTTACACATATCCTTAGTCAGTGATTCACACTTTCTACAAATGTGTGTCTATAGATTATAGATTCAATTTCAAAAGCTTTAAGGAAAGCTTGATATAATTTTAATTAAGTTGCCGAGAAATTGAAGCTTACAATTAACAATAAAGGTCTGACTGATATTCTGACTGGTATTTCATAGGAACTTTTTAAATGATAAATATGAAACATTACTAAATCATTTTATTGCACTAAGCAGTTATTTTGCTTGTACCGTGTGGGAAATACAGTTGAAATGCTCTTGAGTCAATAATAATAGCAAAAGCTAACTTGTGAGAATTCCCATGATGTACTCTTAAAATAAGTTTCCTATTATCAGTGCCACGATAATGAGTACAAGATCAGAGAAAGTGACAAATGGTTTTCTGCACCTTCTTTTTGGCTTTTAACTGTTTATGATTATTTTGATGCAGCACTGCCAACCTGCCGGCTTCATGGAGAGGGACCTCTACGCAGAGTAAGGTACACGGTCCGACTGCTGCACTGGGTGTGAGTCACGTGAGTCTTGCAGGCAGGCGCCCTCCAGGGGGGACAGGAGCGCACTGGGACTGGTGGCTGAGGTTTTCACTGCTCTGCACTGTCTTCCTAGAGTCTATTTATTTCTGGTAATTTTAAAGAGCAATTTGGTCACTTTATTGTTACATATAGTTGCCTAGGAAGTGCTTGACTAGTTGGGACTATATCAGGAAGATGGAAAATTTCTCCTGCATCCTTTTACAACTTCACCAATTCAGAAATAAAGTGAAAACTGACATTCCCTAAACAAGAAATATATTCAACTTTTAGAAAGGAAATTCATATTTAAAGTGGGAAAATGATCAAATGTTTCTATTAATTTTCTGAATATTCCATTTAATAATGCTTTCTCATTACATGAAATCTAGATTATTTTTGTTCAGTTTAAACAATTTTGGTTTTATCTAAATCACTGTAAAATTTATTCATTTGTAGTAGGTTAATGTTAAAACTCATGTATTTAAACCAGTCATTAAGTGTCAAGTACGAGCTTAATTTTTATGTTTGATTTTACCATGTAACTGTGGGCATAGCATTCTTTACACATATCCTTAGTCAGTGATTCACACTTTCTACAAATGTGTGTCTATAGATTATAGATTCAATTTCAAAAGCTTTAAGGAAAGCTTGATATAATTTTAATTAAGTTGCCGAGAAATTGAAGCTTACAATTAACAATAAAGGTCTGACTGATATTCTGACTGGTATTTCATAGGAACTTTTTTTTAAATGATAAATATGAAACATTACTAAATCATTTTATTGCACTAAGCAGTTATTTTGCTTGTACCGTGTGGGAAATACAGTTGAAATGCTCTTGAGTCAATAATAATAGCAAAAGCTAACTTGTGAGAATTCCCATGATGTACTCTTAAAATAAGTTTCCTATTATCAGTGCCACGATAATGAGTACAAGATCAGAGAAAGTGACAAATGGTTTTCTGCACCTTTAACAGACTTTTGTTGATAGTTATGTGATTAAATATTTCTTCCCGTTAAGCTCAATTTTTCAAATATGGAAAAACACCTGCTTTGAGAACATTGATTCTGAATAATTTTTTTATATAAAATTATATGGAATGTCAGAGTTGGGTTACACACAATCTTACTGAGCTCTGTGGGGAGAATGGGGTGAGCACTGCCCTCTTCACAGCAGGACCCCTGGAACATAAGCACAGCTTTCCCAAGGATGGTGCCCAGGAACTACTGTTAAGTAAAAGAGGAAGGATGGCTGGGCTTCTGATAGCCAACGTTCTATTTCATACAACCAATCAAACTTTTTCATCAAATGCCTGTCCTTCAGAAGGCGGTGATTTTTCCAGGAACATCTATGGCTCTGCCACAGTCTATAGAGTTCTACTTGGCAGAGCCATCTATAATTTCCAAAGTCTGATGAATCAGGTCAAAGTCCAGAAAATTAAAGAGAACGGTCAAGGGATTTCAGAACCTGAGATGGTTCAACCTGATCACTGCCGTTCAGGGCACTTGGTCAGACTCATCAACGAAGCCTTCATTTATCCTCTGGACACTGTATTGATAACTCCAACTATTCCTTCCTGTGAACTTCACTTCTATTTTCAGGGCACTTTCTGACTTGCGACCTCTTCTATTTTCTGATGCAATGCAACATCATCAATTGCTTTTCACTGATGGCAACAGTTCACAGTGCCTGTCTGCAGAGGGGCGCGGCGGTCCTTGTCAAGGTCAGCGCAATCTGCAGCATTCCCTCAGGGCTGGTCCCTTCATTCCAGCCTCTCCCCTTGAAAGTGTTGGTCTTTCTACTCTCTCTGTGGTTTACTGTCTTTTGGAATGCCATATAATCAGAGTCAGACGGTATGCAGACTTCTCAAAGTGGATGCTTTCACTTAGAAATAAGCATTTAAGATGTGTCCATGTGCTTTCATGGTTTGATGGCTCATTTATTTGTATGAAGAGCACTGAACAATATTCCACTGCCTGCATGTACCGACAGGTGGTTTTATTATTCTCTTTGGGCAAACACCTAGAGGGCAATGGTTAGACCATTTGGAGTTATGTGATTAAATATTTCTTCCCGTTAAGCTCAATTTTTCAAATATGGAAAAACACCTGCTTTGAGAACATTGATTCTGAATAATTTTTTTATATAAAATTATATGGAATGTCAGAGTTGGGTTACACACAATCTTACTGAGCTCTGTGGGGAGAATGGGGTGAGCACTGCCCTCTTCACAGCAGGACCCCTGGAACATAAGCACAGCTTTCCCAAGGATGGTGCCCAGGAACTACTGTTAAGTAAAAGAGGAAGGATGGCTGGGCTTCTGATAGCCAACGTTCTATTTCATACAACCAATCAAACTTTTTCATCAAATGCCTGTCCTTCAGAAGGCGGTGATTTTTCCAGGAACATCTATGGCTCTGCCACAGTCTATAGAGTTCTACTTGGCAGAGCCATCTATAATTTCCAAAGTCTGATGAATCAGGTCAAAGTCCAGAAAATTAAAGAGAACGGTCAAGGGATTTCAGAACCTGAGATGGTTCAACCTGATCACTGCCGTTCAGGGCACTTGGTCAGACTCATCAACGAAGCCTTCATTTATCCTCTGGACACTGTATTGATAACTCCAACTATTCCTTCCTGTGAACTTCACTTCTATTTTCAGGGCACTTTCTGACTTGCGACCTCTTCTATTTTCTGATGCAATGCAACATCATCAATTGCTTTTCACTGATGGCAACAGTTCACAGTGCCTGTCTGCAGAGGCGCGCGGTCCTTGTCAAGGTCAGCGCAATCTGCAGCATTCCCTCAGGGCTGGTCCCTTCATTCCAGCCTCTCCCCTTGAAAGTGTTGGTCTTTCTACTCTCTCTGTGGTTTACTGTCTTTTGGAATGCCATATAATCAGAGTCAGACGGTATGCAGACTTCTCAAAGTGGATGCTTTCACTTAGAAATAAGCATTTAAGATGTGTCCATGTGCTTTCATGGTTTGATGGCTCATTTATTTGTATGAAGAGCACTGAACAATATTCCACTGCCTGCATGTACCGACAGGTGGTTTTATTATTCTCTTTGGGCAAACACCTAGAGGGCAATGGTTAGACCATGTGGTAGATTATATGTGTAACATTTTAAGAAAATAGAAAACTATTTTCCAAAATAGTTTTATCATTTTATATCCCTAATAGCAGTATAGTAGCCTTCCATTTGACCCACATCTTCATAAACAAATGCTCTGGTTGGTTATTTTAATTGTAGATATTCAAGTAGATGGGTAAGCATCTCTGAGCTACTGTCAGTCTCCATATTATACTGAATTAAATTTTAGACTATTAAATCAATCTTACATCCTGGAAATACACTATATTTGGTTAGGGAGTATTATACTTTTTATATATTGCTGGATTTGATTTGCAAAAATGTGTTATGTATTAAAATGTGTTAATTATTATGTGTTAACTGTATTAAATTGGCATTTAAAAATATTTTCAAGACTCACATGTTCACTTCTTTCTTTCCTTGTTTTTTTTTATCTTTTAATTACAGTGTACCTATATATTATAACGTCATTGACTTTATCATTATGTAATTAATGTGTTAATAATTTTCATTTGAATAGCTACATGTCTACATTATGACTGCTACTTTATTACTGGAGTTAAGACTACAATAATCACATTTGAATTAATTTTCCCATTTTGAGCAACCTCCATAGTATTAATTACTCAATAAAAAGACAGATTTTAGAACTCTATGCATGTCTCTATATTTAATTTCTAAATATTCTATAATTTTATAAAATTATAATAGAAACATCAATATAGGCTATAGTAATTTTGTACTATACATAATTGCTTAATCAAATAAATGGAAATTCATATTGATATATTTCTATTTCTTGAGATTTTTGAATGAAAATTATTTTAAATATTTATTTCTATTTTTTTCTTTGTAACCTAAGTAATTTTTTCTTTTCCTGTAGATTCACTTTTTTTCCTTGTGACTTGTAAGCTCATTGAAACATGAGCATATTTTAGATACTATTTTCCTGTCTGTCATTTCCACTCATAGATATATTAGGGGAAAAATGGAACTTTTAATTTTTAGACTGATTTATTTGTTCTATGTTTTAAAATTTTCTTATATTCATCTCAATTTTTTAAAATGATTTTTTCAGTAATTATGTTTGGCCATTTTATCATTTTGTTGTAATGAATGTCATGTACTTATGTTAATACATATTCTCTTTATTTTGTAATATTCTGAAGGATATATACTAAATCTATTATTTTCCTAATTTTAACCAAGCCTCTTCAATTTGTTAATAACCCTTCTTTATTTTAATAATTTCATGTTACCTCTCCTTGTCATAGAGAATTTTTCTATATGATAGTATTTTCGGGGCTACTTTGTTCCAACCTTCCATATGGCTTTTCTTCTGCTAGTAACAGACGGTTTTAATTACTGTTTCATTATAATTTTCAGTTTGAAATGCTGATAAATATCTACCTCTAGGAACAAAGAAAAAAAAATAACTAGATAATGGTAGAAAAATTTTTCAGAAACACACAAAAAGTAGTTTGCTGTTGTGTAACCATCCATACAACTTTTTTTTTGCAGAAATTCAAACTAATTCTAAAATTCATAAGGAAATGCAAAGACCCAGAATAACTAAATCATTTGTGGAAAGAAGAAAGTAGTTGAGAATTCACGTCTATTTTCAAGTTTACTAGGAAGATACAGTAAGATTGTGTGATACCAATATAAAGATAAACACATCAATCAGTGGAATACAACTGAAAGTTCAGAAATAAACCCTTATGTTTGTGGCCAGCCAACTGATTTTTAGTGAGCAAGCTACATGATTCAACACTGGGTGGGACTGGGGGGATAGGAATAGTCTTCTAAATAAATAATGCTGAGACAGCTGCATAGCCACATGTAAAAGGACAAAGCGAGACCCTTTCTAAAACCATATATAAAAATTCTTTCCAATTAGATAAAAGGTCTAAATGTAAGAGCTAAAATGATAAGTTAATATAAGAATATAAGAATAAATCTGTGACTTTCAGTTAAGCAGTTGTTCCTTAGATACAATACCAAAAGCATAAATAAAAAGGAAAAGTGGATTAATTGGACTACATCAAAACTCAAGACTTCTGTGTTTCAAACTACACTATACATAAAATGAAAAGACAATCCATAGAATGGTGAAAATATCTATGTTTTAAAATTTTCTTATATTCATCTCAATTTTTTAAAATGATTTTTTCAGTAATTATGTTTGGCCATTTTATCATTTTGTTGTAATGAATGTCATGTACTTATGTTAATACATATTCTCTTTATTTTGTAATATTCTGAAGGATATATACTAAATCTATTATTTTCCTAATTTTAACCAAGCCTCTTCAATTTGTTAATAACCCTTCTTTATTTTAATAATTTCATGTTACCTCTCCTTGTCATAGAGAATTTTTCTATATGATAGTATTTTCGGGGCTACTTTGTTCCAACCTTCCATATGGCTTTTCTTCTGCTAGTAACAGACGGTTTTAATTACTGTTTCATTATAATTTTCAGTTTGAAATGCTGATAAATATCTACCTCTAGGAACAAAGAAAAAAAAATAACTAGATAATGGTAGAAAAATTTTTCAGAAACACACAAAAAGTAGTTTGCTGTTGTGTAACCATCCATACAACTTTTTTTTTGCAGAAATTCAAACTAATTCTAAAATTCATAAGGAAATGCAAAGACCCAGAATAACTAAATCATTTGTGGAAAGAAGAAAGTAGTTGAGAATTCACGTCTATTTTCAAGTTTACTAGGAAGATACAGTAAGATTGTGTGATACCAATATAAAGATAAACACATCAATCAGTGGAATACAACTGAAAGTTCAGAAATAAACCCTTATGTTTGTGGCCAGCCAACTGATTTTTAGTGAGCAAGCTACATGATTCAACACTGGGTGGGACTGGGGGGATAGGAATAGTCTTCTAAATAAATAATGCTGAGACAGCTGCATAGCCACATGTAAAAGGACAAAGCGAGACCCTTTCTAAAACCATATATAAAAATTCTTTCCAATTAGATAAAAGGTCTAAATGTAAGAGCTAAAATGATAAGTTAATATAAGAATATAAGAATAAATCTGTGACTTTCAGTTAAGCAGTTGTTCCTTAGATACAATACCAAAAGCATAAATAAAAAAAGGAAAAGTGGATTAATTGGACTACATCAAAACTCAAGACTTCTGTGTTTCAAACTACACTATACATAAAATGAAAAGACAATCCATAGAATGGTGAAAATATCTGCAAATAATGTATCTGAAAAGGGAACTGTTTCTAGAAGACATATAAAAATTCTTAATAGTTCAATGATAAAAACAAATACCCATTTAAAGGAATCTAAATAGACAGTTTTCCAAATAAGGCCTCCAAAGACCCTTATGCTGGGAACGACTGAAGGCAGAAGAGTGTGGTGGAGGATGAATTGGTTAGATAGTAGCACGGACTCAATGGACACGAACTTGAGCAAACTCTGAGAGACAGTGGAGGACAGGGGAGCCTGGCGTGCCAGAGTCCATGGGGTATGGGGTTGCAAAAACTGGACATGGCTTAGTGAGTCAACAACACAAATAAGACATTCATATAGCCAGTAAACACACTAAAGGATCCTCAACAATATTGGTCATGAGATATGTGTGTGCTAAGTCACTTCATTCCTGACTCTTTGTGAGCCTATGGACCACAGTCCTCTAGGCACCTCTTATCAGTGGGATTCTCCAGGCAAGAATACTGGAGTGGGTTGCTGTTTCCTTCTCCAGGGGATCTCCCCCACCCAGGGATGGAACCAGAGTCTCCTGCATGGCAAGTGGATTCTTTACCGAATGAGCCACCAGGGAAGCCAAGATATATATAGTTATAATTACATCTTAATTTCACATTAAGCATATTAGCATCTCTACTGTGAAGTAAACTCCTGAAAAATTCTCTTGATACTGAAAAACTGAGCTGGTTCCATGCAGCTGGTTCCATGCACGCGTACCCAGTGAGCATTGCTCGGCGTTCCTCCTTAGCACATTTCCATCTACACCATTTCCATTTCTTTCTTTCTTTTTTTTTTTAAAGATTTATTTATTTATTTATTTTGGGCGGGGGTCGGGTTGGTGGGGGGAGCGGGCGGGCCACTACTATTGGTCTTTCATTTCTCTATTTTCATCCGTCCTTGTTCTTTGGCTCCTGTGGGCCTCCCGTCACGATAGCCTCTGTCGTTGCAGAGCGCTGGCTCTGGGCACATGCGCTCCAGAGCTCCGGCTCGGTCATTGGACACATTGGTCCAGCCGCTCCGCGGCACGTGGGATCTTCCCAGGCCAGGGATCGAACCTGCACCCCTTGCACTGCAAGGCAGTGTCCTTACCCACTGGACCACCAGGGGAAGCCCACCATTTCCCTTTCTTTACGAAGTTCTTTCGGGCACTACATTCGTTGTTAAAGTGTTTCTCTAACATTATCCTAGACTCTATGCACAAGATTATTTTATGTCTTTCTGCCCAAGGAGCAATTTCAGCTAATGATCAACTCGACAGTTCAGTAACTGTTTCTTAAATGGCATGGGTCATACTCGGGTGCTTTTGGGCACAGATCGCTTTGCTCCTCCACGGCCTCTACTTAGAGGGGGAGGTGGAACATCATCAGCAAGATGGCCAATCAATATTATGGCGCCATTCCTCAAAATACAAGGAATAATGAAGTATAAATTTAAATCTAGTAAAATCAAGAGCAGGTTTTTGAAAAGAAAAGGTCAGGCTCTTATTCTATGATTTCCTGAAACATTAAGATCTATTTCATGGCACACGATTTCTTTTTTTTTTTAAGCCAATTTATTTATAAAAATATTGAAAACATAAATTTTTAAATAACATTCCTACCTGTTTGTGCTGACTGTTCTCCACTACATACAAAATTAAATGTTAAGCAAATAAATAATATTGCTAATGTATTTAACAACAAATACTAATAATATGTGCATATATTCATTTCTGCCAACCCATTTATCCTGCATCTCTCAGTTTTTGATGGATGTTGTTCATGCTTGTAGATTTTCAGTAACAAGCATGTGGGTTGGGTTTTTTTTGCAAATTTTTAAAAATTTTGGCCTCTTCTTATTGATTATTTATTTATTTATTTAATTTTCATCCATCTTTATTCTTTGGCATGTGTGGGCCTCCCATTGCAGTGGCCTCTCTCGTTGCAGAGCACTGGCTTGGACACAGTGGTCCAGCCTCTCCGCAGCACGTGGGATCCTCCTGGGCCAGGGATTGAGCCTTAAGGAACTCCTTTCTCAATTCTGAACCAAATCCTTGTTCCATGTCTGGTTCTTACTACTGCTTCTTGACCTGCATACAGGTTTCTCAGGAGGCAGGAAAGATGGCCTGGTATTCTCACCTCTTTGAGAACTTTCCACAGTTTGTTATGATCCACAGTCAAATGTTTTAGTGTAGTCAATGAAGCAGACAGCCAAATAGGTAATCATATGAATTTTATCTATTTAACACATCCGAAAAATCATATAATCTTTTCCATCAAAATACTGCTTTAGTACTTCACTTTTGAAGCAGTCCAATTTGTACATCAGTAAATAACCTTCTCAAAACAAATTACTTTGGCTTTATTTGAAAACAATGCTTCTCCCACAAAGTCCTCTTTTCTTTCCTACTGAAGGCAAGTACATCAGAGTAAGGTCTTTGTTGCTTAAGAATTCATGCTTTAGCTACTGAGTCAGAGAGTGTGTTCATAATTTCCGTATCATGTAGTCAGATAGTTACTGGGAATTACGATAGTATATTTTCTAAATTATGGCTATGACTATTGGATAAAAATGTACTTGAGAGAAAGAAATGATAATTAGTCCTGATTATCCAACTCTTCCCCTCAATATTATCAGGGCTATTCAATGCTTTCCTTACATTCCTTCAAGAATCCTTCTTTGATGACCCAAACCCTTCAACTCATCAACTCTTCAACATTAGTTAGAATTATGGCCTTTATCGGCAATGTCGTAGGGCACTACTTTCAGGAGGGTTGTTAGAATAACTGTTGTGCATTTCTATCATTTCTCACACTCTACTTCTAAAAGTGAGATGTGTGTCTTTCAGTGGAAGCCAACCAGAGGATGATCCAAATAATACATAAAACCATAGAGTAACTTAGAAAAAATGTCTAAACAGTTTAAAAACATTAAAGTTATGGAACAGATGATGAATATAAGCAGAGTAATAGAAAAATTATCAACAAATGAACATTTAGAACTAAAATTTACAACATCCCAACTATAAAGCTCAGTAAAAAGGACTTAAGATTAGGTTAATTATGGCAAAAAGGTAGGATGAAAAAACGTGAAAATAGAACAATGGACATCGCCTAAGTTGCAGAAAAGAGAGAAAAAGAAATGATTGAAAAGACAGCCTCAGTAGACATTCACAAAATATTAATGGAGGTCTAGAAAACAGAAAGTGGGGCAAAACATTTTTTTAAGAACTTATGATAGAGATAATCTTCTTAAATATGATGAAAACTGTAAACTTTCAAATCCATCCTCAAGAAAGAGAAAGAAAATGACCCTCAGATTTATAATAAGCTGCTAAAAATCAAAAATGAAGGAAAATATCCTGAAGTCAGCAAGTGAAAAAAACGATAGATCACATACAGGAACATCATGATATAAAACTACCCACCTCCTCCTATCAGAAATAAAGACCAGAAGACAGTGGAACAGCATTTGTAAAGTTCTGGGGAAAAAAAAAAAAACACTATCCAGAATAAACATTCTTCAAAAGTAAGGCAAAATGCCATTTTAAAGATAAAATTTGAGAAACATTTTTACCAAGAGACTTGTACTTCAGGAAACATGAAAATATTCCTTGAGTATGATCAGTGTTGACATCAACAAAAACTCAAATTTGTAGCAAGGAATAAAGAGCACCAGGAAGAGAAAATATGGGGAGGTTGTTTTACTATATATTTTTGTCTTAATTTATTTAACTTATGTATATTTGTCTAAAGCAAATATGAAATAATATAACAGAAACTTTAAGTGGACTCTGATAAATGAATACTGTGTGATACAATTCCTAGAGAAATCACTGGAAAAAATTAAATAAAAACCAAATTAATGCAGTCAAAATTAACAGTCAACAAAAATTAAAATGGAATGCAAAATTCAAATATCAGCTTCCTAAATATTCCCTTCCTCTACAAGGATCTCCACCCATGGAGATCCTGCCCATTGCCTTTCTCTTACCCTCATGTTCCTTGCTTTTCATCTAGGATTCCAAAGCTTCTAAAGCCAATCATTCCTTGGCATACACCTTCACTTTCTTTGTCTGTCTCTCTTTTTCTCCGTTACATTTACCTGGAAAGCTGCCTCTCCTAACTCAGTGTCTATGTTTGAGCCTCTGATGGTGAAATGTTGACCATTCGGACTTACCTAAATTAGATTTATCACAACTTCTTTGCTTTTCTCTAGTGAAAACACTCTCCTCCTTTCTACAAGGATTTGCTTCTTAACTCCTCCAACACACTCTTCATTTCACACTTGCAGATCATATCCTCGACTTATTTCACTAGGGAAGGAGAAGCAACCAAAGGGAATGGGGCATCTCCCTGTCATTAGATCTTTTACTCTGCCTGGACTCATAACTCCCCTAAAAACCCTCCTGCTTGTCCCACATAGACGAGGCTAAGCACCCCACTTTTGGAGTGGATCTCAACCAATTTTCACCTATAGGAGGAAAATATTCCAGAAATGAACTACAATATTTTTCTTTATTATTTACTACAAAACATATCATAGTACTTTTAAATAATAAAACCCAATGTCATAAAATAAGTAGCCAGTATTATAAACAACAACAAAAATCAAGTCCAAATTAAATAATATTATTTTATTTGGGATCACAGAATTATTACCACAATAGAGAATTGCACTCCTTTTTAACAGGACACAGAAAGAATGAGGGAAAATTGCCAATTCTGAAGGACTAAACTGTTTCAAAATTTTCTATAGATTATAAGAAAAAGGATTAATCTTATTATTGGCAATATTTTGGAAAGAAATAGTGTGAGATGCTTCAGACTACATTAGGTAAATGTGCGTGTGTCCATTTTTCTGGGTGCAATAAATGGCAATGCAAATTTATGTGTGTCTTATAGTCACAGAAAAACAGGAGAAGCTTATTTTTTTGGCGGGGAGGTGGTGGTATTTCTATTGGTCTTTCATGTATTTATTTTCATCCATCTTTTGTTCTCTGGCCCATGTGGGCTTCCCACTGCAGTGGCCTCTCTCGCTGCAGAGCACAGATACATCGGTCCAGCCGCTCTGCGGCACGTGGGACCTTCCCAGGCCAGGAAGAACTGGCACCCCTTGCGCTGCAAGGCGGTGTCCTTACCCACTGGACCACCAGGGAAGCCCAGCAGAAGCTTATTTAATTGTAGGAATGGATTCAAAATTGCTCCTTATAATTCACAACTATGTCTTCTGTATCTTTTAAGTGTTAGTAAAGAAAAAAGAAAAAAAAAATCAGACTTTATAATTCATATTTCACAACATCAGGCAATCACGGTTACCTTCTATAAAGGTTAACCTTTTAAAGTTTTCGTTAGGCATCATACCAAATTATTAATAAAAGGTCTTTGATTTCTGTTCAGTGTTTTTTAAATGCCCCAACATCCTTCGTCATTGGGAGTAAATTCTCACAGTGTGGAAGAGGCACACAAAAGAGAGTCCTATGCAATATCTAAGGAGAGTAAGCAGCCTTTTCCTGCTTTAGAATGTACGTGTTGACTTTTCATTGCCTGTCTGTTCACCCTCAGCTGCCTTTGGTTCTCTGAGACGCTCCACTGTTTAGTTCCACTTGACCATGACTCGCTGGTCCTGTCTGTTGCATCAGACAGGTCATCTCTCCACCTCTCCCAGACCACACCAGTGAGTTATGTGTGGAGAACCTCTGGGAAAAAAAGTGACTCTCTAGCTGAGGGAACAGAGGCCAGAGCACCACAGGCAGCGGAGACCAGGAACAGAATCCAGTGGAGGCAAAGAAAATGGAAGAGGATGGAGTGAAGGACAGTCAAATAAGGTAGGGTTTGTTAAACATAAAAGGAAAAAAATAAATTTTCCTTAAAAAAAGTGTTTGAAAAAAAAGGGCACAATTAATGCTTTGAAATGATCTATTTAATTTTTTTATTTAGAAAATGTTAGACATACTTCAAAAGAGAATTACAAACTAATCATTTAAATTCTAAAATATCTTTCTTATAGCTGATGGTCAGCACACATGAGAAAAGAATGTCTGGACTCTCACTATGCTGCTCTCTGCCTTCCCCCAGGTGTGGTCTGCACCAGCAGCTTATAAATGGCAGCAGAGACTGACCAAGAGTTGACTCCAGTCATGCTCTCTTTAACTGAACAACCAAAGCCCAGAGACACTGATGGGGAAATACGTCTTACCTGTTTATCCTGGATTGGGCTGTAAATTCACAGAGCTGGCTGTTGTTTCATCTAAGGCAGGGTAAGTGTTTCCTCTCCTAAATAAATGAATTGAGAGACAAATGAATGTGCATTTCTATGACCCTATGGTACACAAACTGAAGAACTGATGCTTTCTAATTGTGGTGCTGGCGAAGACTCTTGAAAGATCCTTGGACGGCAAGGAGATCAAACCAGTCAATTCCAAAGGAAATCAATCCTCAATATTCACTGGAAGGAGTGATGTTAAAGCTGAACCTCCAACACTTTGGCCACCTGATGCAAAGAGCTGATTCACTGGAAAAGACCTTGATACTGGGGAAGATTGAAGACAGAAGGAGAAGGTGACCACAGAGGATGAGAAAGTTAAATAACATCACTGACTCAATGGACATGAGTTTCAGCAAACTCTAGGAGATAGTGGAGAATGGGGAAGCCTGGCGTGCTGCAGCTCATGGGGTGGCAAAGAGTCAGACATGACTTAGTTACTGGAACAACAACATGAGCCATACCTACTCAACATTATGAGCTGCATTTGTTTGCCTTGCTGAGTGCTGCTCCTTCAATCTGCTCAGTATATGAAATATTAACATTCAACAAAGCCTTAACTGAATTTACATATGAGAAAGAGTGCTGCCTTCACAATTCACCATTTTAAGTATGTTAATGGTGACTAAAGTTGATGCTTTAACCAGCGTGCAGGTTGGATTTACCTACATCCTCTAAGACAGTAGAAACTCCTATCTGAAAAGTGAGTATATGTTGGAGAAAAAGGGCACAATTAATGCTTTGAAATGATCTATTTAATTTTTTTATTTAGAAAATGTTAGACATACTTCAAAAGAGAATTACAAACTAATCATTTAAATTCTAAAATATCTTTCTTATAGCTGATGGTCAGCACACATGAGAAAAGAATGTCTGGACTCTCACTATGCTGCTCTCTGCCTTCCCCCAGGTGTGGTCTGCACCAGCAGCTTATAAATGGCAGCAGAGACTGACCAAGAGTTGACTCCAGTCATGCTCTCTTTAACTGAACAACCAAAGCCCAGAGACACTGATGGGGAAATACGTCTTACCTGTTTATCCTGGATTGGGCTGTAAATTCACAGAGCTGGCTGTTGTTTCATCTAAGGCAGGGTAAGTGTTTCCTCTCCTAAATAAATGAATTGAGAGACAAATGAATGTGCATTTCTATGACCCTATGGTACACAAACTGAAGAACTGATGCTTTCTAATTGTGGTGCTGGCGAAGACTCTTGAAAGATCCTTGGACGGCAAGGAGATCAAACCAGTCAATTCCAAAGGAAATCAATCCTCAATATTCACTGGAAGGAGTGATGTTAAAGCTGAACCTCCAACACTTTGGCCACCTGATGCAAAGAGCTGATTCACTGGAAAAGACCTTGATACTGGGGAAGATTGAAGACAGAAGGAGAAGGTGACCACAGAGGATGAGAAAGTTAAATAACATCACTGACTCAATGGACATGAGTTTCAGCAAACTCTAGGAGATAGTGGAGAATGGGGAAGCCTGGCGTGCTGCAGCTCATGGGGTGGCAAAGAGTCAGACATGACTTAGTTACTGGAACAACAACATGAGCCATACCTACTCAACATTATGAGCTGCATTTGTTTGCCTTGCTGAGTGCTGCTCCTTCAATCTGCTCAGTATATGAAATATTAACATTCAACAAAGCCTTAACTGAATTTACATATGAGAAAGAGTGCTGCCTTCACAATTCACCATTTTAAGTATGTTAATGGTGACTAAAGTTGATGCTTTAACCAGCGTGCAGGTTGGATTTACCTACATCCTCTAAGACAGTAGAAACTCCTATCTGAAAAGTGAGTATATGTTGGAGAAAATGAAGTGAGGAGAGCCCTAGAAATTATAAGGGTGTACAATTCAGGAAGGTGAGGCTAGCAGGAGTTGGGGACGGGGGTGCGGCGGGGGGTGAGTCAGGCAGGTAAGCCTCCTCTGGAGCCCACCAGCTGCAGCGAGGTCACTTCAGTCATGACCAACTCTGTGTCAGCCCACCAGGCTCCTCCGCCCATGGGATTCTCCAGGCAAGAGCACTGGAGCAGGATGTCATGCACTTCTCCAGGGGATCTTCCCAACCCAGGGATGGAACCCAGGTCTCCTGAACTGGAGGCAGATTCCTCACCCCTGAGCCATCAGGGAAGCCCTATATATACATACATGCATACATACATACATACATATATATATATGTATGGCTTGAGACCCCATGAACTGTAGCTCACCAGGCTACTCCGTGCATAGAATTTTCCCTGCAAGAATACTGGAGTGAATTGCCATTTCCTTCTCCACTGGAACCTATGAGAATCTTATATAATATCTCTATCTCTAAATTCCAGAATGAAATGGAAATATTATTGCATTGTATCTCTTCTATAAATGTAACAAAGTAGCACAACTAATTAGAAAAAGTAACCTAGTATGTGCTACATTAAAGAGTAACCCATTGTTCCATTGTCGTTGTTCATTTTAAATTGTTAATATTTTTTCTCAGGCTCAGGTTATACTGTCAATAGATGGTCAGTCTCTTTGTGAGGTTTACCCGTTCTTATTTTATTCAAAACACTTGAGATAGTGGAGAATGGGGAAGCCTGGCGTGCTGCAGCTCATGGGGTGGCAAAGAGTCAGACATGACTTAGTTACTGGAACAACAACATGAGCCATACCTACTCAACATTATGAGCTGCATTTGTTTGCCTTGCTGAGTGCTGCTCCTTCAATCTGCTCAGTATATGAAATATTAACATTCAACAAAGCCTTAACTGAATTTACATATGAGAAAGAGTGCTGCCTTCACAATTCACCATTTTAAGTATGTTAATGGTGACTAAAGTTGATGCTTTAACCAGCGTGCAGGTTGGATTTACCTACATCCTCTAAGACAGTAGAAACTCCTATCTGAAAAGTGAGTATATGTTGGAGAAAATGAAGTGAGGAGAGCCCTAGAAATTATAAGGGTGTACAATTCAGGAAGGTGAGGCTAGCAGGAGTTGGGGACGGGGGTGCGGCGGGGGGTGAGTCAGGCAGGTAAGCCTCCTCTGGAGCCCACCAGCTGCAGCGAGGTCACTTCAGTCATGACCAACTCTGTGTCAGCCCACCAGGCTCCTCCGCCCATGGGATTCTCCAGGCAAGAGCACTGGAGCAGGATGTCATGCACTTCTCCAGGGGATCTTCCCAACCCAGGGATGGAACCCAGGTCTCCTGAACTGGAGGCAGATTCCTCACCCCTGAGCCATCAGGGAAGCCCTATATATACATACATGCATACATACATACATACATATATATATATGTATGGCTTGAGACCCCATGAACTGTAGCTCACCAGGCTACTCCGTGCATAGAATTTTCCCTGCAAGAATACTGGAGTGAATTGCCATTTCCTTCTCCACTGGAACCTATGAGAATCTTATATAATATCTCTATCTCTAAATTCCAGAATGAAATGGAAATATTATTGCATTGTATCTCTTCTATAAATGTAACAAAGTAGCACAACTAATTAGAAAAAGTAACCTAGTATGTGCTACATTAAAGAGTAACCCATTGTTCCATTGTCGTTGTTCATTTTAAATTGTTAATATTTTTTCTCAGGCTCAGGTTATACTGTCAATAGATGGTCAGTCTCTTTGTGAGGTTTACCCGTTCTTATTTTATTCAAAACACTTTAAAATGTGAGAATTATCTTCACTGAAAATTCCTCCTTCTCCCTCAAAAAAAATTATTGTACAAGTTGAACAATATCTTTCAGAAAACATTATAAGCTCGTTACAGTTGCTCATATTTTTCCCCAGACTGAGGGAATTTAACAAATATTAAAAATGGGGTGAGAAAAAATACAATTTCAGAAATCAGAGACTAGCAACTATGATTGTATTGTGTGTAAATGAATTTATGTTTATGTCCAACTGTCAACATCGGCATGCACTGTCCTGAGCTTTACCAGCTGAACAGGAGGCTGAAAAGAAAGACCAGGCTATGTGGCGTAATTGTTAACTGCTGGGAATCAAAGAGGAGACAGTGCATGCTGGCACGTCTCAATCAGAAGTGGAGTGAAAACCTGGAGGTGGGTGGGCTGATGGGAGGCAGCTTTGCAAGCAAAGCGCCAGGAGCAGCTCATTTACTAGGCTCAGAGATCTGCTTTTTTGAACCACAATTTACTATAAAACATGAGGGGGGGGGGGTGGTTTACAGTAGAATTTTCCTCACTAAAACAGAGAGTTGCCTCTAGTTCTGGAAATACTGTATAGAAGTTACAGCCAAAATGTAAATTGAGACTCTCTGAAATACCAATAGGAGAGATGATTTTGTCTAAATTCATTCCAAATATAGTTAGTTCAAGCTTTTTATGGTTCTTGGTGTATGACTGGCTTTGGGTTTGTTTTAATAAAATTACAAGGAAGAATGAGATTAGTTGTTGTTCTCAAACAGCCTACTCTGCAAAGGAAAGAAATTGAGGCCAGTTAACATTTCTGTATGCCTGCGTAAATAACACAGCTGGCCAGCGCACGGGGTCCTGCAGGAGGAATACAGAGGAGAATATCTACTATGTCAATCCACTAGGAGCGTTTTCAGGGTCACCTTCATGTAGTATTTTGCTACACAAATAGGTTTAAAAAAGGTTCTTATGTTTTAAGGCGTAATAAGGAAATTAGGCTCTGCTGTAACAAAAACTAGGTGGTTGGTGGTAAAGAATCTGCCTGCCAATGCGAGACGCGAGTTCTATCCCTGGGCTGGGAAAATCCCCTGGAGAAGGAAATGGCAACCCACTCCAGGAGAATTCCTGGAGAATTCCACGGCTCATCCACAGGTTGCAAAGAACTGGACATGACTTTCACCATTGGGTTTTATTGCCTAGCCTACCTACACTGTGGTCATTTCTTTCCTCCTAGACTAGAGTTTTCAGAAGTCAGGGTCTCCTCTGACCTGTCTGCCTTGTCCCAACACAATGCTATGAAATGCCGTGCTCTGGAAAATGAAGGGCAAAGTCCCCTGTATCTCATTGGAGCTAAACCCTGGTTACAGTTTCACTATCACTTTGACACGGCAGGTAAGGCGAGCACACACCTGTGCACGACGTGGGTGAAAACCACGCCCTCAGCCAACGTGCTGTCCACTGCTGAGCAGACTCACACGTGCAGGACACTGGACAGACCCTGTATGCCGGAGCACACATTCACGACGACGGAGGAAACGAGACAAGACCAAATATTGAAAAGCTAAATTGGATCGAAATTATAGCCTTCTGATTCTCTCAGCTGAAATAAATACCTCTACACAGAATGATACAAAATGATAGATTTATACTTGCAAATCAAGTAAGGGTAGTGGCTTGAAGTCAACTGTGTTCAAAATTTTTATGACCTTAGACGGGGTGGTTTACAGTAGAATTTTCCTCACTAAAACAGAGAGTTGCCTCTAGTTCTGGAAATACTGTATAGAAGTTACAGCCAAAATGTAAATTGAGACTCTCTGAAATACCAATAGGAGAGATGATTTTGTCTAAATTCATTCCAAATATAGTTAGTTCAAGTTTTTTATGGTTCTTGGTGTATGACTGGCTTTGGGTTTGTTTTAATAAAATTACAAGGAAGAATGAGATTAGTTGTTGTTCTCAAACAGCCTACTCTGCAAAGGAAAGAAATTGAGGCCAGTTAACATTTCTGTATGCCTGCGTAAATAACACAGCTGGCCAGCGCACGGGGTCCTGCAGGAGGAATACAGAGGAGAATATCTACTATGTCAATCCACTAGGAGCGTTTTCAGGGTCACCTTCATGTAGTATTTTGCTACACAAATAGGTTTAAAAAAGGTTCTTATGTTTTAAGGCGTAATAAGGAAATTAGGCTCTGCTGTAACAAAAACTAGGTGGTTGGTGGTAAAGAATCTGCCTGCCAATGCGAGACGCGAGTTCTATCCCTGGGCTGGGAAAATCCCCTGGAGAAGGAAATGGCAACCCACTCCAGGAGAATTCCTGGAGAATTCCACGGCTCATCCACAGGTTGCAAAGAACTGGACATGACTTTCACCATTGGGTTTTATTGCCTAGCCTACCTACACTGTGGTCATTTCTTTCCTCCTAGACTAGAGTTTTCAGAAGTCAGGGTCTCCTCTGACCTGTCTGCCTTGTCCCAACACAATGCTATGAAATGCCGTGCTCTGGAAAATGAAGGGCAAAGTCCCTGTATCTCATTGGAGCTAAACCCTGGTTACAGTTTCACTATCACTTTGACACGGCAGGTAAGGCGAGCACACACCTGTGCACGACGTGGGTGAAAACCACGCCCTCAGCCAACGTGCTGTCCACTGCTGAGCAGACTCACACGTGCAGGACACTGGACAGACCCTGTATGCCGGAGCACACATTCACGACGACGGAGGAAACGAGACAAGACCAAATATTGAAAAGCTAAATTGGATCGAAATTATAGCCTTCTGATTCTCTCAGCTGAAATAAATACCTCTACACAGAATGATACAAAATGATAGATTTATACTTGCAAATCAAGTAAGGGTAGTGGCTTGAAGTCGAACTGTGTTCAAAATCATGCTTTGCCTGTGCGGACCTCTGACCTCTAGCCACTCACTCAAACAAAGCCTCATTCGCTTCACACATCAAAACTGGAGATGAGCGTATCACTGAGCATACATCCTCACACACGCTGGAATCCAATGGACCTGGACTATTATTTTCATCAAGCTGTACAGAGAGGTGTTTCTCTATATGTTGGTGAGGATGTACACACAAGTTTCAGAAATTAGAAGCAGTTTTGGAAGAGTAAGATTCAGATGTGAGAAATTTAATTTGGGAAGCAAGAAAAATGCATGTGTAGATCTTTAGTTTTTATATTTTACTCTAGGTATATTAGACATAAAGGTAATATGTGATTAATATAGCCATGAGAATAAAAAGATAACAATAAAATACCATGGATACACGACATCAGGGAAAATAAATACGTCATCTAATCTTGAAAAAATGTGTAGCAAATTGTACCAATTTCACAGACACTGTGGTGTGTAAGAGATCAAGAATCATCTGATTTTTCAGGTCAGATTGGAGTAAGTGAAAAACAATACACTAGCTTATTCAAAATTAAAGAATCCAAGTAGCAGCAGCAGCCTAAACATTCCCTAGCATAAAAGTCAAGACTATATCGAAGGTCATTTTAATGGGGAGTAGCTGAGAGTCCACTTATATGAAGTTATCCTAAGGAAAATGATGATTCTAATCCTGACTTCAGAGCAGGAAATGAACATAGAACTGAATGCAGTTTGGCTGAATGTGGGCTGGACAATGGGATAGTATGCAACAGTGGTTTCTGCGTCTGACAATCTTAAGTTATACTGATCACCAAGCTTATGGTGAAACACCTTCTGTGTATTTATTATATTCAAGTTTATTTTCTTATAGCAAGCACTTTCTCACACCTATTTGAAGAATTCTAATACTACTTCATGGAGAACAACCAATAGCCATGTTGTTGGTGTTGACATCTTTATAAATGTTTCAGTATTTCAAGACAGAACATTTTTATCATATATATATATATATATATATATATACACACACACACACACACACACACACACACACACACACACACATATATATAAAATCAAAATACGTCCAGGCTGAATATGCCCTAAATATTTGTAATACTCAAAAACTCAAACCATAGATAATGTACACAAAAATAAAATTTTTCTTCATTTTCAGAAAAATTTTGGCAGTATTCATTTTTGTCTAGTTTTACAATAGAGTCATTTAGGAGAGTCCTATCTCAGTTCATCTAACATGCTATGTAATTTGTGAGCGATGGCACCAAGATTATTTTTTCTAGAATCACTCGTGCCTACTCAGGCCACCTCTCTAGCCTCTGTAGGTCTCAAATCATTTCTGATTAAAACATACTATTTTAAGGGTATAATTCAGATTTCATCTCTGTTTTCCTCTCAACAATATTTAAATAAGGTAAACAAGACAGAGATCTCTATTTTTCACAGCTTATTACCTTAGGGATTCCTTACTAGTTTTGATTAGAACTTGTACTGTTTCCTTCTTGCTTTTGCTACACTGTTTCTCGCCGTCAGGTTTGTTGCACACTCTCTTTAAAGTAGTGCGGGATTACTAACGCTGGGGGCCTGTTTCGTGCTCTGTATGTTGACACTCTACACTGATAGAACAGGGGAATCCTAACACGCGCCAAGAGCAACATGCTGGTGGTTTCTCACGCACATCTCCTGACCATTCCACTCATTTTAGATTCTGTTTTCCATCCTGCAATGAACATTTCTCTTATTTTGTAACACTGCTTGGAAAATGATTCATATCCTAAGGGTGTGCCCACAGAGTATAAAGGCAAATCTGTTTCCAAATGCCATTTTTGGTGAGTCTAGACCCCTAATGGTTCCACAATCTTGGGAAGTTAATAGCAACAGTGCTTGACAATCTTAAGTTATACTGATCACCAAGCTTATGGTGAAACACCTTCTGTGTATTTATTATATTCAAGTTTATTTTCTTATAGCAAGCACTTTCTCACACCTATTTGAAGAATTCTAATACTACTTCATGGAGAACAACCAATAGCCATGTTGTTGGTGTTGACATCTTTATAAATGTTTCAGTATTTCAAGACAGAACATTTTTATCATATATATATATATATATATATATATACACACACACACACACACACACACACACACACACACACACACATATATATAAAATCAAAATACGTCCAGGCTGAATATGCCCTAAATATTTGTAATACTCAAAAACTCAAACCATAGATAATGTACACAAAAATAAAATTTTTCTTCATTTTCAGAAAAATTTTGGCAGTATTCATTTTTGTCTAGTTTTACAATAGAGTCATTTAGGAGAGTCCTATCTCAGTTCATCTAACATGCTATGTAATTTGTGAGCGATGGCACCAAGATTATTTTTTCTAGAATCACTCGTGCCTACTCAGGCCACCTCTCTAGCCTCTGTAGGTCTCAAATCATTTCTGATTAAAACATACTATTTTAAGGGTATAATTCAGATTTCATCTCTGTTTTCCTCTCAACAATATTTAAATAAGGTAAACAAGACAGAGATCTCTATTTTTCACAGCTTATTACCTTAGGGATTCCTTACTAGTTTTGATTAGAACTTGTACTGTTTCCTTCTTGCTTTTGCTACACTGTTTCTCGCCGTCAGGTTTGTTGCACACTCTCTTTAAAGTAGTGCGGGATTACTAACGCTGGGGGCCTGTTTCGTGCTCTGTATGTTGACACTCTACACTGATAGAACAGGGGAATCCTAACACGCGCCAAGAGCAACATGCTGGTGGTTTCTCACGCACATCTCCTGACCATTCCACTCATTTTAGATTCTGTTTTCCATCCTGCAATGAACATTTCTCTTATTTTGTAACACTGCTTGGAAAATGATTCATATCCTAAGGGTGTGCCCACAGAGTATAAAGGCAAATCTGTTTCCAAATGCCATTTTTTTGGTGATCTAACCCCCTAATGGTTCCAAATCAGCAGCCTGGGAACACTGGGGCTATTCAGGTTTGGTTCACAACAGCCGGTTTCCTCAAAGGCTACATTGTGTTCTGCCTTTTATGAATCACTTGCTTGGTAACATAGCCTTCTTCAAACTCCTAGCCACACTCATGCTGTCCAAGCTTCAGTATTATCCTACTCGATTCTCCTCACCAACAGGACAGTGCAACTTTTCTTACCTGTTCAGATAATAATTACCAACGTTAAGTTAAATAAAAACCAATATTCCTTACAGAGTAGAACAATGCAAAAGTCAATTTGAGCCTATTTCTTAAATCTATAACAGGTAAAATCAGGACCACTTGCTGAACAGGATCCGGATTTCTCAGGAAGGTTATATATTCACTATTCAACCATGGCAGGCATCAACTTCATTTTTGTGAAATATGAAATAAAACAGGATGATTATGAATCATGTTTCTTAGACAGATAGTTATCTCCAGTTATATGTGAAAACTAATAATTCAGTGACTGATTTCATAATACTCTTCACCCAGGAAGGCAAGAACACAATGTCCTTGAATTCAAGGCTAAAATTTAATAGAAAGATCATGTTTGCTAAACTTGGGAGAGGAAACCAAGAAAGTTTAGTTAATTTAAGCAAAAAATAGCTGCTCATACTGATAAATACATTTTCAGCTGCCATGTAGTGACAGAGCAAGGAAGACATATGTACATCTGAGAGGAAAAACACAAAATGGAAGTAGTGTTTGTTTGGACTATAAGCTCTAATTATACCTCGTAAGGGCCCTTGACTGGGAGCAACATTTCCCTTTGGTTAAACAAGATTTAGTCAAGCAAAGGCAATAGGAATCAGCATCTGTTTCTTTCTTATTTCATTTTGTTTTGTGCACATTTGTTGTCTCTCTCCTGGGGAGTCTGATTTCTATGTAAACGGGGACAGGCAATTGGGCTGTTGGTTAGAAAGCTGGTGCTTGCCGAGAGAGAGCTAGTCAGATTCTCCAAAATGAATAGGGGGGTCGGTGGGATGCCAAGTGCCATGCCATGTTGCCATGGAAGCAACCTGTGCAGTGAAGATCATGAACCAAACAGTAAAGTTAATATAAGAGGCACTGCCTTAGTCTTGATAAAGAAGAATGGAGCTAGAGGAATTAACGTTCCTGACTTCATACTATACTATAAAGTGATAGTTATCAAGGCAGTATGTTACTGGCACAAAAACAGAAATTCAGGTTTGGTTCCCCCTTTAACTAGTTTTATGAATCACTTGCTTGGTAACATAGCCTTCTTCAAACTCCTAGCCACACTCATGCTGTCCAAGCTTCAGTATTATCCTACTCGATTCTCCTCACCAACAGGACAGTGCAACTTTTCTTACCTGTTCAGATAATAATTACCAACGTTAAGTTAAATAAAAACCAATATTCCTTACAGAGTAGAACAATGCAAAAGTCAATTTGAGCCTATTTCTTAAATCTATAACAGGTAAAATCAGGACCACTTGCTGAACAGGATCCGGATTTCTCAGGAAGGTTATATATTCACTATTCAACCATGGCAGGCATCAACTTCATTTTTGTGAAATATGAAATAAAACAGGATGATTATGAATCATGTTTCTTAGACAGATAGTTATCTCCAGTTATATGTGAAAACTAATAATTCAGTGACTGATTTCATAATACTCTTCACCCAGGAAGGCAAGAACACAATGTCCTTGAATTCAAGGCTAAAATTTAATAGAAAGATCATGTTTGCTAAACTTGGGAGAGGAAACCAAGAAAGTTTAGTTAATTTAAGCAAAAAATAGCTGCTCATACTGATAAATACATTTTCAGCTGCCATGTAGTGACAGAGCAAGGAAGACATATGTACATCTGAGAGGAAAAACACAAAATGGAAGTAGTGTTTGTTTGGACTATAAGCTCTAATTATACCTCGTAAGGGCCCTTGACTGGGAGCAACATTTCCCTTTGGTTAAACAAGATTTAGTCAAGCAAAGGCAATAGGAATCAGCATCTGTTTCTTTCTTATTTCATTTTGTTTTGTGCACATTTGTTGTCTCTCTCCTGGGGAGTCTGATTTCTATGTAAACGGGGACAGGCAATTGGGCTGTTGGTTAGAAAGCTGGTGCTTGCCGAGAGAGAGCTAGTCAGATTCTCCAAAATGAATAGGGGGGTCGGTGGGATGCCAAGTGCCATGCCATGTTGCCATGGAAGCAACCTGTGCAGTGAAGATCATGAACCAAACAGTAAAGTTAATATAAGAGGCACTGCCTTAGTCTTGATAAAGAAGAATGGAGCTAGAGGAATTAACGTTCCTGACTTCATACTATACTATAAAGTGATAGTTATCAAGGCAGTATGTTACTGGCACAAAAACAGAAATACAGACCAATGGAACATGACAGAGAGCCCACAGATAAACCCATGCACTTATGGGTACCTTATTTTTGACAAAGGAGGCAAGAATGTACAATGGGGCAAAGACAGCCTCTTCATTAAGTGGTGCTGGGAAAACTGGACAGCTACATGTAAAAGAATGAGCTTGGAATATGATCTAACACCATACACAATGATAAACTCAAAATGGATTAAAGACCTAACTGTAAGACCAGAAACCATAAAACTCTTAGGAGAAAACACTGGCAGAACACTCAATGACATAAATCAAAGCAGGATCTTCTATGACCCACCTCCTAGAGTAATGGAAATAAAGACAAAAATAAACAACAGGGATATAACTAAACTTGAAAGCTTTTGCATAGCAAAAGAAACTATAAACAAGGTGAAAAAACAACCTTCAGAATGGAAGAAAATAATAGCAAACTAAACAACCGACAAAGAATTAATTTTCAAAATATGCAAGCAGCTCAGACAACTCAACACCAAAAAAACCAAACAACCCAATCAAAAGATGGGAAAAAGACCTAAACAGTTATCTCTCCAAAGAAGACCTACAGATGGCCAACAAACACATGAAAAGATTCTCAACATTGCTATTGTTGTAGAAATGCAAATCAAAACTACAATGAGATATCACCTCACACCAGTCAGAACGGCCATCATCAAAAAGTCTACAAACTATAAATGCTGGAGAGGGTGTGAAAAAAGGGTAACCATCTTGCACTGTTGGTGGGAATGTAAACTGATACAGTCACTATGGAAGACAATATGGAGATTCCTCAAAAACTAGGAACAGAACCACCATATGACCCAGCAATCCCACTACTAGGCATATACATGGAGGAAATCAAAATTGAAAGAGAGACATGTACCCCATTGTTCACTGCAGCACTATTTACAACAGCTAGACCATGGAAGCAACTTAGACATCCATCAACAGATGAATGGATAAAGAAGCTGTGGTACATCTATTATACAGAGTGAAGTGTGTCAGGGAGAGAAACATCAATATTGTATACTAACACATATATATGGAATCTAGAAAGATGGTGCTGATAAATGAATATACAGAGCCGCAATGGAAAGACAGACATGGAGAACAGTCTTATGGATACTGGGGTGAGGGAGGGGACTATGCTATGGGACTAGGGGATCTCAGACAGGGGCTCTGTGGCAACCTGGAGGGGTCGGATGGGGAGGGAGATGGGAGGCAGGTTCAGGGGCGGAGAAAAGGCATTGCCTTTGCTGTCTGATAGAACTAAATGGGAATCACTCAATCCACTTTCTCATAAGCTATGTAGCTGACATTTAAGAAACATATGTATTCTAATGTCTTATCGTTAACATAAGGATATTAGACTCTACGTCAAAAGATTATTGCAGGGCTTCCCTGGTGGTCCAGTGGGTAAGGACACCGCCTTGCAGTGCAAGGGGTGCCGGTTCCATCCATGGCCTGGGAAGATCCCACGTGCCGCAGAGCGGCTGGACTGATGTGTCCAACTACCGAGCCCGAGCTCTGGAGTGCATGCGCCCAGAGCCGGCACTCCGCAGCAACAGTGGCCACCGCGATGGGAGGCCTGCAAGAGTCAAAGAATAAAAAAGACAGATGAAAATAGACAAACGAAAGACCAATAGAAGTGGCCCGCCCACCACCTCCCTCCCCAACCTGCCCGCCCAAAAATAAATAAATAAATGTTAAAAAAAAAAAAAGATTATTGCAAGGATAGAAAATAATACAAATAGTATTAACCAGAACAGTAACAAATACACCAACTTCTCTCATTGTGTGCAAATGATTCTATAAAGTATGCCTACTAACCACTGCACTAACTTGAAGTTTTAATTATTATGAATTTATGTTTAACCTATTTACAGTCTCTATGGAAGACAATATGGAGATTCCTCAAAAACTAGGAACAGAACCACCATATGACCCAGCAATCCCACTACTAGGCATATACATGGAGGAAATCAAAATTGAAAGAGAGACATGTACCCCATTGTTCACTGCAGCACTATTTACAACAGCTAGACCATGGAAGCAACTTAGACATCCATCAACAGATGAATGGATAAAGAAGCTGTGGTACATCTATTATACAGAGTGAAGTGTGTCAGGGAGAGAAACATCAATATTGTATACTAACACATATATATGGAATCTAGAAAGATGGTGCTGATAAATGAATATACAGAGCCGCAATGGAAAGACAGACATGGAGAACAGTCTTATGGATACTGGGGTGAGGGAGGGGACTATGCTATGGGACTAGGGGATCTCAGACAGGGGCTCTGTGGCAACCTGGAGGGGTCGGATGGGGAGGGAGATGGGAGGCAGGTTCAGGGGCGGAGAAAAGGCATTGCCTTTGCTGTCTGATAGAACTAAATGGGAATCACTCAATCCACTTTCTCATAAGCTATGTAGCTGACATTTAAGAAACATATGTATTCTAATGTCTTATCGTTAACATAAGGATATTAGACTCTACGTCAAAAGATTATTGCAGGGCTTCCCTGGTGGTCCAGTGGGTAAGGACACCGCCTTGCAGTGCAAGGGGTGCCGGTTCCATCCATGGCCTGGGAAGATCCCACGTGCCGCAGAGCGGCTGGACTGATGTGTCCAACTACCGAGCCCGAGCTCTGGAGTGCATGCGCCCAGAGCCGGCACTCCGCAGCAACAGTGGCCACCGCGATGGGAGGCCTGCAAGAGTCAAAGAATAAAAAAGACAGATGAAAATAGACAAACGAAAGACCAATAGAAGTGGCCCGCCCACCACCTCCCTCCCCAACCTGCCCGCCCAAAAATAAATAAATAAATGTTAAAAAAAAAAAAAGATTATTGCAAGGATAGAAAATAATACAAATAGTATTAACCAGAACAGTAACAAATACACCAACTTCTCTCATTGTGTGCAAATGATTCTATAAAGTATGCCTACTAACCACTGCACTAACTTGAAGTTTTAATTATTATGAATTTATGTTTAACCTATTTATTGTAGATTTAAGGCTCTGTTTATTTTATGCATCTACACAAGAGCTATTATTACCAAAGTGACCTGATCCACATCTAGTGAATTAAATAGCTGCTGAGAAAGTCAGTGCTTTGTATCTTTTACAAACTGACTCACCCAGGGGCCCTCTTACTTAGTGTTAAAGAAAATCATAAGTCTTCCTATGAACTAAGAAATGTAATAGAAAATTTGGCACATCAGACACTTAGATAAGGCTGTGTTTGGATGACATTTAAAACCAGACACTGCTACTGAACATATGCTGAAGACTGTCCCAAATTAACACTCTTCTTCCACTGGTACATTTGTTGCTTGTATGTTTTATAAAAAGCCACAATTTTCTTGTTTGTATACAATCTGGGATGCAATCTACGTTTTGGAAATTTAAGCATACAAAATCCGTTTAGCTTCTGCAACATTTAAATGTCTGTGCTTCCTAGTTTTATATTGATTCAGAAACCTCTATTAATATTTCTGAATTAATGTTTCTGAAGTCTGAGAAAATGAAACAATAAGGCTGATTTATTCTTTTTATTCTCTGTAAATGTCATTACTTATAAAATGTCAAGATAAACTTGTTTTGAGTGTTATTCAATTGAACATGTCACATATAGACATCATAAAATAAAAGCACTAATCTTACTTGGAGATACCTAAGCACACTCCTCTTATATATGGAACTTTCAGACAGAGCAAAAGCAAAGCTATTTAATTTTTGTAAGAGAGCATGTTATGAAAAGTGACACACAGCATCTTTAACAAAACAATACATTCAATTCAAATGTCACATCTTTTTGTTGCTGGCTCTGCAGAATTCAGACATTGTGAAATTATCACTGTTGGACATCATAGAAGTGGCCCGCCCACCACATCCCTCCCCAACCTGCCCGCCCAAAAATAAATAAATAAATGTTAAAAAAAAAAGATTATTGCAAGGATAGAAAATAATACAAATAGTATTAACCAGAACAGTAACAAATACACCAACTTCTCTCATTGTGTGCAAATGATTCTATAAAGTATGCCTACTAACCACTGCACTAACTTGAAGTTTTAATTATTATGAATTTATGTTTAACCTATTTATTGTAGATTTAAGGCTCTGTTTATTTTATGCATCTACACAAGAGCTATTATTACCAAAGTGACCTGATCCACATCTAGTGAATTAAATAGCTGCTGAGAAAGTCAGTGCTTTGTATCTTTTACAAACTGACTCACCCAGGGGCCCTCTTACTTAGTGTTAAAGAAAATCATAAGTCTTCCTATGAACTAAGAAATGTAATAGAAAATTTGGCACATCAGACACTTAGATAAGGCTGTGTTTGGATGACATTTAAAACCAGACACTGCTACTGAACATATGCTGAAGACTGTCCCAAATTAACACTCTTCTTCCACTGGTACATTTGTTGCTTGTATGTTTTATAAAAAGCCACAATTTTCTTGTTTGTATACAATCTGGGATGCAATCTACGTTTTGGAAATTTAAGCATACAAAATCCGTTTAGCTTCTGCAACATTTAAATGTCTGTGCTTCCTAGTTTTATATTGATTCAGAAACCTCTATTAATATTTCTGAATTAATGTTTCTGAAGTCTGAGAAAATGAAACAATAAGGCTGATTTATTCTTTTTATTCTCTGTAAATGTCATTACTTATAAAATGTCAAGATAAACTTGTTTTGAGTGTTATTCAATTGAACATGTCACATATAGACATCATAAAATAAAAGCACTAATCTTACTTGGAGATACCTAAGCACACTCCTCTTATATATGGAACTTTCAGACAGAGCAAAAGCAAAGCTATTTAATTTTTTTGTAAGAGAGCATGTTATGAAAAGTGACACACAGCATCTTTAACAAAACAATACATTCAATTCAAATGTCACATCTTTTTGTTGCTGGCTCTGCAGAATTCAGACATTGTGAAATTATATTCACTGTTGGACATCATATATTCATTGTGACAGAAATATGTTGTTGGACCAATATCTGTTGTGAAATGATCCAAAAGCTTGCAGCAGATATGGTGTTGGAAAGTTTATAAAGCATATTTTAAAATAGAGGTAGAAAATATTTCATTTCTAAATGGTCTTAAGATGAATATACCTAAATATGAATATACTTGAATAAAAATAAATTTGAAATGAACAAAGACCAATATATCATTCTTTTCTTTTTAAAATGGAGCAAAACGTTTTATCTAAAAATTCATATGCAGAATCCCTAATCCTTGATGCCACAGAATTTAGAGACAATGCCTTGAAAGAGGAAGTGAAGGCGGAGTGATGTCACAAGCATGGAACGCTAACTAATCTGATAGGACTGGCGTCCTTATGAGAAAAGGAAGAGACACTGAAGAGGCATGAGACAAAGGAGACATCATGTGAAGTTACAGTGAGGTGGCCATTTGCAGCAAAGAAAGACGTCTTGAGGAACTCAAATCTACCAACACCCAGAGGTGGGACGTCCAGCCTCGAGAGCTGTGAGGAAATTAATATCTGTTGGTTAAACTAACCGGTCTGTAGCATTTTGTTTTGGCTTCCCTAACAAACTAATCATTATTTAACTTTTCTCAGTATTGACGGCCTTGACTTAACGATGGTTTGACCTATGATTCTTTTGACTTGACAATGGTGCCAAAGCATACACATTCAGTAGAAACTCTATTTCAAATTTTTAAATTTGATGTTTCCTCAGGCTAGCCACACGTGGGATGATCGATCCTCTCTAGAGATGCTAGGCAGTGGCAGTGACTTGCAGATTCCAGACAGCCTTACAACCATGGGGGAAAGCAACCAATACACTCCAGCCATTCTGTTTTTCACATCCAGTGCAGCATTCAATAAATTACATGAGATATTCAACGCATCACTATAAATTAGACTTTGTGTTCATTCTGAACAACTTGAGGCTAATGAAAATGTTCTCAGCACCCGTAAGGTAGGTGAGTCTAAGCAACGATGTTAGACAGGCTGCTGCTCGTTGATGTCAGTCACTCAGTCTTGTCTGACTCTTAGTGACCCCATGGACCACTGCCCGCCAGGCTCCTCTGTCCATGGATGTTCCACGCAGGAATACTGGAGTGGGTTGCCACTTCCTTCTCCAGGGGGTCTTCCTGACCCAGAAATCGAACCTGCGACTCCTGTTTGGCAGGCAGATTCTTTACTGCTGAGCCTCCAGGAAAGTCCATTTTTAATTTACAATGGGATTATAGGAACATACTCCCATCGTAAGTAGAAGGCCTGTATTCAAGCATTTTTGCTGGGATTAGCCTCTTTATTTAAAAAAATGTTTATCTATTTGGATTATAACTTGATTTATAGCTAAAACAAAATTCAGAATCTTGATTTAAAATAATTCCATGTTAGCTTAAGTAATGTCATTTGGTTAGCAACACTTATTGAATGCCAAATATTTTTTAGGCACTGTAAAAGATTCTAAAAATACCAAAACTAAGCATAATCCCTGTCCTCAGGTACATATGGTCCAAGGGAAGATACTGACAAGCATTCCATTATTTGCGTCCAGTGCCGAAGCCGGGAAGCAGGTTGCAAACCAACTTGAATCTAATTTTTAATTGGCGTTGCTGAGAAAAGTCTGATCAGCTAGTGGGCAGGGTTTCCTACTGCCTCTTTCCAGACCACTGTTTAGTAGTCTAAACGCAAGTTCCCAGAACTGAATTTTTGGTCAGCAGTATCAGGGTCCCTAGAAAGACTCTGTTTCACTAGCTCGCTACATACTTGTCACAGAGGTAAGGCATTGCTGGAGAGGTCTGTTGCCTTCCGCCTTGCCCTGGGGAGTGAGCTTTTATGACAAGGGCACAAATTCTGCCTCTCAGACTTGAGAGATCTTTTACAGTAAGTCATGAAAATAATATACATTCCCACTCCATAATTAAAAATTTGTTCCTTGCGAATACTACTCCAAGGTACTTCCCATGCCTACCCAACATACCCGCCAACAGTGAAAACACAGCTTGCAATTAGAGATGATCTCTGCTTCTTGAAGTCAAGTGAGCTGTTGATGTTACTACTCCCTCATTGTTTTCTTGAAATTGTGTGTGTAGGGAGGGTGAGAGGAGGGATCTTCCTCACAGTTTTAGTATAAGTGCCTCGGGAAAATTTTTGAAGAGCAGTTTCCAGGTTCCGTTAAGACCTACAACTGCCTTTAATGAAGACATCCAGAGGAACTGCTAAAGATCTTAGCTCCAGGTATCGCCTTGCCATTGGAATGGTGGCACCCAGCTCCTCTTTCTGCAGCATGAGGGGTTAGACATGAGACCCCCACAGAGAGCACAGCCAAAAACAAAGATGCACCTGTGTCCAGGCAACAAACTGCAGCCTGGGGAAGCCAGGGGCGAGACTGCTGCCTCTGAGTGAACATTCCAGCTGACACAGAGATCCTCCTGTTAAGTCACAGTGTGGGCTTCCCTTTTATTTCTAAAAATCCCATAAAGAAAAATAAAATGTATCCTTCATTTGGCTGTGAATATTACATTTGAGAAATAATTCCCTTTAGTCCTCACAGGAATTAGAAGACGTCACCCGTGCCTTTCAAAAAGACACTTATTTTAAGACCACAAAGGAGTAAAATCACCAAATAAATTCCTAGGATGAAAGATTCAGGACGAATAACACCTAGTTCCTACATTTGGCTGTGTGAGCTGATGCCATTCTTGATAAAGGGCATATAGCTACAATAAAAGAGTCGGAGTAAAGAATAACTCAGCTTGAGGTTTGTATTTCGGATGCCTGGGAAAAGCAAATTCAAGAACTTCAGTATCCTGGTGAATATGGGGAACTCAGTAACTGGATTGAAGTTGGAGAATCAGGCCTCTGCAAAGAGGTAGGGATTGCACTTCAGGGGGAATAAGCCTTCAGCCAAATGATAGTGCATGTAGAGAGAGAAATGAAAGAGCTTACAAGTTGCAGAAAATAAACAAAGGCCAAGGGGTTGGGGGTGGGAGGCCACAGAGTACCAAAAAAAAAAAAAAAAAAAAAGAGAGAGAGAGAGAGAAAAGTTCAGAGGAGAGCATGATGTCAAGCCCATCATGGGAAATGAGGACTTCAGAAGGAGGAAATGAATCCCCTAATTCCCCTACCGCAGAGTCAAATGCCAGTTAACAAGTGAACAGGCCCTGTGCTGCAGAAAGGAAAACATAACTGTACACAGTGCTGAATAAGGCAAAACACACTGTCTTAGGGGTTAGACTTAAAACCTGGCTTGAGAGTTTCTACCTTCAGGACCACTACCAAGTTAACCTTTGACAAACCTGAAATTCTCCTTCTATAAAATAGGGGTAATAGCTTCACCTTTTATTTTTAAAGGGGAAAGGCAAAGAAGAAACGTAAAGAACTTTAAAAATCTCCTGTCATGGATAGCTGCCAGCTGTCCCTTGGAATGTTATCAACCATCTCACAAAGAAACATACCTAAGACTTGATAAGAAATTGGGTTGAACCTATAAGCTACTTCTGTTTCAACCTACAACCTCTGTGTCAAAAATGAGGTGGAGCTTGGATCCAGAACTGCTTAAGTTCTTTTTCTACCCATTTTCATTTCCTGTTCTCATTGCATGAAGTGTGGACACAAAAGCTTTCAGTTCAGGACTATGCAAGACAACTGCTTTTCAATCTAAATCTAGTCTTGATAAGCTTATGGAGAGGACTCTTGTCTCTCTTTTCTTCCTTTGCTTTCTTCCCTCCCCTTGCTCTGTCCCTCCCTTCCTCCCTTCATTTATTTCTTTCAAAGAAAGCACAGTTGGATTCTGTTTTTACCCAAAAGATGCAACTTGAAAGTAAAGTCTACATTTGGTTTTCCTCTAAAGGGAGGTAAATTCACAGAAAGGGTAGTCTGATCTCCAAATATTATTTGAAACAAATTTCTTTATTTGATCTAAGTCTATGGAGAACATGCTCGGAAGAAGCTGAATTTCTATACACATCAAAAAAGAAAACTTCTAAAAGTCCTTTCTCAGTCTTAGCTGCCAAGTCAGGGTAAAGGCTGGGGTGAGGCAAGTGAGGTACGAGCCTTAAGCAGGCACTAAGAAACTCAACAATAAACATAAACAGTATTTATTTCAAAACACTATTGAAAAGTTAATGTCAAAGAAAAACATGATGAACAAAATACTGAGATTTTATGTAAGGATGTGCCCAAGCTCGCGTGACTCACTTCCCTGTACCCATTCTGGCACTGCTCACCTCCCTCAGGTCTGTTCTCTTTTGTTTCTCCTACTTCTCTCATGCATATGCTAACGACTCTCCAAATTCTTATTCTTTGTGGACACTACACTACAGCCACCTCACACACAGGCACCCAGGCACCCCCACACACCATTTCTCCCTTTAATTCCATTTGAGCTCCTTCTCTCCTTCAGTCCCCTTTCTTCATCACATACTAGCCGTTTGGTGTAGTATCCTGTCCTCTTAGGCTTGTAAAGAACTTTAAAAATCTCCTGTCATGGATAGCTGCCAGCTGTCCCTTGGAATGTTATCAACCATCTCACAAAGAAACATACCTAAGACTTGATAAGAAATTGGGTTGAACCTATAAGCTACTTCTGTTTCAACCTACAACCTCTGTGTCAAAAATGAGGTGGAGCTTGGATCCAGAACTGCTTAAGTTCTTTTTCTACCCATTTTCATTTCCTGTTCTCATTGCATGAAGTGTGGACACAAAAGCTTTCAGTTCAGGACTATGCAAGACAACTGCTTTTCAATCTAAATCTAGTCTTGATAAGCTTATGGAGAGGACTCTTGTCTCTCTTTTCTTCCTTTGCTTTCTTCCCTCCCCTTGCTCTGTCCCTCCCTTCCTCCCTTCATTTATTTCTTTCAAAGAAAGCACAGTTGGATTCTGTTTTTACCCAAAAGATGCAACTTGAAAGTAAAGTCTACATTTGGTTTTCCTCTAAAGGGAGGTAAATTCACAGAAAGGGTAGTCTGATCTCCAAATATTATTTGAAACAAATTTCTTTATTTGATCTAAGTCTATGGAGAACATGCTCGGAAGAAGCTGAATTTCTATACACATCAAAAAAGAAAACTTCTAAAAGTCCTTTCTCAGTCTTAGCTGCCAAGTCAGGGTAAAGGCTGGGGTGAGGCAAGTGAGGTACGAGCCTTAAGCAGGCACTAAGAAACTCAACAATAAACATAAACAGTATTTATTTCAAAACACTATTGAAAAGTTAATGTCAAAGAAAAACATGATGAACAAAATACTGAGATTTTATGTAAGGATGTGCCCAAGCTCGCGTGACTCACTTCCCTGTACCCATTCTGGCACTGCTCACCTCCCTCAGGTCTGTTCTCTTTTGTTTCTCCTACTTCTCTCATGCATATGCTAACGACTCTCCAAATTCTTATTCTTTGTGGACACTACACTACAGCCACCTCACACACAGGCACCCAGGCACCCCCACACACCATTTCTCCCTTTAATTCCATTTGAGCTCCTTCTCTCCTTCAGTCCCCTTTCTTCATCACATACTAGCCGTTTGGTGTAGTATCCTGTCCTCTTAGGCTTGTCTAACTTTCTGACCCCCTTTATTAATCCGGCACGAAAAGGTGTGTCTAATGAGAGTGACCCAAAGACTCTTATCTTTAGAGGAATTGTGTCTAGGCTTTATGAAGAGAGGGATACATCATAGATTAATAAAGGATAAAATTAATCACAAATTAACTTACATTTATAAAGATGTGTTCATTTTCTTAGCACTGTTACACATGGTATTTTTTGTGCTACTTCTCTATGTCTGACATAATGAAGGTATTATTATTTATCCCTGTCCTACAGATGAGAAAACTGAGGCAAAGGGAGATAAATTTCCTTGCTCAAGTTCACCTGTTTAAAAAGCATCTATGCTTAGGCAAAGGAGAAAGGAATGACAACCCACTCCAGTATTTTTGCCTGGAGAATCCCATGGGCAGGAGTCTGGCAGGCTACGGTCCATGGGGTCGCAAAAAGTCCGACATGACCGAGTGCACACACATAGACAGAGAGACCATGTTAAGGCTGGTGGTTCTTTTCTATGGATCCGAGGAGCAATCGGGAGAGTGGGATGAGAAGAAAATGACTCTTAGATGCCACAAGGGAGCCAAAAGGTCTTTCTTTTGGCTTTCGGTAGAGACAAGTCCCGGGGAGAACAAAGCTGTGTAATAGATCCGTATTATTTAGGTTAGGGGCTTCCCTGGTAGCTCTGATGGTCAGGCATCCACCCACGATGGGGAAGATCTGGGTTCTATCCCTGTGCTGGGAAGATCCAACGGAGAAGGGAAAGGCTACCCACTCCAGCAGGCTTGCCTGGAGAAATCTACGGTTCAGCCATGGGTTGCAAAGAGTCGGCCACGACGGAGCGACTTTCACTCTGCTTAGCAGGTAAGTTGTGTAAACTGATCCCTTACTCAGTTTTTTAAATTCTGTATTTGTAGAGAAGGTTAAGATTTGACTCATAATTGGAGAGTTCTTATTTATGTGAATGCTTCCTGTGTACTGTGAGAAATTTGATAACGGAATAGGCTAGGTGAATATGCTGCCATGCGACGCTCTCCCTTAAATTTCTTTGAGGTTTTCACATACTAGCCGTTTGGTGTAGTATCCTGTCCTCTTAGGCTTGTCTAACTTTCTGACCCCCTTTATTAATCCGGCACGAAAAGGTGTGTCTAATGAGAGTGACCCAAAGACTCTTATCTTTAGAGGAATTGTGTCTAGGCTTTATGAAGAGAGGGATACATCATAGATTAATAAAGGATAAAATTAATCACAAATTAACTTACATTTATAAAGATGTGTTCATTTTCTTAGCACTGTTACACATGGTATTTTTTGTGCTACTTCTCTATGTCTGACATAATGAAGGTATTATTATTTATCCCTGTCCTACAGATGAGAAAACTGAGGCAAAGGAGATAAATTTCCTTGCTCAAGTTCAAATGTTTAAAAAGCATCTATGCTTAGGCAAAGGAGAAAGGAATGACAACCCACTCCAGTATTTTTGCCTGGAGAATCCCATGGGCAGGAGTCTGGCAGGCTACGGTCCATGGGGTCGCAAAAAGTCCGACATGACCGAGTGCACACACATAGACAGAGAGACCATGTTAAGGCTGGTGGTTCTTTTCTATGGATCCGAGGAGCAATCGGGAGAGTGGGATGAGAAGAAAATGACTCTTAGATGCCACAAGGGAGCCAAAAGGTCTTTCTTTTGGCTTTCGGTAGAGACAAGTCCCGGGGAGAACAAAGCTGTGTAATAGATCCGTATTATTTAGGTTAGGGGCTTCCCTGGTAGCTCTGATGGTCAGGCATCCACCCACGATGGGGAAGATCTGGGTTCTATCCCTGTGCTGGGAAGATCCAACGGAGAAGGGAAAGGCTACCCACTCCAGCAGGCTTGCCTGGAGAAATCTACGGTTCAGCCATGGGTTGCAAAGAGTCGGCCACGACGGAGCGACTTTCACTCTGCTTAGCAGGTAAGTTGTGTAAACTGATCCCTTACTCAGTTTTTTAAATTCTGTATTTGTAGAGAAGGTTAAGATTTGACTCATAATTGGAGAGTTCTTATTTATGTGAATGCTTCCTGTGTACTGTGAGAAATTTGATAACGGAATAGGCTAGGTGAATATGCTGCCATACAACAGCGATTATTCTGACTCTCCCAAATAAAACAAAAGTTTACAATAGGTTCGTGTCTGCTTCCAACCGGCTTTGACAACAATGACGGTATGTGCTGTCAAAAAAAAGAAAAAAATGTTTTTAACACCTTCCAAAAATAGTTTTCTCGCCTGTTGGGTTGATTTGTCTGTCAAGATGATGAGCCAATTGTGCAAAGAGAATCAGCATTTAGGGGTATCTTTTATATCAGTTACAACAGTCTATCCTGCCAAAGTGTAAACTGATAAAAATGCCTGAAGTCTTTCCTTATCAGCCAACTACAGTCCTGATTTTCAAGAAGGAAAACCAAGTGCAGGACAAGATATTCAGGAAGTACTATAACGAAGAGTCCTGAAAATACTGGAAGCAATAGCTTTTTAAAATCTATGTCTCTTTTAATAACAATTTCTTATAATTAAAAGACAATAAGGGAAAATCAGAATGCCGATGAGTGTTAATTACCCATTTCTTCATGTATTCACCTGTACTTGACACTAAACCCCATACTAAAGTCCTCATGTAAGAGTTCAAGTTGCAGCTATTAAGGATAATGGTCATAACCCTCTGGAATGCACCCAAAAAAAAAAAAAAAGCCAAATTATTTTCTAAAATAGCCCAAAGCAGCTCAAGTTGTTTCAGTTTGCTTCAGGCATTCTTAGGTTCCTAGCTGACAAGTGTTAACGGAATTTAGCTGTAATCATCTTTATGTTCAAAAAAAGTTAATAATTGGAAAAAGTAGAAACTAGACTCTCATATTTGCACATTTTAAAGTGGGAGAACAAGTGCACGGTGCCCTGCAGACAATATTTATCTTTGACCAAAATTGCTCAATAGTGCTGACGAGCGAGAACTGACAAAACAGATTTCTTCAGACAGTTCTGAAAGCATAGCCTTCTTTCAGAGCAGCACTTGGGGAAAGAACTCTAACAATCACAATATTTGGGTGAAAATTACCATACTTAGGGACTGATTCCTGAAAAACAGTCTCCATCAACTCAAACAAAACAGATTAATGTGGTTTATTGAGCCTGAGTCACTTGATAAAACTAGAATTCATACTAACATGCGTTAGATTCCATTGTAGCTACATATTGCTGAAAATAATTTGCCGTCTTTTCCATATGCATGAACAGCCACAGGCCTGAGTATGTTTCATTAATGACTTGGGAATACTTTTGAAGGAGATAAAATGTGTTTTCACTTGGGGAAAACAGGGTGTTAAAAATCTCACATCTCTTTAAATCCAAGAATATTCCAGCAAGATGATCCTTCACATTCAGAGTGAACGGCCATAAACTGGTAATAGCAGAGCCCTGACTAGCTAGCTGTTCCATTGCTATGGAACTGTTATCCTTCTCTATTCATTATTTTAAGCCAAGATCTGCTATCTTACATGCTCTTCTCATTGTTCTTATGTGGGTCATCAAAATCCAGAAGCTGCTAGTAGCTCTGTTATGGCTTCTAATGTTGACTTACCCAGTGACTCCGCAGTAAAGAAGCCACCTGCACTGCAGGGGACGCAGGTTCGATCCCTGGGTCAGGAAGATCTCCTGGAGGAGGAAATGGCCACCCACTCCCGTAATCTGACCTGAAAAATCCCAAAGACAGAGCAGTCTGGCGGGCTCCCGTCGTCCATGGAGTCACAGAGACTCAGACGTGGCAGAGTGACCGTGCACGCACACAGTCATAGCTTCTAATGCCACCATTTGAACAAGTCCAATTTCCTCAATGCTGCCTTTATAGTATAAAAATTAGATATCTCAACTCCAAATCAAACTCTAGATGACATTTTCAAACTTGTGAGACGTAAGAGTGACCACAGAAATTCAAATATATTTATATCAGAGTAGAAATGATTTCAAAACGAATTCAGTAGAACCGAACTGCTGACAGGTCATTCTCCCTCCTTGCGCTTCTCTTTTCCTCTCCAAATTTAATATAGTAGAAAATTCTTTCTTCCTTCAAAACGGATTCAAATTTTGATCACCTCTCACTTCCCTCATTGCTGTGACAGGGATCATCGTTGTTTGTCTGGATTACTGGGAACGACGTCTTCACTAGGCTGCCTGCATTGGCCCTTGTTATCGAAGCATAGTATCTTCTCCTTGATCTCAGTGGTCCTCTTAATTTACTAAGTAGGGTCATGCTTTGCGGAACATTCTTCAGCACTTGCCCTTTTCTCCCAGGGAAAATGCTTGTCTTTTTGGTAAACTTTAAGGCCCATAATGATGTGCTCCCCTCTCCTCCAGGGCTACTCCCTGAGCTCATATTCTAACAGGTATACAGTGGTGCTCTGTGGTTCTGATTTTCATTTCATTGATGTTATATGATGCGGAGTATCTTTACACATGCTGATTCTTGACCCTGTTTTATAAATCTGTATCAAACTGTGTTCATTCTGTAATGGCAAGTCATCCTTTCTCATTAGTTTTCAGTTTCTTTCATAATTGTGTGCATCTGTTCATAAGGTAAATTTGAAAATATAGTTATATAATCATATTGTATTTGGTCATCTTACTAGAATCTTATTTCTAATCATCCGACTTATTGCCTTCAAAAGCATTAGTCCTATAAATCATATAAAAAGCAAATTTCAAATTTGTATAAAGAAAGACATTTGCAGAAATGAGGTACTAGTTTAGAAAAACGTGCCAATCATTTTACAAGTCCATGGAATGCTGATATGTCCACTTCTGCTTTGTGTTCTCCGATGATCATTTCCAAATATTTAATTGCAAACAAAGGTTAGAAGGTACAAGAGTAATTTACACTCCAGTTGCCAGGTTTAGCCGATAAAAATAAAGAATTTCAAGATCAATATAAATTTCACATAAATACATTACTTTTAGTATAAATATATTCCAAATGTCAAATACAAATTCCTGTTTAAAGGGAGTTCATTATTTTACCTGGCATTTCTAATCCTGATACAAAGCTGTCATTTACTATAAACAACTATTCACAATTTTAGTTCATAAATTTATCTTCCTTAGTTTAAAGAGTATCTATAAAAATGAATTAACTTCAAATCTTTGAAATTTTTACTTGTTTCATGCTAGTTAACATTTAGAATTTTCAAAAATAAAATTCTTTTAAATAATGAAGTGAATAATGTCAAACACCTTTGAGTATCAACAATAAAAAGTTGAAAACTTTACTTCTCTCAAAAGTCCTATTAAAAGTTAATACAAATCTCCAAAATCTACAAGCAGACAACTAAATCTAATCTAATCTAATCAGACTAAATCTAAACTAAATCTAATCAGACAACTCAGCACTGGAAAAATGAACAATCCAATCAAAAAAGGGGAAAAGGACCTAAAGAGACACCTCTCCAAAGAGGACATACAGATGGGCCAAAAGCACATGAAACGATGCTCAATCTCACTTATAATTACAGAAATGCAAATTAAAACTACAATGAGCTATCACCTCACACCCATCAGAATGGCCATCATCAACAAATCGACAGACAATAAGTGTTGGAGAGGGTGCGGAGAAAAGGGGACACTCTTGCATTGCTGGTGGGAATGTACATTGATACAGCCTCTATGGAAGACCGTATGGAGACTTCTTAAAAAACTAAAAATAGAAGCACCATACGACCCAGAAATCCCACTCATAGGCTTATACCGTGATGAAATCAAAACTGAAAGAAACACCTGTACCCCAATGTTCACTGCAGCTCTCTATACAATAGCTAGAAAATGGAAGCAACCTAGATGCCCATCGATGAATGAATGGATACAAAAGCGCTGGTACATATATACAATGGAATACTACACAGCTGTAAGAAGAAATGCAGAAGAATCAGCCCTAATGAGGTGACTGGCTCTAGAACCTATCATAAAAAGTGAAGTCAGTCAAAAAGAGACAAGTACAATATACTAACACGTATATATGGAATCTAGTAGAATGATGATGATGGCACATGCAGTGAAGCGATGGAGAGACAGACATGGACAGTGGACATATGGACATTGTGGGGAATTAACAGTGGGTGGGAGGTTTAAAGGAAGTAGCATGAAGGCCTGTACTATCACATGTGAAGAAAATAGCTATAGTCATTGCTCTGTGAGAAAAGGGGATCCTGCAGGGGTGCTGTGTGATGGTCTGGAGGGGTGGGAAGGGGGGGGGATATACATAGGACTAATCTGGGAACATACATATCTGTAAAGAACAAAACTCTGTAAAAGTTAAAAGTAAAATAAAAGCTTAAAAAAAAAGTTAATACAATTCAAAGTTAGGAGACCTGTGACTTATCCCGTGCCTTTTCCCGTCACTTGTTTTGGGGAAAAAAAGTGGCAATGCTTCTATACTGTTAAAATTGTGTTTGGTAAAGTCCGTAGGGTAGATACCAAAGATGAATTCTAAAAGGACCCACAACAAAAATTTCCTATATGTACTTGAGCTAGTATGCCAAATATTTATTTTATCAGGGATCAGCCAGAGTTGATATACTCCAACAAGCCCTTCTTCAGCCAGAACACACAAATTCACAAAATGTAACAACGGATTTTGTTTTTAAAAAACTACTTTGAAAAAAAGTGACATGAGGGAAAGGGATGTGCAGAGAAGACACCAGATTTCAGAATAGTAACAATCTGGAGAAGCAAGTTTAATCTTGGAAATTTTCATATTTTATTGTCTTATATTACAAACTATGAAGGAATAATATGGATTCTTTTCTTCTCTTAACTAATTCCATTTCACGTTGTAATCTTTTATTACGTGAAACATGTTGTAACCTTTTCAACATTTTTTCTATAACTTGTTCCATTTCCCCCCTAAAATCCAACACATTTTTGCTCTTTTCTATTTCCATGCTTTTCTATGCTCCTTGCTAAACTAAATCCTAAAAATATCTAAAATGGTATCCATTCTTCTCCCACATTACAGATTTTTCAATAGTTACTGACAGTCAAAGGAGAATGCTGTTGTTCCATGAAATAGCTAAAGGAAAGAGAAATTAGCATGAATATCCCTTGTTTGAGCAACAGGGAGTTTCCTAACTGCCAACATTAAGAGACTAAATGAAGTCATTTTTTAGACTCTACACAGAAAGAGCAGAATAAACTGAATTGAGTCTATTCGATTCAGAACTATCATCTGACTTCATGCTCAGTTGTAATTTTCAACTCTTCAGCTCTCTGCTTTGAGCTCAGCCATGTTTGAGTTTTAAGCGAATAGGTCTGGAGGGTGGGAAGGGGAATATACATAGGACTAATCTGGGAACATACATATCTGTAAAGAACAAAACTCTGTAAAAGTTAAAAGTAAAATAAAAGCTTAAAAAAAAAGTTAATACAATTCAAAGTTAGGAGACCTGTGACTTATCCCGTGCCTTTTCCCGTCACTTGTTTTGGGGAAAAAAAGTGGCAATGCTTCTATACTGTTAAAATTGTGTTTGGTAAAGTCCGTAGGGTAGATACCAAAGATGAATTCTAAAAGGACCCACAACAAAAATTTCCTATATGTACTTGAGCTAGTATGCCAAATATTTATTTTATCAGGGATCAGCCAGAGTTGATATACTCCAACAAGCCCTTCTTCAGCCAGAACACACAAATTCACAAAATGTAACAACGGATTTTGTTTTTAAAAAACTACTTTGAAAAAAAGTGACATGAGGGAAAGGGATGTGCAGAGAAGACACCAGATTTCAGAATAGTAACAATCTGGAGAAGCAAGTTTAATCTTGGAAATTTACATATTTTATTGTCTTATATTACAAACTATGAAGGAATAATATGGATTCTTTTCTTCTCTTAACTAATTCCATTTCACGTTGTAATCTTTTATTACGTGAAACATGTTGTAACCTTTTCAACATTTTTTCTATAACTTGTTCCATTTCCCCCCTAAAATCCAACACATTTTTGCTCTTTTCTATTTCCATGCTTTTCTATGCTCCTTGCTAAACTAAATCCTAAAAATATCTAAAATGGTATCCATTCTTCTCCCACATTACAGATTTTTCAATAGTTACTGACAGTCAAAGGAGAATGCTGTTGTTCCATGAAATAGCTAAAGGAAAGAGAAATTAGCATGAATATCCCTTGTTTGAGCAACAGGGAGTTTCCTAACTGCCAACATTAAGAGACTAAATGAAGTCATTTTTTAGACTCTACACAGAAAGAGCAGAATAAACTGAATTGAGTCTATTCGATTCAGAACTATCATCTGACTTCATGCTCAGTTGTAATTTTCAACTCTTCAGCTCTCTGCTTTGTAGTGCTCAGCCATGTTTGAGTTTTAGGATTTCGGAAACCTGGGGATAACTGTTAGATTCTGCCCATTTTAGACTAATAGAACTTACTCTATAGTGGGCATAGAGAGGACATATAAGAGGTACAGAGTGGACATGCCTGTGTCAACTCAAGGGTTCAATATGCCCATGAATGTATCTAGTTTCTATTCTATTTCTACATTAACGCAGACATAGTTATTCTCAATTATTAGCACTCAACCTATACAAGAAAATTAACATTTTGTCTGTACAACTTAATGAGAATATAAGTTTTCTTGACAAGGAGGCAGACTTGTCTTTTGCCTCCTAATACATCTTTTGGGAGAAAACTATGCACCCATAAAATAATAGTATACTTGCTCCTTAGTTAAAATTCATTATTGTATACTTCTGTTATTAGACATGATTGCTTTCTTTAACTTTTTAAATAAAAATAATAGTAAACATTATCAGAAACATTTAATAGATGTATTGGGATTGATTGTAATTTAACCATATGCACTTCCTTACTTTGACAGATTTTAGTAAACAACTGAGATTTCTTACCCTGTGAGTATAATAGGCTATCAAGAGTCTCATTAAGCCAATGGACTTTTTGAAATGCTTCATAAAATGTCTTTACATTTCATTGTTTTAAACCTATTTACATAATAACAGCACAAATGCTGACAAGGCTATAGAGACTAAGATCAGGGAAAGGCTCAAACACTGATGGATGGATAGATAAATACATACCTGTGCTTTAAAAACGCTGCTTAAGTTATCTTAAATCTTTACTATCACTTAGAATATTCAACCGGAGTTGTGAAATTTACCTTCCCATCCTTTTCTAGAAGCACGAAAATAGGAGAGGAGCATATCCTAAACTTTTTCTAACGTGTTAATTTAAAAATATGCATGTTTTAGAAGGAACATGGTCAGACTTCAGAGAGTTCCATTTACAGTGTTCTTCCTGTTTTTTTCATATATATTTTTTTAATGTAATACTAGTTTCCTCTTACTCAAAGGGCTATTTATTTACGGAGATTTTTTTAAGTGTATCATTTTTTTTTTTAACAAGCAATCATTTTTTTCTTTTTTTTTTTTTTTTTGGCCACTTCTATTGGTCTTTCATTTATTTCCATCTTTGTTCTTTTGGCCTGTGTGGGCCTCCCATCACAGTGGCCTCTCTTGCTGCAGAGCACCAGCTCTGGGCACACGCGCTCCAGAGCTCTGGATAGGTCGTTGGACACATCAGTCCAGCCGCTCTGCGGCACGTGGGATCTTCCCAGGCCAGGGATTGAACCGATGCCCCTTGCACTGCAAGGTGGTATCCTTACCCACTGGACCACCAAGGAAGTCCTAGAGTATCATTTTTAATTGGAGGATAACTGCTTTACAACGTTGTGTTGGCCTCTGCCACACGTCAACATGAATCAGCCACAGGTGTAAAACATGCCCTCTCCTTCCTGAACGTCCCTCCCTCCGGCACCCCATCCCCCGCTCCAGGCTGTTCAGGAGCCCCCACTGAGCTCCCTGCTCACACAATAGCATCCCACTGCTGTCTATTCGATATGAGGGCGCTTAGATGTTCCCATGCCGCTCTCTCCATTCCTCCCTCCCTCCCTTCCCCCTCTGTGTCCACAAGTCTGTCTTCTACATCTGTGTCTCCACTGCTGCCCTGCAATTAGGTTCATCAGCACCATCTTTCTAGATTCCATATGTATGCATTGATACACGGTATTTGTTTTTCTATTTCTGACTGACTTCACTTTGCATAATAGGCTCTAGGTTCATTCATCGCTCTAGAACAGTCTCAAATTTGTTCCTTTTATGAGTAATATTCCACTGTGCGTATGTACCACAACTTCTTTACCCATTCATCTGCTGATGGACATCTAGGTTACTTCCTTTTCTCGACTATGATACATACTGCTGCAATCAGCATTGGGGCACATGTGTCATTTAGAATAGTTTTCTCAAGATATATACCAGCAGTGGGATTGCTACATCATCTGGTAGTTTTATTCCTAATTTTTAAAGACATCTCCATACCGCTCTCTATAGTGACTGTATCAATTTACATTCCCACCAACAGTACAAGAATGTTTCCTTTTCTCCACATCCTCTCCAGCACTCATCACTTACAGAGTTTTTGATAATGACCATCCTAACCAATATTTTTCACAGAACCAGAACAAAAAAAATCACAATTTGTACAGTAACACAAAAAATCCTGAATAGCCAAGGAATCAATCTTCCTGAATTCAAATTATACTTCAAAGCCATAAGCATCAAGACAGTACGGTACTGGCACAAAAACAGAAATACAGACAATGGAACAAGATAGAAAGCCCACAGATAAATCCGTGCACCTATGGGCATCTTATCAATGAGAAAGGTGGTGAGAATATACAATGGAGAAAAGATAGTTTCTTCAATAAGTGGTGCTGGGAAAACTGAAAGTTACATGTGAAAGAATGAAATTAGAACACATTTAATATCATACACAAAGATAAACTCAAACTGAAGACATAAATGTAAGATCAGAAACTATAAAACCCTTAAAGGAAACATAGGAAGAATATGCTTTGACATAAATCAAAACAAAATCCTCTATGATCCATCTCCTAAAGTAATGGAAATAACATAAATAATCAAATGGAATCTAATTAAACTAAAAAGGTTTTGCACAAAGAAGGAAACCGCAAATAAGGTGAAAAGGCAACCCTCAGAATGGGAGAAAATAACTGCAAATGAAGCAGCTGACAAAGGATTAATGTCAAAAATATACAAGCAGTTCAATATCAGAAAAACAAAAACCCAATCAAAAAAATGGGCAGAAGACCTAAACAGACATTTATCCCAGGAAGACATACAGATGGCTAATAGACACATGTCAAAAATGCTCATCATAGCTTATTATTAGAGAAATGCAAATCAAAACTATACTGAGTTATATAGGGAGATTATAGTTATTAATGTATTACCCTATTTATTTCTTTATTAAGGTATATTTGATTTACAATATTATGTTAGTTTCAGGTAAAGAACATAATGATTTGATATTTTTATTGACATAACACAAATCCATCATAAAATATTGGATGATTATACGTTATTTATATTTTATCTCAAGATATTCCGGGGAAAAAAACAATCACCAATCTTGTACTACATTTCCCACCGACAGTACAAGAATGTTTCCTTTTCTCCACATCCTCTCCAGCACTCATCACTTACAGAGTTTTTGATAATGACCATCCTAACCAATATTTTTCACAGAACCAGAACAAAAAAAATCACAATTTGTACAGTAACACAAAAAATCCTGAATAGCCAAGGAATCAATCTTCCTGAATTCAAATTATACTTCAAAGCCATAAGCATCAAGACAGTACGGTACTGGCACAAAAACAGAAATACAGACAATGGAACAAGATAGAAAGCCCACAGATAAATCCGTGCACCTATGGGCATCTTATCAATGAGAAAGGTGGTGAGAATATACAATGGAGAAAAGATAGTTTCTTCAATAAGTGGTGCTGGGAAAACTGAAAGTTACATGTGAAAGAATGAAATTAGAACACATTTAATATCATACACAAAGATAAACTCAAACTGAAGACATAAATGTAAGATCAGAAACTATAAAACCCTTAAAGGAAACATAGGAAGAATATGCTTTGACATAAATCAAAACAAAATCCTCTATGATCCATCTCCTAAAGTAATGGAAATAACATAAATAATCAAATGGAATCTAATTAAACTAAAAAGGTTTTGCACAAAGAAGGAAACCGCAAATAAGGTGAAAAGGCAACCCTCAGAATGGGAGAAAATAACTGCAAATGAAGCAGCTGACAAAGGATTAATGTCAAAAATATACAAGCAGTTCAATATCAGAAAAACAAAAACCCAATCAAAAAAATGGGCAGAAGACCTAAACAGACATTTATCCCAGGAAGACATACAGATGGCTAATAGACACATGTCAAAAATGCTCATCATAGCTTATTATTAGAGAAATGCAAATCAAAACTATACTGAGTTATATAGGGAGATTATAGTTATTAATGTATTACCCTATTTATTTCTTTATTAAGGTATATTTGATTTACAATATTATGTTAGTTTCAGGTAAAGAACATAATGATTTGATATTTTTATTGACATAACACAAATCCATCATAAAATATTGACTATATTTCCTGTATTCCGTTTACTTTTATTTCAATATTTTTCGGAAATCAACTTGCTTCCTTTCATGGGCATTTTCAGGATACTGGCTTAAGTTATCCTCATTAGAGCAACACCCACCAAACTGGCTTTCCTCCCCCTACTCCTGCAAGACATGAATTGATTTTCAACACAGCAGTCACATATATCCTTTGAAAATGGAAATATAATTGTGCCAGTTCTCTACTTAAAAGCTTCTTAGTTCCCACTGCCTTCAGGCAAAAATTCAGACCAAAACCGGATGATAAGGATGTGCATTATTATTGGGCTCCTGGCTCATAATCCACAGATAGCTTTCTGAACATTCCCATGAATTCAGAATTCACATTTGCTTCTTTAGTCCCTCAGATTCTCAAAGCATTTTCTCACCTCAACACTTTTACATGTATCATTCTATCTGTCTGGAAAATTGGACCTATTCGCCATAGAAATTGAAGTGTTAGTAACTCAGTCATGTTCAACTCTTTGAGACCCCATGGACTATAGCTTCTGTCCATGGAATTCTTTAGGCAAGGATAATAGGTTGGGCTGCCATTTCCTTCTCCAGGAGAGCTTACTAACCCAGGGATCAAGCCTGCAATCTCCCACATTACAGGCAAAGTCTTTACCATCTGAGCCACCATGGAAATCCAAGGTCTAAATCTAAATTTGTCCTTCATGTTTCAGCCTAAAAGTTCACTAATTCATAGAAGATTCCATTGACATACTAAACCAAATTAAGTCTTCCTGCAATTCTTTTCAACATCATCTGTACTTTTTTTCATATAATTTATTGTAATAACTGCTTGATCTTAATTTGCTTAATGCCTGTTTATTTACGTTTCTTAAGATTATAAATTTCATGAAGGCCTTTTTTTGGTTCATTCACCAGTGTATCCCTGAAATGTAAAAAAAAACCCAAAAAACAAAAACTCTAGCATGCAGAAGGTGCTAAATATTTTTATTAAACAAACAATCTGACAATTAACACAAATCCATCATAAAATATTGACTATATTTCCTGTATTCCGTTTACTTTTATTTCAATATTTTTCGGAAATCAACTTGCTTCCTTTCATGGGCATTTTCAGGATACTGGCTTAAGTTATCCTCATTAGAGCAACACCCACCAAACTGGCTTTCCTCCCCCTACTCCTGCAAGACATGAATTGATTTTCAACACAGCAGTCACATATATCCTTTGAAAATGGAAATATAATTGTGCCAGTTCTCTACTTAAAAGCTTCTTAGTTCCCACTGCCTTCAGGCAAAAATTCAGACCAAAACCGGATGATAAGGATGTGCATTATTATTGGGCTCCTGGCTCATAATCCACAGATAGCTTTCTGAACATTCCCATGAATTCAGAATTCACATTTGCTTCTTTAGTCCCTCAGATTCTCAAAGCATTTTCTCACCTCAACACTTTTACATGTATCATTCTATCTGTCTGGAAAATTGGACCTATTCGCCATAGAAATTGAAGTGTTAGTAACTCAGTCATGTTCAACTCTTTGAGACCCCATGGACTATAGCTTCTGTCCATGGAATTCTTTAGGCAAGGATAATAGGTTGGGCTGCCATTTCCTTCTCCAGGAGAGCTTACTAACCCAGGGATCAAGCCTGCAATCTCCCACATTACAGGCAAAGTCTTTACCATCTGAGCCACCATGGAAATCCAAGGTCTAAATCTAAATTTGTCCTTCATGTTTCAGCCTAAAAGTTCACTAATTCATAGAAGATTCCATTGACATACTAAACCAAATTAAGTCTTCCTGCAATTCTTTTCAACATCATCTGTACTTTTTTTCATATAATTTATTGTAATAACTGCTTGATCTTAATTTGCTTAATGCCTGTTTATTTACGTTTCTTAAGATTATAAATTTCATGAAGGCCTTTTTTTGGTTCATTCACCAGTGTATCCCTGAAATGTAAAAAAAAACCCAAAAAACAAAAACTCTAGCATGCAGAAGGTGCTAAATATTTTTATTAAACAAACAATCTGACAATTAACAAAAACCTATGACAATTAAAATCATTACTAAACAATGTAAATTATCCAACCTTCTATTTGTATTCAGAATCGGGAAAAATTTCAATCTCCCAAACTAAGAGACTTTGAAATATGAGGAAGAAATAACTAAATAAGGCAATGTCTTCATTTTTTGGTATGTGCTCTCTACACCTAAGATGTGGGAAATAACTAAGTATTTTGATGGTTAATCACTGTTTCTTCCAGTCCTCAGGTCGTTAACCAAGATGTACGAGAAGGATGCATGTGGGTGTGTAGAAGGAAAGTGAGGAGGAATTCAATATTAGGGATGGATTTAGAAAAACAAATAGCATGGCATTAATTTACCCTGAACAATTTAAGTATATACTAACTAATAATCAAATTTCTCTGAAAAATTTACAGCATTATCTATAAATCTCCTTTCCAGACCCAGGAAGTCCTTGCTCATCTTCGCCTGCAGGCGCTGCTGTGTAACTGAAAGAGCAGTGGTAATGGGCACATTTGCTCCCCTGATCGCAGACCTTCTCCATGGGCCAGCCACAACTGACATGTGCATAATTCCAGCAGAAGCCAGTGGCACTTTTGCATGATTATATGGCAGAATCGGGACCATACATACATTTCCATGCAAATATGCTTGAGAAAATAGCATACAATACATTACCTAAACATATTTAGAATGAATAAACACACTCAGCTCTATTTTCAAACATCTGTTCAAGCTCCTGGAAGCACCCCAAATTTGCATACCTAACTCCTTTTTAAAAGGGGCTTAATTTTGTCCTCCATATTATTAGATCATGGTAGCCTTTTCACACCAAAATACATAATACATAACTTGCCTGGTACAAACGATGCTAATTATCATTTACAAAATCCAACCGCACTCTGTTTTAGCTTTGAACCGTGCTTGTAGGCGAGAAGGGCACAGCAGGGTCTATGACTGGGGGAGAACTCTTATGTGTATCCCAAATCAATTCGTGTGCTATCAAGAAAAGAATTGAGACTTGAATTATTTGCATAACTGTGCTCCCAGCCATACACAAATGCAGAACTTCTAACCACAAGATGCAGATTATACCCACTTAATGGCGTAAACCTGCCATGGCTTGTAGTTTATGTACCCTAGAGTTCAAAAAAAGCAGTGCAGCACGGGTTTTATGTTTTGTTTCCTATTTTTATGCAGCATTCCCTTCCGTAATCTCTGTTGGTTTTTGCCAAAAGTCATACGAATATGTCACATATGATCTATGTAAAAACACCAATTCTTACTTTGTGAGGAATGTCTCAGAGCAAGAACCCCAGTTTCCTTCCAAAAAGAGTGATAAGCCTAGAGCACACAAGGTAAACATTCCTTTGTTTCCCTGGATAAGACCTGTTTTAAAAAGGCATTACCTACAAAAGATCTATGAAGACTACAGCAGACCCTTGCAGAATGCAGGGGTTAGGAATGCTGACCTCATTCACTTGAAAATCCTCAAACTGCTTTCTTGGCTTCGAAAACAAAGGGATTGACAAATGACTCACCCAAGGGCAGGACACTGAAACAGTTTAATTACATCAAGACTCAAATCCCAATTCTCTGTATTCCACATATTGCGATCTCTAAAGGAATAAGAAACCAAAAACTTTCACCATAATGAGTTAAAGATCTGTAAAATGAAAATACAGGTCTTGTGCCTATTGAAAATTATCCAAGGTATAACTGGATCTATGCAGTTCAAACCTGTGTTGTTTAAGATTCAAATGTACTTTAAAAAAGAATGATACATAGTAGAATACACCACCTCAAAATATGCTACTTTGACATAGCAATTATTTTGCATGTGGAAGTGAGAGGACTAGTGTATTACAATGGTCACGATGTTTTTGCTATTTCTCCCACTGAGAGAGAAGTGTTTAATTTTTCCTCTCCATGAATTTGGCTGGTTCTGTCATTGATTTACAAATAAAACACGATAGGTGTGACACTGTCAATTTTCTGGACTAGGCCTTAAGAATCTGACAATGTTCTTTTACTGTCACTTGGAACACTAGCTCAGAGTTAGAGAGCCGTGTAAGAATGCCAACTACTCTGACCATCCGGAGGAACAGGTCATGTGTTTTGCCACTCCAATCAATTCGTGTGCTATCAAGAAAAGAATTGAGACTTGAATTATTTGCATAACTGTGCTCCCAGCCATACACAAATGCAGAACTTCTAACCACAAGATGCAGATTATACCCACTTAATGGCGTAAACCTGCCATGGCTTGTAGTTTATGTACCCTAGAGTTCAAAAAAAGCAGTGCAGCACGGGTTTTATGTTTTGTTTCCTATTTTTATGCAGCATTCCCTTCCGTAATCTCTGTTGGTTTTTGCCAAAAGTCATACGAATATGTCACATATGATCTATGTAAAAACACCAATTCTTACTTTGTGAGGAATGTCTCAGAGCAAGAACCCCAGTTTCCTTCCAAAAAGAGTGATAAGCCTAGAGCACACAAGGTAAACATTCCTTTGTTTCCCTGGATAAGACCTGTTTTAAAAAGGCATTACCTACAAAAGATCTATGAAGACTACAGCAGACCCTTGCAGAATGCAGGGGTTAGGAATGCTGACCTCATTCACTTGAAAATCCTCAAACTGCTTTCTTGGCTTCGAAAACAAAGGGATTGACAAATGACTCACCCAAGGGCAGGACACTGAAACAGTTTAATTACATCAAGACTCAAATCCCAATTCTCTGTATTCCACATATTGCGATCTCTAAAGGAATAAGAAACCAAAAACTTTCACCATAATGAGTTAAAGATCTGTAAAATGAAAATACAGGTCTTGTGCCTATTGAAAATTATCCAAGGTATAACTGGATCTATGCAGTTCAAACCTGTGTTGTTTAAGATTCAAATGTACTTTAAAAAAGAATGATACATAGTAGAATACACCACCTCAAAATATGCTACTTTGACATAGCAATTATTTTGCATGTGGAAGTGAGAGGACTAGTGTATTACAATGGTCACGATGTTTTTGCTATTTCTCCCACTGAGAGAGAAGTGTTTAATTTTTCCTCTCCATGAATTTGGCTGGTTCTGTCATTGATTTACAAATAAAACACGATAGGTGTGACACTGTCAATTTTCTGGACTAGGCCTTAAGAATCTGACAATGTTCTTTTACTGTCACTTGGAACACTAGCTCAGAGTTAGAGAGCCGCCGTGTAAGAATGCCAACTACTCTGACCATCCGGAGGAACAGGTCATGTGTTGCCACTCCAATCAATAATCCATGCCGAGTTCAGCCTTCCAGCTAGCCCTGCGAGGGCACTTAAGAGGTGAACAGAGCCAATTTGCACCTTCTAGTGCTAATCCATCAGCCCACTGGACACCAGAAAGGGACCTCAGTGGATGCTTCACAGAGTGAGCATGTGGCCAAAGGAGACACATCAAAATTTCTGATCGAACAAAGCCAAAAACAAAACAAAAAACAGAAAAAAATAAAGCCGTGGTATGCAATAAAATGATTATTATTTTAAGACAGTAAGTATTGGGGCAATTTCTTAAGAAAAATTAGATAATTAAACCACAAGTATTGAGTTAGATAAAATTAGATGTTTGAAAAATAATACAAGAGAGTGTTTGAAAGTTACGTTTCAGTCCAGATTATTTGGGGACTGGTTTCTTTCCTGTTATATATTCTTGAAATCTTAAATTATGTAGAGGTAATGATTGTACAATGAAAAATATTCAGATTAAGGCTCTTTTCACTGAATGGATAAAATGCAAGAACAATATTATCGGCTAATGTCCAGGAACATGTACAATAAAAAATCTGCAATATAGTGCACTGACTCACCTAGCACTAGACAGTTTCATAACCCTGTTGAGAGATCTTTTGAGATAAATTAAACAAAGAATGATAAATATCCTAAACTCTACTTATGTATTTTTTATTATGTATTTTTTATTAAGTAAATCATATGTCTCACTTTGAATTTCAGTTTTCTTTTATATTTCAGTGAATATTTCATTTGCAATACTTTTTTTTTTTTTAAAGATTTATTTATTTATTTATTTTTGGTGGGGGTGGGGAGGGAGTGGAGCAGGTGGGCCACTTCTATTGGTCTTCCATTTGTCCATTTTCATCCATCTTTGTTCTTTGGCCCATGTGGGCCTCCCGTCACGGTGGCCTCTGTTGTGGCAGAGCACCGGCTCTGGGCGCATGCGCTCCAGAGTTCCGGCTCGGTAATTGGACACATCAGTCCAGCTGCTCCGCAGCACGTGGGATCTTCCCAGGCCAGGGCTCGAACCGGCGCCCCTTGCACTGCAAGGCGGTGTCCTTACCCACTGGACCACCAGGGAAGCCCATCATTTGCAATACTTCTTAAACAGCAGATCTAGAGATTCTCCCAATCTGAATTTACAAAAAGGTTGGTAAACTACTTGCTATCCTATCATAATCCTACTGGTATAGCCTTAGTAACGTTCAACACCTAATATTCTGAAGTCACTTTAATAACTTACAACCTATATTTTGAATATATGGTACATGATAAAACTCACTAGTCACAATAAAATAAATTTCTCATTATAAGAATTTTATTACAAAGGTCACTTCTCAATCATGAAGTTAACAGATTTTTTCAGAAAGATGGAAATAATCAGTAAAATGTGAAAGTAAATAAGGCAGTGAGGTGTCCTTGAAGGACAAGTGTAGGAAGTGCTACTCTCCCAGGTTTGTAAGCATCTGTTCTACCACCATGCCACACAACGCTGCTCTCAATTGAACAAAAATGCAATGATTTTCAAAATAAAATCAATATGATTCTATATATGGTTTTAACATGTTGATACAACTTCTGATTGGTAATGAAGCAGATTTTTATACTATGTAGATTAAAAAACAAGAAAGAAAAAGGAAAAGAATCAATGCTTCTAATTACCTCATAGAAAATATATTTCCATGTGGACAATGTCACTAAATTTACTTGCTATTTTATTAACCCACAAAATGTTCAAAATATTATAGACATTTATTAAGTGTACTTCTGATCATTTGAGTATTAAAATGATGAAAATATAATATGAATTCTATATCGTACATAGGATTTAAAAAGATATATATTATTTAATACCTTTACTGTGATTAATTTTCAATTTTAACCTTAAAAGTATGTTAATATTTATACATGGAAGAATTTTAGCATCAAAAATCAGAATCCATTAGCTTTATCTGAATTATTTCAGGAGGAAACAGAATGCCCTAAGTCAATAAGTATCAGTGGAAACAGTATGTTTATAAGAAAGAAAACCATCCCTTTTTTTTAAACAAGATATTTAACCATATTTAGTGTTCATGACTTGAATTACTCTTTAAGGGGTACAGCATATGTTCTTACCGTAATCCTTTAATCATTTCTTGCCAAGTGATTCAAAATTGTCTTTCATATTTTTAAACCAGAGTAGAGGAAGAATTCTTTGATAAAGTAATTAAGCAATGAAAACTAGCTATATAAGAATGAAATTCATGACCTTCTCAAAAACTGTGGCTTTTCCTTACACTCCTCATTGTCTCTCAAGGAAATCACCACCAGTGACTACAGAACATATATTATCTATTGGATCAAGAAAACTAAAAATTTGTGAGCACTGGATATTCCAGAATCTACATTCAATTTTGTTCAATGCTCACAATTTCCCAGTCAGATTGTTATTATAATATTTTTCCATTACTGATAAGGAAACAGGCTCAGAAAATTCAGATAATTAGCCTTGAAGTAAACAGAGCCATTTTTCAATTTGAAAGAAGGTACATGAACAAAGACTATCAAGATCTCTCCAACAAAGGATACACTAACTTTATATTAGTTCTTCCAATTTGTGTCAGCTTCTGTCACGTTATAAAATATTCACTGTTTTTTTATATTATGTATAATAATAATGATATGATAAATATATATTATGCTAGTCTCTGACATGTAACAAATGCACAGAATTATTATAGATATTTTTTCAAAACTATATTGAATATCAGAATATAGATCTGCTTTTTAGGTATTTTAAAGGATATTTTATTACCTTTTATTCTCTGAGAAAACCTAAAAGGAGTCATAAAAGACAGAACATTTCTCAATACCAATTGAGATATCACTCTTCCACTATAAAGCTACTCAATTCATCCTGATTTTGACTGATCTTATCCACAAAAGAGACAGAAAATCCTTTAGAGTAAAAAGAGTTTGAGTGTGTTTATGATCAGAGATGACTCAGATTAATCAAAGTAGTCAACCACTCAGAACCATTATACTGACCAAGATGCTGACGATACCTAGTAGAGAAATAGAAGATGTATCTCATTTTCTATGGTAGGTAGAGAGTTGTGCTGACTTTACAGCTTGATTATCTATGTATCAGTGGAAACAGTATGTTTATAAGAAAGAAAACCATCCCTTTTTTTTAAACAAGATATTTAACCATATTTAGTGTTCATGACTTGAATTACTCTTTAAGGGGTACAGCATATGTTCTTACCGTAATCCTTTAATCATTTCTTGCCAAGTGATTCAAAATTGTCTTTCATATTTTTAAACCAGAGTAGAGGAAGAATTCTTTGATAAAGTAATTAAGCAATGAAAACTAGCTATATAAGAATGAAATTCATGACCTTCTCAAAAACTGTGGCTTTTCCTTACACTCCTCATTGTCTCTCAAGGAAATCACCACCAGTGACTACAGAACATATATTATCTATTGGATCAAGAAAACTAAAAATTTGTGAGCACTGGATATTCCAGAATCTACATTCAATTTTGTTCAATGCTCACAATTTCCCAGTCAGATTGTTATTATAATATTTTTCCATTACTGATAAGGAAACAGGCTCAGAAAATTCAGATAATTAGCCTTGAAGTAAACAGAGCCATTTTTCAATTTGAAAGAAGGTACATGAACAAAGACTATCAAGATCTCTCCAACAAAGGATACACTAACTTTATATTAGTTCTTCCAATTTGTGTCAGCTTCTGTCACGTTATAAAATATTCACTGTTTTTTTATATTATGTATAATAATAATGATATGATAAATATATATTATGCTAGTCTCTGACATGTAACAAATGCACAGAATTATTATAGATATTTTTTCAAAACTATATTGAATATCAGAATATAGTTCTGCTTTTAGGTATTTTAAAGGATATTTTATTACCTTTTATTCTCTGAGAAAACCTAAAAGGAGTCATAAAAGACAGAACATTTCTCAATACCAATTGAGATATCACTCTTCCACTATAAAGCTACTCAATTCATCCTGATTTTGACTGATCTTATCCACAAAAGAGACAGAAAATCCTTTAGAGTAAAAAGAGTTTGAGTGTGTTTATGATCAGAGATGACTCAGATTAATCAAAGTTGTCAACCACTCAGAACCATTATACTGACCAAGATGCTGACGATACCTAGTAGAGAAATAGAAGATGTATCTCATTTTCTATGGTAGGTAGAGAGTTGTGCTGACTACATTATATGTCACATAGCTGTAGAAATTACTTCTTATGCTGTACTTAGAACACTTGAATATTTATGACAAAGAAAGGTAAGTTTCTTTACCCAAACAGTTAGGATGATTTTCATATGTTAACTTTTTTTAACTGAAGAGCCTGGGGTTTTGAAAATATCTGGAAAATTCTGCCATGCTCAAAAAGGGATCAGTTGGCTTAAGCAGTTAAGTATAAAACAAATCTAGAGAAACTTGGATGTAGAATTTCACACTGAAGGGAGATATGGCTAGCATCCAGAAGTCTAGTCTGAACTAACAGTGTTAATTTTACTGTGGAACCTCAAATTCAGCATTTCCTTTCTAAGACCTTTAGCACCACATTTCAAAAACGAGGTTTAGACCATATCAGGAGGTGAAATGGGCCCTGTGAAAAATAAGCTTCATGGACTATCAGGCCCTGCTATTCTGAATGGAACATGAGCAAGGCTCAGAAAAGGATACAGACAAGGCTATCCCGATTCTACAAAAAATGATAAACATGCCTGAAAACAACTCTAGCTCCACTTTAAATCCCTTCGATAAGCACTAAGATAAACCATAATGAATGCTCCCCTTCTTGCATTGTCCATCCCAGAACTGGCTCTTGCCTCACTGCTCCCCTCTCAGAATCACCCAGCACAAACCTAACCCCCTTTTGTGACGCTACCAACGCTCCTCTAAGAGCACGTACACCCATGCTACAACGAGGTAAATAAACCTAACTTTATTTGACTATGAAAACAGCATGCAGAAAACATTTATACCATATGTGGGGTCTTGCAGAAAGAACACATCCAAGTGGGCAACTAGAGAAGACTTCACAGGGTTGCAGTTACCGAAAACTGACATAAGTGAAAGAATATCAATGTATAAATGAAAAGCTGAAAATGGCAGATGATTCCAGGGTGAGAACAGAGGCCCAGCGGTGAAAAACTCTGCTGCATTCCAATGCTTGATTTTCTAATTCTGGGCCAAAATAAATCCCTATCGGCACCATTATACTGACCAAGATGCTGACGATACCTAGTAGAGAAATAGAAGATGTATCTCATTTTCTATGGTAGGTAGAGAGTTGTGCTGACTACATTATATGTCACATAGCTGTAGAAATTACTTCTTATGCTGTACTTAGAACACTTGAATATTTATGACAAAGAAAGGTAAGTTTCTTTACCCAAACAGTTAGGATGATTTTCATATGTTAACTTTTTTTAACTGAAGAGCCTGGGGTTTTGAAAATATCTGGAAAATTCTGCCATGCTCAAAAAGGGATCAGTTGGCTTAAGCAGTTAAGTATAAAACAAATCTAGAGAAACTTGGATGTAGAATTTCACACTGAAGGGAGATATGGCTAGCATCCAGAAGTCTAGTCTGAACTAACAGTGTTAATTTTACTGTGGAACCTCAAATTCAGCATTTCCTTTCTAAGACCTTTAGCACCACATTTCAAAAACGAGGTTTAGACCATATCAGGAGGTGAAATGGGCCCTGTGAAAAATAAGCTTCATGGACTATCAGGCCCTGCTATTCTGAATGGAACATGAGCAAGGCTCAGAAAAGGATACAGACAAGGCTATCCCGATTCTACAAAAAATGATAAACATGCCTGAAAACAACTCTAGCTCCACTTTAAATCCCTTCGATAAGCACTAAGATAAACCATAATGAATGCTCCCCTTCTTGCATTGTCCATCCCAGAACTGGCTCTTGCCTCACTGCTCCCCTCTCAGAATCACCCAGCACAAACCTAACCCCCTTTTGTGACGCTACCAACGCTCCTCTAAGAGCACGTACACCCATGCTACAACGAGGTAAATAAACCTAACTTTATTTGACTATGAAAACAGCATGCAGAAAACATTTATACCATATGTGGGGTCTTGCAGAAAGAACACATCCAAGTGGGCAACTAGAGAAGACTTCACAGGGTTGCAGTTACCGAAAACTGACATAAGTGAAAGAATATCAATGTATAAATGAAAAGCTGAAAATGGCAGTTGATTCCAGGTTGAGAACAGAGGCCCAGCGGTGAAAAAACTCTGCTGCTAACGTTTAGCCAGTATGCTTGATTTTCTAATTCTGGGCCAAAATAAATCCCTATCGGCATCATTTTCTCAAATATCAATTACCCTCTGGAGCAGATACCTACTGTTAAGAAACAGTCAAGGGGCTTTGTCTTGAAACCTCCCAATCCCAGAATTAGCATATCTGGTCAAACAGAATTATTCCTTTTCTTCTCCTTTCTTTTATTTTTTCATTTTATGCTCGAAGGCCAAAGATAATTACTTCCAGAGCACTCCAATTTGCTTGTTGACCAACACATTGCTGCCATCTTCAAGGCTGTACCTGTGCCTGGAGAGGGAGGCGTGATGAGGGTCTTATTTCTAGACTCCTGTGCAGGCACGGCTGCTCTTCACAGAAGCGAATGGCCAGGTTTGGCAGAAGGCACTTCCCTCTTTATTTTTCAAAGTTTACAGATTATTGCCAGCATTTATTCTCCAAAGAACACAGTGTGGAACCAAGCAGTTAAGGATTAGAACAACAGGGTCACAGACCCAGTGTCTGGTGCATCTTCCTGACTTGTTTTACAGATGATATAGCTGCCACCACAGGGAAAACAGCAGATGGACTGCAGGAGGGCCAGGCGGCAGCCATGAGGCAAACTGCTCCAACCTGAGCAGGACTAAGTCTACCGCTAGTGCAGTTCCAAGAGCTGGCCTCGAGGGAGCCGGATTAACACGAGTGTCATAATAATCTGTATCTTGGTGGGCATAAAAATAACCGCAGCTTGGCCTGCCCATGTAAGTGACTGGGCAACTAAAATTGTCAGCAAAGAGTTGCTACAGATCCGTGCTGACATCCTCCACTCAGAATACTGGCACGCTCTGTCAGCTTGAAGAAGTTACAGAAGATGGAACTTTGCCCCCGTACCATAAAAATGGAAAGCTGTCCTGACATGTGGGAATGTATAAGCAGCTCTTCAGAGGAACCAGCCCTCAGCAGGGAGTCCCTGTTCTTGTCAGTTTAGCAAAACTATATTGCAGCTGACTTTTAAATCAGGCATCACCACGTTCTCCTTCTCTCTGACCCAAGCACGCCTCCCAGATCTTTTAACACACAGTACTCATCTAACCTGTTGGTTCTTTCCATGTGTCAAAGCAGTAGAGATGAAGAAATAATAATTAACAGACGACCAAATCCCTTTCCTAATTTTCTCCTTAGGAATCTCAACAAACGGAGTGACCCAAATCTGTGAAGAAGACAACACCTAGAGGACGATCACAAGAAGTTGAGCACCCTTCCCTTGGGGACCTGACGATGACTCTGATCCCCTATCTCAGTGACGAGCTGAGACTATGTCTCTATTTCCCTTTAAGATTCTCATGACTGAGATGACTCTTCACAGGTGGCTGTTGGGGAGGTTGAGTCCACCATCTTCCCAGACTGCCAGCATTCTGGTTAAAGGTACCTTTCCTTTCTCCTGACATCTCTGAGTTTGGATTTTGTAAGTGGTCAGCAGGGGGACTCAAATTATTCGATAGGAAGTTGGGTGGAAATACAATTAAAAAGAAAATCTCATAGCCTATAACACCCTTCTACAAAGGTAGAAAAGGAAGAAAACAATTTTATTACTGAATAAGCATTAAACTGTAGAGTGATACGCATTATAGGTTATTTGCTAGGAGATTGCAAAGACTGAAAGAAATCTCACTTTAGTGGGAAGGAGATGGGCCCCAGGCAGACAGCTGGAGTTCTTCTCCTGCTGGCACTTCAAGGTAAGGAAAAAGGCAGGAACAAAGAGAAACTGGTTCTGCTTGAGGAAAAAGATAAGACTACCACCTTTTTCATTTTTGTGGTCAAGGAGTCTTTCTCTGACTACACATACATCAAAAGACTACTCAGGGGTCAACAAAGAGAAGGGACACTAGCCCATAATATGTCCTCATCTTCCCAGAGGCCCTTGAGCTGTAATCCATTTTGGCTAAAATATCTGTGTGAACACCTGGAAGATCCCTCAGTCAGACCAAACATGAGCACGAAGCAAGTCAAAGCAAGATGACTGGCCAGAGGGCTACCCAGGAAACTGCCTCCATATAAATAACTCAACCCATCCCAAAAGCACACGACTTTCTCTCCAAGCCTGCCATGTGTCTTTCTGCACAACTTTTCCTCTAATAAATGCTTTACTTGCTTCACTACTTTCTGTTTCTTTGCTGTGTTCTTTCTTCAAAGAAGACAAAGACAAAAGTCCTGTGTCATGCCAGTTGGCTCTGTGGTCTAGGGGCCAGGATTCAATGCTTTCACTGTTTAATTCTGGAGCATTAAGCACCCCAAGTTTTTATGACAGGAGGCAGTTTGAGAGGAAGATGGCTCTTCTAAGTTGGGTTCCTGCTCTCCTTCCATAGAGATAGGAAGGGAGGGCTGCATTATCTTCCTCGATAAATACATTTGGACGAGATGAATCCCAGGTCTTTGAGAGAGGTAGGTATTCCTAGGCCTTAATGCTGGCAAAAGATTTATTTAGCTTTTAAAATATTTATCTTTCAGAGACACAGAACTTAAAAGTTATCTAAAGTAAATGCTCTAAGAAAAGAGAAAGGAAAAGTTTTTCCCTTTATTTTCAACAGGGAGAATTAAGACTTTTATTTTCAATGTCCATTTGCTTTTCATGGATGGTTGTTGTTCAGTTGCTAAGTCATGTCCAACTCTTTGAGATGCCTTGGACTGTAGCTCGCCAAGGCTCCAATGCTCATAGGATTTCTCAGGCAAGAATAAGGTAATGGGTTGCCATTTCCTTCTCCAGGGGATCTTCCTGACCCAGGGATTGAACTTGTGTTTCCTGCATTGGCAGGCAGATTTTCTTTACCTCTAAGCCATCAGTGAAGCCCTCCTATAGGGGTTACTGATCAAAATAATTATATGTGAATGAACCACCTTTTTCATTTTTGTGGTCAAGGAGTCTTTCTCTGACTACACATACATCAAAAGACTACTCAGGGGTCAACAAAGAGAAGGGACACTAGCCCATAATATGTCCTCATCTTCCCAGAGGCCCTTGAGCTGTAATCCATTTTGGCTAAAATATCTGTGTGAACACCTGGAAGATCCCTCAGTCAGACCAAACATGAGCACGAAGCAAGTCAAAGCAAGATGACTGGCCAGAGGGCTACCCAGGAAACTGCCTCCATATAAATAACTCAACCCATCCCAAAAGCACACGACTTTCTCTCCAAGCCTGCCATGTGTCTTTCTGCACAACTTTTCCTCTAATAAATGCTTTACTTGCTTCACTACTTTCTGTTTCTTTGCTGTGTTCTTTCTTCAAAGAAGACAAAGACAAAAGTCCTGTGTCATGCCAGTTGGCTCTGTGGTCTAGGGGCCAGGATTCAATGCTTTCACTGTTTAATTCTGGAGCATTAAGCACCCCAAGTTTTTATGACAGGAGGCAGTTTGAGAGGAAGATGGCTCTTCTAAGTTGGGTTCCTGCTCTCCTTCCATAGAGATAGGAAGGGAGGGCTGCATTATCTTCCTCGATAAATACATTTGGACGAGATGAATCCCAGGTCTTTGAGAGAGGTAGGTATTCCTAGGCCTTAATGCTGGCAAAAGATTTATTTAGCTTTTAAAATATTTATCTTTCAGAGACACAGAACTTAAAAGTTATCTAAAGTAAATGCTCTAAGAAAAGAGAAAGGAAAAGTTTTTCCCTTTATTTTCAACAGGGAGAATTAAGACTTTTATTTTCAATGTCCATTTGCTTTTCATGGATGGTTGTTGTTCAGTTGCTAAGTCATGTCCAACTCTTTGAGATGCCTTGGACTGTAGCTCGCCAAGGCTCCAATGCTCATAGGATTTCTCAGGCAAGAATAAGGTAATGGGTTGCCATTTCCTTCTCCAGGGGATCTTCCTGACCCAGGGATTGAACTTGTGTTTCCTGCATTGGCAGGCAGATTTTTTTCTTTACCTCTAAGCCATCAGTGAAGCCCTCCTATAGGGGTTACTGATCAAAATAATTATATGTGAATGAACACTCTTACAAAATTTTGGATCCTTGTGTTGGGGCAAGCTTACATTCCTTCAGTGTATTTCTATTTCAGAAACTTCATTGACTTTCCTACTTCTAAATTTCAGCTGGGCTAAACCAGCTTTATCCTGAGAGATTGTCATAACAAAATCTTGGAGAGACATGGGTAAGAAAGTGATCAATTTTCTCTCTCCCAGAGATACTCACGGTCCTTATAGACATCCAGCTCTTAATTCACCAGGTTTGAATTCTGATAGTATCATGAGAGGCATTAGCATTAAGTCAAAGTTTCTTCTATACTCAGTCTGAATATAATAGCAGCCTTATTGCTCTATATTTGCATAAAATTGGGGGAATTTAAATACCTCATTACAAAAACAAGATCTGATGCAGCCAACCTGCAGTATTAATATCTGACACAGAAGTGGGTAACATTTTAAGAAACTCCTGTGGAGAGAGGAAATACTCAACAGTCTCTTTTTTTTTCTCTTTAACAGCCTTGGTGTGGACAGGGAAGAAGGCTTAATAACTGTTTTGAGTTAATGGTAATGCTGTTTTCTTCCTGTTTTCTGTGATAGGAGGCAGAACTGCATGGAGTATGTCAACGAGCTATATGCTTTCTGGAACACTGTTGCATCCATCTCATGAGGACACCAAGCATGCGATCAGATGAAAAGAAGCTGAGTGAGAATATTTCAGGCCTGGTTTTCTCCCTAGAAGGTTATCTGGGGCTGGCTGTGCTGCCTGTGCTTTGCTCTACCTCTTACTGTGGTATGCCTCCATGACTCTATCTTGAATGGACCAGTGAATGATGACATGTCTACTCTTCTAGTCTAAATTCTTCCATTACAAGTTTTAGTTTGAATACAGTGTTCAAAACTTTATAGTTCCTTTCTTGATAAATAAATAAACTTCAGAGCATCCCAGTTCGAGCTTACTGCCTCCTTCTGGGATGGGACTGATACATGTTTAGGGACCAGTGCATTAGGAAGCAGTATCTCAAAATGGGATTTTGTAATGGGCATGGTCATATATGCATTCTTTTTTTTTTAAAAAAAAGATTTATTTATTTATTTATTTTGGTGGTGGGGGGAGGGGTGGGGAGAGAGGGGAGCAGGCGGGCCACTTCTATTGGTCTTTCATTTGTCCATTTTCATCTGTCTTTGTTCTTTGGCCCGCGTGGGCCTCCCATCGCGGTGGCCTCTGTTGTTGCAGAGCACCGGCTCTGGGCGCATGCGCTCCAGAGCTCCGGCTCGGTCATTGGACACATCGGTCCAGCCGCTCCGCGGCACGTGGGATCTTCCCAGGCCAGGGATCAAACCGGCGCCCCTTGCACTGCAAGGCGGTGTCCTTACCCACTGGACCACCAGGGAAGCCCCATATATGCATTCTTGATTTGGTAAATAAGACACGTATGATCCATCTCATGCACTGTCAACAAAATTGCTCATGATATCACTGGTTAGGATATGGAATGAAGAGTGTGCTGAAGGCAAGACAGAGTGTCATCAGGGTGGAGTGGATTTAACTTTTGAAAGCAACAGTCACGCTCCTCCTTATACTGATGGGGAGCAGACATAGGGAAAATGAATTGTTAAGGCAAGGTGTTAAGGAGAAAGATAGTTTTTCAAGAGATTCTGTCTTCTGAAGTCATAAGAAATGAATGTTTTAGAGCAAGCCTAGATTCTGATCATATTTATTACAAAGCTTTAATGAAAATGTGTCGGCTGTGTTCTGCAGGAAGGGTACTTTCATGGCTGAATTCCACAGGCTGAAGATCATGGTGAGGGATGCTTTGATGGAATTAGGTTCCCTGATGCCCATGGAAGTGAAGCAATCCGGTGGCAGTGGGCGGCAGATGGTGGCACGTAAGTGTCAGAGGCAAGGGGCCGCAATAAGCCACAGCACTGAAAGAGCAACTGGAGGCTCTGCGGCACAGGGAGTTGTAACGGCTCATGCCTCTGTGACTCACTTAGAAAAGAAACTATTGAATACCGTCCTGGGTTTTTCCATGACAGTCCTTCCAGTGAAGTCAGAGTTGATATCCTTTAGGTCTGACTGGTTTGATCTTCTTGCAGTCCAAGGGACTACACATTTCTAGTATCACATTTTGAAAGCATCAGAGGTAGAAGGTAAATCTATGAAATGTCTATGTCTACTGGTATGGTGAATGCTAGTGTACCCTTCCAAAATGAGGGCCAAGTGACTGCACACACCTCTCATGATGAAAGGCACAGCTCTGAGTGGATCTCTTTGGACTTGGGCAGTGATATATGTCACAGTGAACTTGCTTCTAGAAACCACGTGTGGGATCATATGTGAGGCTGCTGCCAGTTTTAAACGGCAACTGACATGTAAATAAGGGCCTCTGAGGGTCTAGACTGGTGTGAGCTTCCCTCTCACCTGGAATGTATGGCCTCAGTTTCAGCACCATGGCAGGCAGACAGGAACGTAGAATAAAGTTCTGGTGAATGGTTCAAGTAGGAGAATCACTAAATGCATTCCAAGGTTTTTAATAAGTCTAGCCCCTTCTTTGTTGATTAATGCCCGGATTTAAAGCAATTTTTGGTCTCCTGCTGGACCCTAGCAGAGACTGAACATTTTATCATGGAAAAAAAAAAATATATGTGATTTAAACTGCCATTCACATATAGGATAGTAGTTGATCCACTGAACCATACATTTGGACATTCACAGCACCAGCATCATTTTATCATAAGAGGGTTGAATACATGCATAGAGTGCCCCAAAATTGCCTGAGCAGATGGATGATACTTTGTCTTACTACTTCAAGACAGCTTTTCCATCTACACTTGTACCCTTATTTTGAGTACTTATACTAATTTAATAGAAGAGGAAAAAACATTGACCTGCTTCCCAGAGGGATCTGCACTATAGGTTGGTAAGCAGACAGCTCTGTGTCTTATTTTAATAAGGAATAGGTTTTTTTAAAAAAGAAACAGTGATGTAGGGATATTCTCCCAGTGGATACAATTTTGACAGGTATATCTGATTGTGCACTTTGTGTGAAAGGACAATCTAAACCGCAGATCGATAGAAGACTGACTAATGGATAATGACTATTGATCGGCAAGGGAGTCAGGACCTAGGAAAATTGGTGACTGGGATTTGGGGAGTAGGGATGTGATGACTTCCTGGAATAACAGAGTATGAGAAAATGTTCACGTTCCCAAAAACTACCCCCCAGGGTATCACAGCAGTGGATGCTCACAACCACTCTCAGGAAGTGGTGGCCTCCTCTGCAGATTCAGGTCTATAGCTTTGTCAAAGAACCCCGACACTTACCCAAAGGGCCAACTTACAAAAAGGCAAGAGCAGCACTGATGAAGACTATGCCTGGCATGAATGGACTAAAAAAATGCCTTCTCACCCAGGCTGATCTGTCTGCTCCCACTGCCAACAACAGGGCTACAGATCTTTCTTTCAGCACTCCAAGATGCTGCCAGTTTTAAACGGCAACTGACATGTAAATAAGGGCCTCTGAGGGTCTAGACTGGTGTGAGCTTCCTCTCACCTGGAATGTATGGCCTCAGTTTCAGCACCATGGCAGGCAGACAGGAACGTAGAATAAAGTTCTGGTGAATGGTTCAAGTAGGAGAATCACTAAATGCATTCCAAGGTTTTTAATAAGTCTAGCCCCTTCTTTGTTGATTAATGCCCGGATTTAAAGCAATTTTTGGTCTCCTGCTGGACCCTAGCAGAGACTGAACATTTTATCATGGAAAAAAAAAATATATGTGATTTAAACTGCCATTCACATATAGGATAGTAGTTGATCCACTGAACCATACATTTGGACATTCACAGCACCAGCATCATTTTATCATAAGAGGGTTGAATACATGCATAGAGTGCCCCAAAATTGCCTGAGCAGATGGATGATACTTTGTCTTACTACTTCAAGACAGCTTTTCCATCTACACTTGTACCCTTATTTTGAGTACTTATACTAATTTAATAGAAGAGGAAAAAACATTGACCTGCTTCCCAGAGGGATCTGCACTATAGGTTGGTAAGCAGACAGCTCTGTGTCTTATTTTAATAAGGAATAGGTTTTTAAAAAGAAACAGTGATGTAGGGATATTCTCCCAGTGGATACAATTTTGACAGGTATATCTGATTGTGCACTTTGTGTGAAAGGACAATCTAAACCGCAGATCGATAGAAGACTGACTAATGGATAATGACTATTGATCGGCAAGGGAGTCAGGACCTAGGAAAATTGGTGACTGGGATTTGGGGAGTAGGGATGTGATGACTTCCTGGAATAACAGAGTATGAGAAAATGTTCACGTTCCCAAAAACTACCCCCCAGGGTATCACAGCAGTGGATGCTCACAACCACTCTCAGGAAGTGGTGGCCTCCTCTGCAGATTCAGGTCTATAGCTTTGTCAAAGAACCCCGACACTTACCCAAAGGGCCAACTTACAAAAAGGCAAGAGCAGCACTGATGAAGACTATGCCTGGCATGAATGGACTAAAAAAATGCCTTCTCACCCAGGCTGATCTGTCTGCTCCCACTGCCAACAACAGGGCTACAGATCTTTCTTTCAGCACTCCAAGATTATGAGCTGCTCGTCTGATGAGAGCAGGAAGGTATGTTTTGTATGAATTGCCTGCAACACTCTGCCAACACTATCATTTTTCTGCGGGGGAGGGGGGGGCATTCTTTTGGTCATTCATTTATTTATCATCCATCTTTGTTCTTCGGCCTGTGTGGGCCTCCCATCACAGGGGCCTCTTTCCTTGCAGAGCAACGGCTCCAGGCGCATGCGCTCCAGAGCACTGGCCTGGCAGTTGGACACATTGGTCCAGCCGCTCCGTGAACGTGGGATCCTCCCAGGCCAGAGATCGAACCGGTGCCCCCTGTACTGCAAGGTGGTGTCTTTACCCACTGGACCACCAGGGAAGCCCACACTATCACTTATGAATTTATTGGGAGACTGATCTGAGCAGTTTGCATCAGAAGGCTGTCCCCATGTCCTTAGGCTGCTAGGCAGAACTGCCTTATAGGGTCTCCCAGCTAGATAAAGGAGGAACAGATGAGGAGCAGGTCTACTAGCATTTCCCCTTCAAAAAGGTCAAGGTTCCTTAAACGCAGTTTCTGGGCTGCAAGCCCATGGTACGCAGGTGTGCACAGCACCCAGCTGGGCTGCGCCACAGTCCCCGTGGAACTAATGGAAGGCAGATAAGAAGCCCATGCTCCTGCTGCACCCTGAGTGACACGGTCCTTTGTCTCTGATGCAGAAGTCTAAACCGCAGATCGATAGAAGACTGACTAATGGATAATGACTATTGATCGGCAAGGGAGTCAGGACCTAGGAAAATTGGTGACTGGGATTTGGGGAGTAGGGATGTGATGACTTCCTGGAATAACAGAGTATGAGAAAATGTTCACGTTCCCAAAAACTACCCCCCAGGGTATCACAGCAGTGGATGCTCACAACCACTCTCAGGAAGTGGTGGCCTCCTCTGCAGATTCAGGTCTATAGCTTTGTCAAAGAACCCCGACACTTACCCAAAGGGCCAACTTACAAAAAGGCAAGAGCAGCACTGATGAAGACTATGCCTGGCATGAATGGACTAAAAAAATGCCTTCTCACCCAGGCTGATCTGTCTGCTCCCACTGCCAACAACAGGGCTACAGATCTTTCTTTCAGCACTCCAAGATTATGAGCTGCTCGTCTGATGAGAGCAGGAAGGTATGTTTTGTATGAATTGCCTGCAACACTCTGCCAACACTATCATTTTTCTGCGGGGGAGGGGGGGGCATTCTTTTGGTCATTCATTTATTTATCATCCATCTTTGTTCTTCGGCCTGTGTGGGCCTCCCATCACAGGGGCCTCTTTCCTTGCAGAGCAACGGCTCCAGGCGCATGCGCTCCAGAGCACTGGCCTGGCAGTTGGACACATTGGTCCAGCCGCTCCGTGAACGTGGGATCCTCCCAGGCCAGAGATCGAACCGGTGCCCCCTGTACTGCAAGGTGGTGTCTTTACCCACTGGACCACCAGGGAAGCCCACACTATCACTTATGAATTTATTGGGAGACTGATCTGAGCAGTTTGCATCAGAAGGCTGTCCCCATGTCCTTAGGCTGCTAGGCAGAACTGCCTTATAGGGTCTCCCAGCTAGATAAAGGAGGAACAGATGAGGAGCAGGTCTACTAGCATTTCCCCTTCAAAAAGGTCAAGGTTCCTTAAACGCAGTTTCTGGGCTGCAAGCCCATGGTACGCAGGTGTGCACAGCACCCAGCTGGGCTGCGCCACAGTCCCCGTGGAACTAATGGAAGGCAGATAAGAAGCCCATGCTCCTGCTGCACCCTGAGTGACACGGTCCTTTGTCTCTGATGCAGAAGTCTAGGTTCCTCTCACAACCTCAAAACTTTCCACTAAAATCAGGGTGCAACTTCAGACTCGTCACACTTCTTGACAGATGACTTTGAAAACACTGAGCAATTATAGAATGGAGTATTTTAATTGCTGTAAGAAAATCCAGTTATTTCAGGAGATCAGGAGGTACTACCGGGAGTTTTGTTATTTTTAATGTATTTTAAAAGGACATGGAAGTGATGTGACAAGCTGTGCTTTAAAAATGGGATGCTGAGATGCTTGAATTTAAAGTGGGAAGAAAAAGTGTGCGTAATGAAGAGCTAATATTTTATCATGCTATAGACTGGAGTAAGAATATTTAAGACCTAATTAGAAGAGAGTGCCTGAGAATGGAAATCAGATGATATTTACCGTGCATGATAATTAGTTATAAGTAATACAGGGAGGGGCCAAAGTTAACTCCAAAGATTTGAAACTAAATGAAAGGGAAGTTACGATGCAAGTTATAGAACTAACTACAAATGACAACTTTTGTGGGGGAAAAACAGGCTATTTGGGAATATGTCTTGCATCAGGGTAAAGATATCAAAAGTAAATAAGATCCTGAAACAGATCAGGATTCATCTTTCTATATCTGACTGCTGGGAGCTATTCTGAGGCAGAATCTTTGGAAAGCCTAAAATTAGGGGAAAATGAAAATATTTACTGAGGCTGTAACAAAAAAGTTGGAGAGAGAAGAAAGGAAAACAAAAGAGTGCTATGACCTTGAAACCAAAGGATGACAAAGGCATGGGAAAAAAAGATGTGCTGAAATGACCAATTGTTGCTGAAATGATCAATTGTTGCTGAGAAGGTAAGTCATACCAGACTATGAAAAAACTGCTCCAAGAAGAAAATCTTACTCTTTGTTGTATCCTCAGAGCCCAACAGAATGCCTGGCAAATGTCAGGATTCAAGAATCGGCTGCTGAATGTATGTATGGAAACTGAAGTAACTCTGAACTCATGTAGATTTGTTGGTGATCATCAGAATACAAATACATTCTTGCTGTTTTGACTTCTACATCACTCCTGGCAAGGTTCTTATATCTCACTGTGAAGGCTGACATATTCTTTTCCCTTGGGGAATAACTCTCACTTTCCTTTGAGGTAATCTTCCCCAAATCACTCTAGTTGAGACCCTCAAGTTTCATTGTTTCATTTCACTTGGGGTTCACTATCTTATGGTATCTGTAATATAGGGCTTACAATGGATATTCAGGGAACAGGAAATGATTTTCAGTACCGCTTGTTTAACTGTTTCAATTGCCATTACATAAATTCAGAGTCAGCACAGTTTCCTTTGCTTTTCCCTTTTGGCTCATCAATGCAAAATGAAAGCTAATCAATCCACAATCATGCTAATCAATGTACTGTGCTACTTCCATCACAGCAAAGAATAACGTTGTTACAAACTCAGATACATTTTAGAATAATGCAAAAACGAAAATGCTATTCTATGTGATATGTTAATGAAGCATTTTATGACCTGAGGCTTCACCATCAAAATTCCATTTTGATCCATCAGTTTTCATCAGCAAATTAAAAGAACTTGTAACTCAAGAATGGGAAACAATGAATTTAAAGTTACAGCTTATTATTTATATGGAATGCTACAAAATAGATTACTTGTAACAGCAATATATAAAAATACATGGGCAATGTGAAATCAAAACCTCAAACTGTTTCTGTACCACACTGAGATAAATATTTTAAAAGGCTATTATGCTCTAATTGTCTGAATGCTTTTTATAGCTAAACCACCAAAATTTCCTCTCTGATATGGAGAAAGGAGGCAACATGTCATGTGAGAAGTTTCACTTACCTCTCAGAGTACTTCTGTTCATTCACAGAGTCTAGCCTTCACCTTCTTCCCTTTTTTCAGGGGTAATCATCTATATTTTGACATAATAAACTGGGATACACTCTTTGTCCTTTTCTAGTCTCGACCTTAGTTACAATTAAAACATAAGATTCAGTTGATCTTTATCGCTCAAGCATGTCCCCCAGTGTAGACATATAAGCAGCACTAACATTTTCTTCCACTTTTTTTAATACATGTAATTATATCTATATCTATGCATAGTTCCTTCTATTTATTTTCCACCCTAACTTGATCTTTGAGTTATTTTTTCTCTTTCATATTGAACTGCTGATCCATAAATACAATTATTCCCATATACATTTTTTTGTCTGTATATATCCGTTAAATGGGCTCCCCGGTGTCTCAGATGGTAAAGAATCTGCCTGCAGTGCAGGAGACCTGGGTTTGATTCCTGGGTCGGGAAGATCCCCTGGGGAAGGAAATGGCAACCCACTCCAGGACTCTCGCTTCGGGAATCCCATGGACGGAGGAGCCTGAAGGACTACCGTTCATGGGGTCACAGAGAGTCATGCAGGACTGAGCGACTTTCACTTTCATTTCATCCTTTAATAAAATCCACAATCATGCTAATCAATGTACTGATCACAGCAAAGAATAACGTTGTTACAAACTCAGATACATTTTAGAATAATGCAAAAACGAAAATGCTATTCTATGTGATATGTTAATGAAGCATTTTATGACCTGAGGCTTCACCATCAAAATTCCATTTTGATCCATCAGTTTTCATCAGCAAATTAAAAGAACTTGTAACTCAAGAATGGGAAACAATGAATTTAAAGTTACAGCTTATTATTTATATGGAATGCTACAAAATAGATTACTTGTAACAGCAATATATAAAAATACATGGGCAATGTGAAATCAAAACCTCAAACTGTTTCTGTACCACACTGAGATAAATATTTTAAAAGGCTATTATGCTCTAATTGTCTGAATGCTTTTTATAGCTAAACCACCAAAATTTCCTCTCTGATATGGAGAAAGGAGGCAACATGTCATGTGAGAAGTTTCACTTACCTCTCAGAGTACTTCTGTTCATTCACAGAGTCTAGCCTTCACCTTCTTCCCTTTTTTCAGGGGTAATCATCTATATTTTGACATAATAAACTGGGATACACTCTTTGTCCTTTTCTAGTCTCGACCTTAGTTACAATTAAAACATAAGATTCAGTTGATCTTTATCGCTCAAGCATGTCCCCCAGTGTAGACATATAAGCAGCACTAACATTTTCTTCCACTTTTTTTAATACATGTAATTATATCTATATCTATGCATAGTTCCTTCTATTTATTTTCCACCCTAACTTGATCTTTGAGTTATTTTTTCTCTTTCATATTGAACTGCTGATCCATAAATACAATTATTCCCATATACATTTTTTTGTCTGTATATATCCGTTAAATGGGCTCCCCGGTGTCTCAGATGGTAAAGAATCTGCCTGCAGTGCAGGAGACCTGGGTTTGATTCCTGGGTCGGGAAGATCCCCTGGGGAAGGAAATGGCAACCCACTCCAGGACTCTCGCTTCGGGAATCCCATGGACGGAGGAGCCTGAAGGACTACCGTTCATGGGGTCACAGAGAGTCATGCAGGACTGAGCGACTTTCACTTTCATTTCATCCTTTAAACAAATCAACCTGCCTGTATTTCTGACTCAGTCTGTAACACACAGCCCTAGACGTGTTCATGGTTTTATGCAGAGAACGAAAAAAAGTCCTGAGCTTGCACTGTGTACAGGTGAGGTTTTAATGGATGGAGTTTTACAGCTCAAATGTACATGCACCTCCTACTCTCTTCTACACATTTTGGAAGAAGCAGCTTCAGGGAGGCACTGTCAATGAATAGCTCCATTAGACACTTAGATAATAATTAGGCCTTCAAATAGATATTCAGATTCATTTTCAGCTATCTTCCCTATTTAGATTTTATTTCACCAGAAATTACTAGAATGACATATTATCAAAGTTAATTCATACTCTCGAATTATGGAATAAAAGTGATACCAATAAATACAATCAGGTGACAGTAAAATATTTATAAAATTTCAAATCATAAAGCAAATGGTAATTCAACATCTTATTTATAAGTGTACTATCAGAACAAAATATTCATATTATGATTGAAAAACTACTATTGCTACTACAGTCAGTGCTAACTTAGTATAGTGAGAACAGATAGCACTGGGGTCCCTACATTTTTTTCATCTTTTTTTCATCTGCTTCTATCTGCCCCAATTGACAACAGATACAAAAAAACTAGCAGTGAAACGAAGTGATAATTTGGGATGATTAATACTCTTCATAAATAATGTCTAACTCATAACGATCTGTCAAAACTGCAAGCTATGTTCCCTTTAGAAAAAACTGACAGACATTCTCTCTGAAAAGGTAACATTAAAGGTGAGCTTTTTTTTTTAATCATTTTTTCCCCATCATGCCTCTTTTATTTTTATATATTTATTTTCATCTATATTCTTTGGCCTGTGTGGGCCTCCCACTGCAGTGGCTTCTCTCACTGCAGAGCACTGGCTCTGGGCTCATGCACTCCAGAGCACAGGCTCACAAATGGACACACCAGTCCAGCTGCTCCGCGGCATGTGTGATCTTCCCAGGTCAGGGATCGAACCAGTGCCCCCTACACTGCAAGGTGGACTCTCTAACCACTGGACCACCAGGGAAGCCCTAATGCTGAGCTTTTAACGATATGAAGGAATCAGCTTCAACATAAATACAGGAAGAGAATTCCATGCAAAGAGCACAGTTTGTTAAATGTTCTGAAAGGCAAGAATTAATTTGCAGAATTCCCCCACAAAAAGGGAAGGCTAATATTGACGTGGGCTTCCCAGCTGGCACTAGTGGTAAAGATCTAGCCTGCCAAAGCAGGAGGCATAAGAGACATGGCTTCAGTCCCGGGGTTAGGAAGATTCCCTGGAGGAGGAAATATCAACCCACCCCAGCATTCTTGCCTGGAGAATCTCATGACTCTCGAATTATGGATTCTTTTCAGAAATTTTTAAAAATACTAGAATGACATATTATCAAAGTTAATTCATACTCTCGAATTATGGAATAAAAGTGATACCAATAAATACAATCAGGTGACAGTAAAATATTTATAAAATTTCAAATCATAAAGCAAATGGTAATTCAACATCTTATTTATAAGTGTACTATCAGAACAAAATATTCATATTATGATTGAAAAACTACTATTGCTACTACAGTCAGTGCTAACTTAGTATAGTGAGAACAGATAGCACTGGGGTCCCTACATTTTTTTCATCTTTTTTTCATCTGCTTCTATCTGCCCCAATTGACAACAGATACAAAAAAACTAGCAGTGAAACGAAGTGATAATTTGGGATGATTAATACTCTTCATAAATAATGTCTAACTCATAACGATCTGTCAAAACTGCAAGCTATGTTCCCTTTAGAAAAAACTGACAGACATTCTCTCTGAAAAGGTAACATTAAAGGTGAGCTTTTTTTTTTAATCATTTTTTCCCCATCATGCCTCTTTTATTTTTATATATTTATTTTCATCTATATTCTTTGGCCTGTGTGGGCCTCCCACTGCAGTGGCTTCTCTCACTGCAGAGCACTGGCTCTGGGCTCATGCACTCCAGAGCACAGGCTCACAAATGGACACACCAGTCCAGCTGCTCCAGGCATGTGTGATCCTCCCAGGTCAGGGATCGAACTGGTGCCCCCTACACTGCAAGGTGGACTCTCCATCCACTAGACCACCAGGGAAGCCCTAATGCTGAGCTTTTAACGATATGAAGGAATCAGCTTCAACATAAATACAGGAAGAGAATTCCATGCAAAGAGCACAGTTTGTTAAATGTTCTGAAAGGCAAGAATTAATTTGCAGAATTCCCCCACAAAAAGGGAAGGCTAATATTGACGTGGGCTTCCCAGCTGGCACTAGTGGTAAAGATCTAGCCTGCCAAAGCAGGAGACATAAGAGACATGGCTTCAGTCCCTGGGTTAGGAAGATTCCCTGGAGGAGGAAATATCAACCCACCCCAGCATTCTTGCCTGGAGAATCTCATGGACAGAGGGGCCTGGTGGGCTACAGTCCACAAGGTGGCAGAGTCTGACACGACTGAAGCAATTGAACACACTAGTGACAGGGAGAGAGCAAGTTACTGAGTTTAATATGGAGTCTGAGAGAGAGGTGGGCACAGTCCAACCCATGCAGGGTCCTCCCTACAGGTCACTTATGGACTGCGGTATGTTATTCTAAGGACAAGGGAAAACTGGCACTAATTACATTAATTGATCCAATACATGTGTTATGAAAAATCAATCTGGCTGATAGTTGCAAAATGGATTGCAGCGGCTAAAGTCACACAGGAAAACTAGGTCAGAGGGAATGGGTTCAATTAATGTCTGATGAGGTAAATTGAATTAGACTGTTTGTAGCAGAAATGCAATTGGAAGGAATTCAGCAATATTTAGTATGCACAGGTCTGGTGATGAAACTGGTATGAATTCCAAGAAGAAATTAAGAAAGATCCAAGGCCTTTGGGATTCATGAGTGGAGACACTAAATCATACCCCCTTTAATTCATTCAGTTTGGGCCATTCTATTTGTTTGCCCCTGAACCCTTTTTATGCCATTGCTATTGCTGTATCTCAAATTCCTCTGACCTTTTGCCCTTTCTTACTGTGATGGCTAAATTCTGTGTGTCAGCTTGACTGGACCTTAGCCCAGGTAGTTGGCACACAGATATCTGGGTGCTTAGATATCTGGTTAAATGCTATTTCTGGCTGTGTCTGTGAGGGGGGTTGTTTAGACGTGCCCCTACACTGCAAGGTGGACTCTCTAACCACTGGACCACCAGGGAAGCCCTAATGCTGAGCTTTTAACGATATGAAGGAATCAGCTTCAACATAAATACAGGAAGAGAATTCCATGCAAAGAGCACAGTTTGTTAAATGTTCTGAAAGGCAAGAATTAATTTGCAGAATTCCCCACAAAAGGAAGGCTAATATTGACGTGGGCTTCCCAGCTGGCACTAGTGGTAAAGATCTAGCCTGCCAAAGCAGGAGACATAAGAGACATGGCTTCAGTCCCTGGGTTAGGAAGATTCCCTGGAGGAGGAAATATCAACCCACCCCAGCATTCTTGCCTGGAGAATCTCATGGACAGAGGGGCCTGGTGGGCTACAGTCCACAAGGTGGCAGAGTCTGACACGACTGAAGCAATTGAACACACTAGTGACAGGGAGAGAGCAAGTTACTGAGTTTAATATGGAGTCTGAGAGAGAGGTGGGCACAGTCCAACCCATGCAGGGTCCTCCCTACAGGTCACTTATGGACTGCGGTATGTTATTCTAAGGACAAGGGAAAACTGGCACTAATTACATTAATTGATCCAATACATGTGTTATGAAAAATCAATCTGGCTGATAGTTGCAAAATGGATTGCAGCGGCTAAAGTCACACAGGAAAACTAGGTCAGAGGGAATGGGTTCAATTAATGTCTGATGAGGTAAATTGAATTAGACTGTTTGTAGCAGAAATGCAATTGGAAGGAATTCAGCAATATTTAGTATGCACAGGTCTGGTGATGAAACTGGTATGAATTCCAAGAAGAAATTAAGAAAGATCCAAGGCCTTTGGGATTCATGAGTGGAGACACTAAATCATACCCCCTTTAATTCATTCAGTTTGGGCCATTCTATTTGTTTGCCCCTGAACCCTTTTTATGCCATTGCTATTGCTGTATCTCAAATTCCTCTGACCTTTTGCCCTTTCTTACTGTGATGGCTAAATTCTGTGTGTCAGCTTGACTGGACCTTAGCCCAGGTAGTTGGCACACAGATATCTGGGTGCTTAGATATCTGGTTAAATGCTATTTCTGGCTGTGTCTGTGAGGGTGTTTCTGGGTGAGATTAGCATTTCAGTTGGTAGACTGTGTAAAGCAGAGTGCCCTCTGCAATGCAGGTGGGCCTCATCAAACACATCATGGGCCTCCACAGAACAGAAACACTAAGAGAGAATGTGTTTCTGCCTGACAGCGTTGAAAAGTTAAACAGGGGCTTCCCTGGTGGTCCAGTGGGTAAGGACACCGCCTTGCAGTGCAAGGGGCTCCGGTTCGATCCCTGGCCTGGGAAGATCTGGACTGATGTGTCCAATTACCGAGCCGGAGCTCTGGGGCGCATGCGCTCTGCGACAACAGAGGCCACCGCGATGGGAGGCCCACAGGAGCCAAAGAACAAAAACGGATGAAAATAGAGTAATGAAAGACCAATAGAAGTGGCCCGCCCGGCCCGCCTCCCTCCCTCCCACCCCACCCCACCGCCCAAGATATAAATAAAATAAATGTTTAAAATAGAAAAAAATAAAAAATAAAAAAGTTAAATAAATAAAAATTTAATTTTAAATGACTCAAGTATCTTAACAGCGGATGATTGTTGATTACATGAAATTCGACTGACTATTTTTAAACTCAAGCTAAGACATCTATCTTCTCCTGCCTTTGAACTTGGACTCAGACTGGAATTTACAACAATGCCTCTCCGGGTTCAGGCTTCCCTGGTGGCTCCAAGGTAAACAATCCACCTGCAATGTGGGAGCTGCAGGAAATGTGGGTTCGATCCCTGGGTGGGAAGATCTCTTTGAGGAAGGCAAGGCAACCCTCCCCAGGATTCTTGCCTGGAGAAAGCCAGGAATGGAAGAGCCTGGCGGGCTACGGTCCACGGGGTCGCAAAGAGTCAGACAGGACCGAAGCGACTGAGCAGGAGCAGCAGCTCCCCGGGTTCACAGGCCTCTGGGCTTAGACTGGAACTGCAGAACCAGCACTCCTGAACGGGCAGCTTGCCTGCTGCAATGCTTGGGACTTCTCAGCCTCCACTGCCATGAGGACCAATCCTTTATAATAAACCTATGTATATATATTGGGTTGTTTCTTTTACTGTGGAGAACTCAGACTTACAGGCTTACTAGATCATATCTGTGGGAACCAGAGTCTCTTTTTACTTCATGGTTTAGTAGAATTTTTGAGCTGAAATGGTTAGACATATTTCTAGGGCATAGAGAACTTTACTTATCCAGGTAAATTCTTCAGTTCAACCAGATGGTCAAATGTGAAGCTCGTAGTCAAGGCGCTTTAGCTCAGGTGACCCTTCTTGCTCACCAATCACTCCTTTCTTTCTTTTTTTTTTTTTTAGATTTATTTATTTATTTATTTAGGGTGGGGGTCCGGTTGGGGAGGGAGGGGAGCAGGCCGGCCACTTATATTGGTGTTCCATTTCTCTATTTTCATCCGTTTTTGTTCTTTCACTCCTGTGGGCCTCCCATCGTGGTGGCCTCTGTTGTCGCAGAGCGCCAGCTCTGGGCGCATGCGCTCCAGAGCTCCGGCTCGGTAATTGGACACATCGGTCCAGCAGCTCCGCGGCACGTGGGATCTTCCCAGGCCAGGGATCGAACCGGCGCCCCTTGCACTGCAAGGCGGTGTCCTTACCCACTGGACCACCAGGGGAAGCCCCCACTCCTTTCTTGAATGATCTTTTTAAATGAAATATGATTCATGGAGATGAATAGGCACAAATTACTATGTATATCCCAGGAAGTTATCACAAACATAAGTCATGCAACAACAACCCAGGGAAGGACATAGAATATGTTCAAATACCAATTATCTCTATTGCGGCCCTGCTCAATTACTGCGTATCCCTTCTTTCTTAACAGTATCCATTATCTTGACTTCTAAAATTGTGTATTTTTTGCCTGTTTTTGAACTGCATATGATTTAAGTATATGGTATATTTTTTCTGCCCACATTTTGTGCAATGTGATACTTAGGAAACCCTTTCGCTTTTTTTCTTATAATGGTAGCAGTTCTTGTATTTTTTTAAAACTGGTTTATTGTTTTTTTTCTTTTATTTAAAAACAAACTACACATAGGGTTTCCCTAGTTGTACACTGGGTAAAGAGTCCGCTTTGTAATGTAAGGGCACGGTTTGATCCCTGGCCCGTGAAGATCCCATGTGCCACAGCACTCCTGAACGGGCACTTGCTGCAATCTTGGGCCCATCCAGAGAACCTCTTTATATAACCTATGTTTTGGGTGTTTCTTTTACTGTGGAGAACTCAGACTTACAGGCTTACTAGATCATATCTGTGGGAACCAGAGTCTCTTTACTTCATGGTTTAGTAGAATTTTGAGCTGAAATGGTTAGACATATTTCTAGGGCATAGAGAACTTTACTTATCCAGGTAAATTCTTCAGTTCAACCAGATGGTCAAATGTGAAGCTCGTAGTCAAGGCGCTTTAGCTCAGGTGACCCTTCTTGCTCACCAATCACTCCTTTCTTTCTTTTTTTTTTTTTTAGATTTATTTATTTATTTATTTAGGGTGGGGGTCCGGTTGGGGAGGGAGGGGAGCAGGCCGGCCACTTATATTGGTGTTCCATTTCTCTATTTTCATCCGTTTTTGTTCTTTCACTCCTGTGGGCCTCCCATCGTGGTGGCCTCTGTTGTCGCAGAGCGCCAGCTCTGGGCGCATGCGCTCCAGAGCTCCGGCTCGGTAATTGGACACATCGGTCCAGCAGCTCCGCGGCACATGGGATCTTCCCAGGCCAGGGATCGAACCGGCGCCCCTTGCACTGCAAGGCGGTGTCCTTACCCACTGGACCACCAGGGGAAGCCCCCACTCCTTTCTTGAATGATCTTTTTAAATGAAATATGATTCATGGAGATGAATAGGCACAAATTACTATGTATATCCCAGGAAGTTATCACAAACATAAGTCATGCAACAACAACCCAGGGAAGGACATAGAATATGTTCAAATACCAATTATCTCTATTGCGGCCCTGCTCAATTACTGCGTATCCCTTCTTTCTTAACAGTATCCATTATCTTGACTTCTAAAATTGTGTATTTTTTGCCTGTTTTTGAACTGCATATGATTTAAGTATATGGTATATTTTTTCTGCCCACATTTTGTGCAATGTGATACTTAGGAAACCCTTTCGCTTTTTTTCTTATAATGGTAGCAGTTCTTGTATTTTTTTAAAACTGGTTTATTGTTTTTTTTCTTTTATTTAAAAACAAACTACACATAGGGTTTCCCTAGTTGTACACTGGGTAAAGAGTCCGCTTTGTAATGTAAGGGGCACCGGTTTGATCCCTGGCCCGTGAAGATCCCATGTGCCACAGAGCATCTGGGCTGGTGTGTCCAATTACGAGCCAGTGGTCTGGAGCGCGTGCGCCCAGAGCCTGTGCTCTGCAACATGAGAGGCCACTGCAATGGGAGGCCCACATAGGCCAAAGAATAAAGATGGATGGAAATAAATAAATAAACAAGAGGCCAAAATTTAAAAAAAATTACATATAATGTGTATATGAGCTTTGTCAAGTTTATACACCCACGAAACCATCACTACATCAAGATAACGAGCACGCACAGGGTCCCCAAAGTTTCTTTATTCTGCTTTGTAATCATCATGCATTCCTCTTTCCCCAATCCCCCAATCTGTCCTCAGGCAAATAATGATCAGTGCTCTGTTATTATTTAAATTGCAATTGTTAATATCAGCTTGTTTCATTTCCTGAATTTTTTCATAGATCACGATTTTTATTTACATGTAATTCCAGACACAACTTTGTGACATGGTGTGGGTTAAGATTAATTGAGAAAACAGGGGTTCAGCAAGGTTAAGCCATTTCCTTAGGTTAATCTATTAAATAAAAGGTACAGAACAGGGTTTCCCTGGTGGTCCAGTGGGTAAGGACACCGCCTTGCAGTGCAAGGGGCGCCAGTTCGATCCCTGGCCTGGGAAGATCCCACGTGCCGCAGAGCGGCTGGAACGATGTGTCCAATTACCAAGCGGGAGCTCCGGAGCGCATGCACCCAGAGCCAGTGCTCTACGACAACAGAGGCCACTGCAATGGGAGGCCCACACGGGCCAAAGAACAAAGATGGATGAAACTGGACAAATGAAAGACCAATATAAGTGGCCGGCCTGCTCCCCTCCCTCCCCACTCCACCCCCTCAGAATAAATAAATAAATAAATAAATAAATCTTTAAAAGGTACAGAACATAGTCAAATTCAGATCCTCTGAAACCAAGGTTTTGCTTTTCTTACCTGAAAGAATTCTTACACTGAACAATAACATTTTTCTCCTATTCATATTTTAGATTTTCCATTTTGTGACAAAGCACTTATTTCTGAGGTTACCAGTATTTGCATAATTTAAAAGTTTAATATTCTTAAAACAAAATTTTCCTACTCTCAATGGTCTTTGTACTTCCTAATAAGTATGGCTGACATTTAGGAAGGCATAATTAGTCAGCTTATCTCTTACCACATCATCGAAAAATTACTCAGGCATTTATGACTCTGATTTTCTAACAGGAGATTATGACTTACGGATCATTTAAAATTTGACTGATGATTTTTAAATAACAGAAAAAGGAGAAATAGGAAGAGTTAGACATACACTTCCTCATATGCTAAGTATAATGATGAGCTTTGCTTTGACACCTTCTCTCCGCCATCAAAACCATAACTGTCCATAAATATTGGTTATGCACTTGAACCTATGGCAGAGGGTGACAGATTCCAATAAAATATTCAGTGTGATGCTTTGAGGTCTTCAGAGGAACATGAAATAGTTCCCAAACTGAACATTACTTGTAGTTTTCCATTACACACTGCACAAAATGCCCTTGACATTCAGGAGTGCGGCATCGTATTTTAGTCTACCTCACTCCAGGGTGTATTTGAAAATACCCTCCATTTGCCTTTAATAATAATGACTTGTCATATGGAATCCAGATCTCGGCTAATCTAACATAATATGTACTTGATGGTTTTTATTAACTGTCAAATGAAACCCAGCAGTCTTCAGAAACATTTTCCCCTTCTGTCATGCAATTGTTCTCAGCATGTTTCATTTCTGACCATTAATGTAAAAGGTTAATAAATGCAACTACTTGAATACTATTAATATTCAATATACATGGCAAGTGAAAGCATTTTGCAGACTTATGATTTTTCAAGATGCTGGGCCATTAATGTTGCTATTTTGCAGGCTTGTAAAATTGCACCATGCAGCATGAATGCTATGATTCGAATGCTAAAAGGTCTGTCAAGAATCCTTGCTACATTACACTTTTTACTCAAACCAAGGTTTTTTTTTACCTGAAAGAATTCTTACACTGAACAATAACATTTTTCTCCTATTCATATTTTAGATTTTCCATTTTGTGACAAAGCACTTATTTCTGAGGTTACCAGTATTTGCATAATTTAAAAGTTTAATATTCTTAAAACAAAATTTTCCTACTCTCAATGGTCTTTGTACTTCCTAATAAGTATGGCTGACATTTAGGAAGGCATAATTAGTCAGCTTATCTCTTACCACATCATCGAAAAATTACTCAGGCATTTATGACTCTGATTTTCTAACAGGAGATTATGACTTACGGATCATTTAAAATTTGACTGATGATTTTTAAATAACAGAAAAAGGAGAAATAGGAAGAGTTAGACATACACTTCCTCATATGCTAAGTATAATGATGAGCTTTGCTTTGACACCTTCTCTCCGCCATCAAAACCATAACTGTCCATAAATATTGGTTATGCACTTGAACCTATGGCAGAGGGTGACAGATTCCAATAAAATATTCAGTGTGATGCTTTGAGGTCTTCAGAGGAACATGAAATAGTTCCCAAACTGAACATTACTTGTAGTTTTCCATTACACACTGCACAAAATGCCCTTGACATTCAGGAGTGCGGCATCGTATTTTAGTCTACCTCACTCCAGGGTGTATTTGAAAATACCCTCCATTTGCCTTTAATAATAATGACTTGTCATATGGAATCCAGATCTCGGCTAATCTAACATAATATGTACTTGATGGTTTTTATTAACTGTCAAATGAAACCCAGCAGTCTTCAGAAACATTTTCCCCTTCTGTCATGCAATTGTTCTCAGCATGTTTCATTTCTGACCATTAATGTAAAAGGTTAATAAATGCAACTACTTGAATACTATTAATATTCAATATACATGGCAAGTGAAAGCATTTTGCAGACTTATGATTTTTCAAGATGCTGGGCCATTAATGTTGCTATTTTGCAGGCTTGTAAAATTGCACCATGCAGCATGAATGCTATGATTCGAATGCTAAAAGGTCTGTCAAGAATCCTTGCTACATTACACTTCACTCACCTTTATTGAAATTCAGACTCTTTCTTGGGAATGTGAAAGAGCTCTTCTTCTATCTCTGTCTCTTTCTCTCTCCTTAATAATTTATTCTTAGTTGTCCTTACTCCTTATTAATAACTAGTTACGTTTAATTTGATTTTATGTAATCCCTGGCTTTATAGGATCTCTGATGAAAGTAAAATCAACTCCAGATTTTATCTGGGATCTATTTAATGGTCAGGGTACATTGTCATATAAATTAGTGGTTAAATATGTTTAACTGAGTCCGACACTTGTAAAATATATCTCAAATGTGAAAAGCATTTGAACTGATTTCAGGCAAAATTCAGACTCTTTTCAGAATCATAAAAGAGGTGTAGGGTTATAAAAATAATGGATTATAAATGGGAATTTAAAGAGTTGAGCTTTACCTTCAAAATGGATCTTTTAATTTAATTTTCTATTTCTCAACGTGACTATCAGGGACTTCTCTTGAAGCTGAAATCAATTTCCTATGGTTCATTTTATTTCCAATAAATATCTAACAATGAAAAAAACAATAACAAAGGGTATATTAACTGAATCAATCTTGTTAAAACAATTGGAACTAGGAAAATATTCAATGCTTGCAAAAATAATCACAGAAACCTGCGCTAGGACATTTAACTAATAATACTATATTGGAACATGTCTTTGGACAACAATGGACAGAACTAAAGCAAAAACGTGTCTGAGAGCTGTCTTTTCTCTAGGTATCTGTCCTCACCTGCCAAAGGAAACCAATGACAAATGTTGAGGATGAAGAACATAATATCTAGATATCTGTTGTTCCTGATGGAATACTGAAACAAGGAAATTCTGAAAGCAGTATCCTGGCTGGGCTATTTGTCGAGTATGTGAAAACATAATTAGCCACACATGTATGCACACACATGCTTGCACATACATGATGTATGTGTGTCCACAGAAATACTTTTTCTCTATTGTAGTTTACTAGGATAGCGTGTTGAGTATATTGTGAATCTATTACCTAAAATATAGTGACTAATATTATCAGTAAGACATTGCCCTAACAAGCTCTTGAGCAACAGTGCTCTTCACTTAAAATATGTTGATTCTAATCTTCACTTTGTATTAGCGAGTAAATATCAGAGGTCACTGATGTCTTCTTCCAGGAGTATGGGGATAAAATTTATGATGGAGAATTTTTGGAACCAAAAATAATTATAGCACTTGAGTTCATTTGAGGTTGATCTGAGGCATTTTTTAAAAAAAATTTTGGGCCTCTTTTATTGTTTCTTTCTTTCTTTATTTTCATCCATATCTATATTTTGGTCTGTGTGGGCCTCCCATTTCAGTGGCCTCTCTCGTCGCAAAACACCGGCTCTGATCTGAGCGCATGTGCTCCAGAGTGCTGGCTCGTAAATGGACACACTGGTCCAGCTATTCCACGGCATGTGGGATCTTCCCATGCCAGGGATTGAACCAGACTCTTTACCCACTGGACCACCAGGGAAGCCCTAATCTGAGGCTTTTAACAAACATTAGAGTTAGTAAGAAATCCAATGGAAACTTTTAAAATTCACCTGCCACTTTATCGCGAGGTACTTTTAAAAAAAGAAAAAAAAGAAAAAAAAAAGGTAGAGGGAAAGATTTTTGAGAAATTGAGGCATACGTCTTAGATAGCATTCGATATAATAGATAAGCCTCTTCTTTCCTGCCTAAACAAAACGATTCTTTATCTCTGGCATTGCACAAAGTAGAATTTTAGGTGAGTTTTACATTTCCATAGACTAGTACTTGCAAGGGTGAATGTTGTAACAAAGAAAATATGGAAAAAAGAAGCTTTAGATTTTATACTCTGAGAACCAGCCAGTAGAAAATGAGGAATGATTTTCACTTTTTGTTTAAGCCTTGATTTTAAAAAAGGCCACAAATTGATTTGAATTGCTTGGGAGCATGCAGGGGAAGAGATACCACTGAGTCTGACTTGATGACAAAGGAAGAACTGGTTCCCACCCAATGCGGTCATCTCATGCCCCACACCTGCTGTGTATGTGAGTGAGTGTGCTGTTCAGTCCTGTTAGATTCTCTGCCACCCCATGGACTGTGGCCTGCCAGGCTCCTCTGTCCATGGGATTCTCCAGGCAAGCATACAGGAGTGGGTTGCCATTCCCTTCTCCAGGGATTACCTGCTCTAAGGTTCCTCAATACCATAGGCAGCAGAAACTGAACCGAAGCCAACAAAGTCCCAGGAGGAGATGATCAGGTAAGCACCTGACCCTCCAAGTCTCAGCTCATAAATGGTTAATGCACTAAACATTTTTTCCTGGTTTTTAAGTGCAGATAGATAATTTCTCTTCTGAGAAATCGCAAGACCCCCCTGCCTGTGTAGACTTCTCGAGATTCCAGGAGACAGGGTTTCCTCTCTGAAAGGGTGCTGTGGCTGCAGTGGGCCAGGTTGTGACGCTTGGTGCATCCAGGCCATCCCCTCCCTGCCCCTCCATCAGGACGGGCATGTATCCCCAGACACCCCCCAAATCACACAGTGCACCGCCTGGGCTCCAGCTGCACCTTATTCGCCTTCCTTGGCGAACTCACGCATCTACACAGGGTGAACGGCAGTACAGACAGCTCACATCTTCATTTTTCTGAGCTGGTTCCCTGCGGACAGACAGGAAGGTTGTTTCCATGTCAGGGCTCTTGTGAATCGCACTGCAATGAACCCACAGGTGCAGACAGCTCTTGGAAATACTGCACTGATTTCTTCAGATACAGACCTAGAAGTGCGACTGCTGGATCATCTAAGAGTTCTTTTGGAAAGTTTTTGCCGAACCTCCATAATATTAATACTACCCAGGGGGCCTGCTTCATCTTGTATCCCCCTTGTCTCAACCAGGCACCCAGAGAGAAAGTTTAGGAGTGCAGACTTGGTTAAGAATTCTTACCTTTGTTGGCTCTTCCCGTATTGCCAGAATGCGGCCTGCAGGCTTCAGAGTGGCTCTGAGCATCTCATTTGCCCATGACAAACTGCAGGGGAGGAAAAACAATTTTCCCTCTACCCTTCACAGTGACGCCTGGCTGAGGCCCTTTTTCTCGAAGGGCTGCTCCTAAGCGGAAAAGCTTTTCTTGGTTACAGGTTCTCCACTGTGACCGCAGATCATCTTGGGGAATGCTCCAGGAATCTTTAATGCCTTCGAAGAAAATATTTTTCACCTCCTGCCTCTCACGATCCCAGCCCAGCTTCCCGCAGACCGCCGTCTGAACCTGGACAGGTCTGCGTTTCAGGCCGGAACGAGTCTGAAACGGACCCCGCCCGAACCAGAACCCGGACGGTTTTTTAGGGTGTACGGGTCCCTTCCAGGACGTCGTCCGGCTTATACGTCGGACCTCAGCCAATCGTAGCTGTTTTCGAGACCCAGTTCAGAAAGAGCGCAGTGCACGCTCGAGGGCAGTGCGAAAGCTCCCGCCGAAAAGCTGCGAAGTGAGGCCCGGGACCGAAGGGACGTGGCCCCGAGGCGCCGAGGACGCCGCAGCTCCGCGGGCTCAGCAGGTACCTCCGCCTGGTTGCTGGGGCTCCTGGGAGGGCGCGGAGGCTCCCTTTGGTGTGTTTTACTGACAATAGAAGTTCAAAAGATAAACGGAGACCTGTTCCATTTTCTGAGAGTTTATTTTCGCGAAAACCCTTTTCAATTAGGCGGTCCAAAACGGAGGAGGGCTACCCGCAGGCGAGGCTTTTGTAGAGAAAGTGCGAAAGGCAAGTAAGGATGGGTGGGGTCTTCAGCCAAAAGCCTCGTTGGCTACGTGGAATTGGGCTCGATGAGTTCTCCACCTGGAGGCATTGCAGATTTGCTTAAGTAGCTTTCCACCTGTGAGAGCCAGCTGAGCCTAATGGTCTCCTTTACCTAGCAACTCATGTTCCTCATCAAAGCTGAATGTGAAACCCCATGTTTTGAGTTTCATGGATTCCCACTTGTTTATTCTTGCTTTGGTTGCCTGTGTTTTTTATACTGCATCAACAACACAGGCACCAAAAAACCCCCAAAAAACCACCAACAAAAAAAAAACGTATCGGAAAGACACGTTTCCTCTGTATTTTCTTCCAAGAGTTTTATGGTTTCAGAGCTTACATGTGAATCTTTTTTTTGTTTGTTTTTTGGCCACTTCTGTTGGTCTTTTATTTATCTATTTTCATCCATCTTTGTTCTTTGGCTCCTGTGGGCCTCCCGAAAACAATTTTCCTCTACCCTTCACAGTGACGCCTGGCTGAGGCCCTTTTTCTCGAAGGGCGCCGGGGTTTTCTTGGTTACAGGTTCTCCACTGTGACCGCAGATCATCTTGGGAATGCTCCAGGAATCTTTAATGCCTTAAGAAAATATTTCACCTCCTGCCTCTCACGATCCCAGCCCAGCTTCGCAGACCGCCGTCTGAACCTGGACAGGTCTGCGTTTCAGGCCGAACGAGTCTGAAACGGACCCGCGCGAACCAGAACCCGGACGGTTTTTTAGGGTGTACGGGTCCCTTCCAGGACGTCGTCCGGCTTATACGTCGGACCTCAGCCAATCGTAGCTGTTTTCGAGACCCAGTTCAGAAAGAGCGCAGTGCACGCTCGAGGGCAGTGCGAAAGCTCCCGCCGAAAAGCTGCGAAGTGAGGCCCGGGACCGAAGGGACGTGGCCCCGAGGCGCCGAGGACGCCGCAGCTCCGCGGGCTCAGCAGGTACCTCCGCCTGGTTGCTGGGGCTCCTGGGAGGGCGCGGAGGCTCCCTTTGGTGTGTTTTACTGACAATAGAAGTTCAAAAGATAAACGGAGACCTGTTCCATTTTCTGAGAGTTTATTTTCGCGAAAACCCTTTTCAATTAGGCGGTCCAAAACGGAGGAGGGCTACCCGCAGGCGAGGCTTTTGTAGAGAAAGTGCGAAAGGCAAGTAAGGATGGGTGGGGTCTTCAGCCAAAAGCCTCGTTGGCTACGTGGAATTGGGCTCGATGAGTTCTCCACCTGGAGGCATTGCAGATTTGCTTAAGTAGCTTTCCACCTGTGAGAGCCAGCTGAGCCTAATGGTCTCCTTTACCTAGCAACTCATGTTCCTCATCAAAGCTGAATGTGAAACCCCATGTTTTGAGTTTCATGGATTCCCACTTGTTTATTCTTGCTTTGGTTGCCTGTGTTTTTTATACTGCATCAACAACACAGGCACCAAAAAACCCCCAAAAAACCACCAACAAAAAAAAAACGTATCGGAAAGACACGTTTCCTCTGTATTTTCTTCCAAGAGTTTTATGGTTTCAGAGCTTACATGTGAATCTTTTTTTTGTTTGTTTTTTGGCCACTTCTGTTGGTCTTTTATTTATCTATTTTCATCCATCTTTGTTCTTTGGCCCGTGTGGGCCTCCCATAGCCGTGGCCTCTGTTGTCGCAGAGCTCCGGCTCTGGGCGCATGCGCTCCAGAGCTCCGGTCGGTAATTGGACACATCGTTCTAGCCGCTCCGCGGCACGTGGGATCTTCCCAGCCAGGGATCAAATCTGCGCCCGTTGCACTGCAAGGCGGTGTCCTTACGCACTGGACCACGAGGGAAACCCAAATGTAAATCTTTAAAGCACTTTGAGTTCATTTCTGTATATGGTATAAGATGGCTTTAAAGAGGTAAAGAATGCAGGAGCTGCAGGTGGCGCGGGTTTGATCCCAGAGTCAGGAAGATTCCTTGGAGGAGGGCCTGGCACCCACTCCAGTATTCTTTCCAGGAGAACCCCATGGACAGAGGAGCCTGGCGGGCTGCAGTCCATGGGATGGCAAGAGTTTGGACACAACTGAAGCTACTCAGCACCCAGTCCCAGGGTAGCTGATACAGAGTCCAGATTCTGTCTTTAGTATGTGTACAGCCGATTTTCCAAGCCCCCCCCCCCCATTTTTTTAAAGATTTATTTATTTATTTATTTTGGTGGAGGTGGGAGGCGAGGGAGGGGAGCAGGCGGGCCACTTCTATTGGTCTTTCATTTCTCTATTTTCATCCGTCTTTGTTCTTTGGCTCCTGTGGGCCTCCCATCGCGGTGGCGTCTGTCGTCGCAGAGCACTGGCTCTGGGCGCATGCGCTCCAGAGCTCCGGCTCGGTAATTGGACACATCAGTCCAGCGGCTCCGCGGCACGTGGGACCTTCCCAGGTCAGGGATCGAACCGGCGCCCCTTGCACTGCAAGGCGGTGTCCTTACCCACTGTACCACCAGGGAAGCCCCAAGCCCCATTTATTAAAGAGACGATCCTTTCCTGGTTTCTATTCTTTGAGGCCCTTGTCAAAGATGACTTCATTGTATACGTGGGGATTTATGCCTGGGATCTTTATTCTATTCCATTGGTTTTACGTGTGTTTTTATGCCAGATTCATACTGTTTTGATCACTATAGCTCACATTTGTTGGTGTTCTAATCTACAGAATAGCAGAGGGTCGAACGGAAGTAGTTTAGACTTACATTTCTTAAATTGTAACATTCTTACTACAATTTAGTATGAAGGCATTTCATATGTTTAGGGTTTTATATATTCAGGCAGAATTCTGTATCAATAAAGACACAACACAGCGGTCCTGTATTATTTTTCCTATATTCGTATATAAAATTTTCAGAACGTAAAATAGGTACGATGGATATTGAGTTTGACTTAAGCAACGGAGCATCTCTCTATTGTTGATCAATACCTTTGTAGTAATAATGGTTTCAAAAGCTAAGGAATTATTTAGAGATCTCCAAAAAGAGTTTGCTATTTTCTTTTTTTACAAACTGTAAGACATCAAGTTTTAGATTAGTGGTACATGCTTATTTTCTTTTTATTGATTGGCTGTCTGGAATCAGTTGCTCTGTGGTCATGAAGTGATTTTATTTTATAGAGAATGCAAAAATGGAGAACTTAGGAGAAGAACTTTTAAAATATATATAATTTTGTAACTTCAGTGAGGTCTAAAAATTGATAAACACTACTTAAAATAGGTTCACTTGAATAGTCGGTCTATTTTAGGTTTTATACTGCAGGCTTTCTGTTACAGAAGTGTCCCTTCTGTTGGTACTGACATGAGTCTGATGGGTGACATGCTCAGTGTTCAGGTGGAGCTGTCCTTTTCAGTCTGTCTGTTCTTTCAAACATTTGTTTCTGGTTGTTTAGCTGGAATGACTAGCACTTTGGTTTCTGTGAGGGACAACTGCTTGGATTTCTGCTGCCATTTTTTCAGATTTGAGCAGTAGTGAAAAAGTTGTAGTTGTTGTAAGCAGAGAAGCTATGACTATAATCAGAAATGAGATGCAGGGACCTGAAAAATGAGCTCCATGGTAGGAAACATGGTTTTGCAGGACTACAGAATAAATCGGGTAATGATAATACTTGTTCACCATCTGATGATTAGATAATTTTGAATTAAACATTTTTCTTTTATGACTCTTTGAGAGAAGGTTTAGCATTTCAGAGCAATTAATATTTGTTTATTCATATAAAGTTTTCCTTGTGTTAGAGCCAGGAAATGAAGACATGAGTGAAAAGAAAATATACTATGTCCTTTAAAACTTATCAATCAGTGGAAATTAGTAGTGGAAGATTTTGTAAATGAAAACGGGGTTTCAAAATTTAGTATGAAGGCATTTCATATGTTTAGGGTTTTATATATTCAGGCAGAATTCTGTATCAATAAAGACACAACACAGCGGTCCTGTATTATTTTTCCTATATTCGTATATAAAATTTTCAGAACGTAAAATAGGTACGATGGATATTGAGTTTGACTTAAGCAACGGAGCATCTCTCTATTGTTGATCAATACCTTTGTAGTAATAATGGTTTCAAAAGCTAAGGAATTATTTAGAGATCTCCAAAAAGAGTTTGCTATTTTCTTTTTTTACAAACTGTAAGACATCAAGTTTTAGATTAGTGGTACATGCTTATTTTCTTTTTATTGATTGGCTGTCTGGAATCAGTTGCTCTGTGGTCATGAAGTGATTTTATTTTATAGAGAATGCAAAAATGGAGAACTTAGGAGAAGAACTTTTAAAATATATATAATTTTGTAACTTCAGTGAGGTCTAAAAATTGATAAACACTACTTAAAATAGGTTCACTTGAATAGTCGGTCTATTTTAGGTTTTATACTGCAGGCTTTCTGTTACAGAAGTGTCCCTTCTGTTGGTACTGACATGAGTCTGATGGGTGACATGCTCAGTGTTCAGGTGGAGCTGTCCTTTTCAGTCTGTCTGTTCTTTCAAACATTTGTTTCTGGTTGTTTAGCTGGAATGACTAGCACTTTGGTTTCTGTGAGGGACAACTGCTTGGATTTCTGCTGCCATTTTTTCAGATTTGAGCAGTAGTGAAAAAGTTGTAGTTGTTGTAAGCAGAGAAGCTATGACTATAATCAGAAATGAGATGCAGGGACCTGAAAAATGAGCTCCATGGTAGGAAACATGGTTTTGCAGGACTACAGAATAAATCGGGTAATGATAATACTTGTTCACCATCTGATGATTAGATAATTTTGAATTAAACATTTTTCTTTTATGACTCTTTGAGAGAAGGTTTAGCATTTCAGAGCAATTAATATTTGTTTATTCATATAAAGTTTTCCTTGTGTTAGAGCCAGGAAATGAAGACATGAGTGAAAAGAAAATATACTATGTCCTTTAAAACTTATCAATCAGTGAAAAGAAAGTAAACAATTGCAGTAGTCGGGAATGAGTGTTTGAATACAGATCCATGAAGGGTAATATGTAAATCCAGTAAATGAACGTTTCAAAAATGTGTGTATCTTTCTCAGATGGGTGGTGAAACACATTCTGCAGACCAGAGTTCTGCTAAGAGATGGTTTTCTGTAATCAAGTTATTCTATGAAAAATGTTGAAAATAATGAAGGTGGTTCTACATCTAGATTTTCTAATTTATAAGGAAAATAATGGATTACATGTCTCTATACCTGAGCCAAGGTATTTGTACTTTGCATATTATATTGTTCTGTCGAGGAAGCTTTGGGTAATACTTAATCACAGAATTGTCACTGACTTATTATTTAGTGTTTATTAATGTTAAATTTTGGGGTTTTGTGTTACTGTAGTATCATTATTTGAAACAAAACAGAAATTAATAAAATATTCATAGATATAAATTACTCATGAATATTAAAAAGCCTCTAATTCACACAGACATTCAATCAACTAATTATCCATAAAAAATATTTACTACTTGAATTGCTGTCTACAAAGAGTAATTTCAACAGATACAGTAAATATTTGCTTCCAAAAGCAGTATTTCATCTTTTCTTTAGTGAAAAGAGAAATAAGGCACACAAAAGAGATAACCATATGTTGTTAATCAGGAGCATGGAAGCTGCATAATAGCCTGTCCCATTATGTGGGCAATTATATTACTAATAAATTCATGATGTGTTTTGTTTTTATGAAAATACCCAAGTGCCATGCAAATAAACATAATACAAAGTATAAATGACATATAAAAAAGATGTTGGAAATCCTAATCCAGATTCCCACAGTCTAGGAGCTCATGTCGTATGCATTTTGCCATCATGAAAGCCACGTCTTTTATCAATAGTGTCCTTGTTGCCACCATGAATACCCTGCTTCACTTATGTCCTTTTTATCCCCACTAATACCTGTATATTGGAAATTAATAATATTCTTCTTTCATATCTGACATTTTTGAGCTGTTGGTTGCTTTTGATTTTGTCAGCTGATAATCTACTTAGCTTTGGTTACCATTTTCTTACATTTATTTGCTCGCCAGCCGTTGTGTTCGTTCTGCTTTGATGGTACTGTCTTTTTTTCTTTTTCTAGAATAATAAAGAGTAATGAATGAAAGAATTGTTTGGATATTGTAGTTTCTATTTTATCTTTATATACCTCATAGATAAACCTAATCATAACTGGGCCATAATGGCAATTTGAATGGAATTTTAATTTCTATTCTTGAGCTCTTTTTTTACAAAGAATCCATATTTCATCTTTAATTACACTTGATTCAGTGATGATTTCCTTGTTCTTAGTAGCTACTTAGTGAGACTTTATTATTTTCTGGCACTGTGATAACCACTCCCAAAGCATTATGTCCCATTCTCTGCAATAAATCCATGAGGTGGATATTTTTACTAGTCTTTTTTAAGATTATAAACATTTAGTTAATTTTGAATGATAAGATTATAAGTTAAAGAAAATAGTTAGCCATTTCAAATTCAAACTGTGAATAAAAGTAGAAGAATTGTATTTTTTGGTAGGTTGTCTGCCCAAGTCCTTAATGGCTATACATGATGTGTGTCAGATTATCTTTTCCTATTAATTTTGGCAATTAGTCTGTGTTTCCTCTAGGTTTTATTCTTATAATGAAAATATATGATAGTAATCAATTTAAAGTACAAATCCCACTTTCCTGTACAACTTATATTCAATGACTTCAAAAGTTTCTCCGTGAAAGTAGATAAATCCCTACAAAAAGCTCTCATCAGTTTACTTATGCAGATATCATTTTGTCTTCACTCCATGCATAGAATTAACTAAGTAATAATTTGTCATGTCCAAGCTAAAGGAGGTATGCTGGGTAAATATACCGGCAGGAAGAGAAAGTTTCTTTTGGAAAGAGAAAGTGCTTATTCAGCAAGTGGGATGTATTCATTAGTTGTAGATATGTCTATGTTTGCCATCATGAAAGCCACGTCTTTTATCAATAGTGTCCTTGTTGCCACCATGAATACCCCACTAATACCTGTATATTGGAAATTAATAATATTCTTCTTTCATATCTGACATTTTTGAGCTGTTGGTTGCTTTTGATTTTGTCAGCTGATAATCTACTTAGCTTTGGTTACCATTTTCTTACATTTATTTGCTCGCCAGCCGTTGTGTTCGTTCTGCTTTGATGGTACTGTCTTTTTCTTTTTCTAGAATAATAAAGAGTAATGAATGAAAGAATTGTTTGGATATTGTAGTTTCTATTTTATCTTTATATACCTCATAGATAAACCTAATCATAACTGGGCCATAATGGCAATTTGAATGGAATTTTAATTTCTATTCTTGAGCTCTTTTTTTACAAAGAATCCATATTTCATCTTTAATTACACTTGATTCAGTGATGATTTCCTTGTTCTTAGTAGCTACTTAGTGAGACTTTATTATTTTCTGGCACTGTGATAACCACTCCCAAAGCATTATGTCCCATTCTCTGCAATAAATCCATGAGGTGGATATTTTTACTAGTCTTTTTTAAGATTATAAACATTTAGTTAATTTTGAATGATAAGATTATAAGTTAAAGAAAATAGTTAGCCATTTCAAATTCAAACTGTGAATAAAAGTAGAAGAATTGTATTTTTTGGTAGGTTGTCTGCCCAAGTCCTTAATGGCTATACATGATGTGTGTCAGATTATCTTTTCCTATTAATTTTGGCAATTAGTCTGTGTTTCCTCTAGGTTTTATTCTTATAATGAAAATATATGATAGTAATCAATTTAAAGTACAAATCCCACTTTCCTGTACAACTTATATTCAATGACTTCAAAAGTTTCTCCGTGAAAGTAGATAAATCCCTACAAAAAGCTCTCATCAGTTTACTTATGCAGATATCATTTTGTCTTCACTCCATGCATAGAATTAACTAAGTAATAATTTGTCATGTCCAAGCTAAAGGAGGTATGCTGGGTAAATATACCGGCAGGAAGAGAAAGTTTCTTTTGTAAAGAGAAAGTGCTTATTCAGCAAATGGGATGTATTCATTTTTCACATGAAGGTTACAAATAAAAAATTTATTAACTGAACATTTTATTTCCTTCTTAGAACAAATTTTAGTTGATGATGTTAATTATTTGATTAACTTGTAAAATGCACACAGCTCCTCCCATGTCTATTTAGAGATCTGAATTGAAACCTCTGACAGGATAAACTCTGTTACACTATAACACACACACACACAGACACACACACAATCTACTAGAAACCAACAGCAACAACAAAAGCTCTAATAAAACCCAGCTTGAGGGTCTTCCCCTGGTGGTCCAGTGGGTAAGGACACTGCCTTGCAGTGCAAGGGGCGCCGGTTCGATCCCTGGCCTGGGAAGATCCCACGTGCCACGGAGCGGCTGAACCGATGTGTCCAATTACCCCCAGAGCCGGCAGACGCCACCGCGATGGGAGGCCCAAAGGAGCCAAAGGACAAAGACAGATGAAAATAGAGAAATGAAAGACCAATGGAAGTGGTCCGCCCGCTCCCCTCCCTCCCCAACCTGACCCCCACCCAAAATAAATAAATAAATCTTTAAAAAAAAAAAAAAAAACCCAGCTTGATATTGAGAATCTTTATAAGATCTTTGATTACAGTCACGTTACCAAAAAAAAAAAAAACAAACACTGCTGGTAATTGATTCTTTATGTTTAAAAAGCAGAATTCTATGCTCCCTGTACATTGTACACTTGGATGCTTTGCAAGTTTAGATGTCTATTTGAATGACGTTGGAGAGAATGTGTTCTGACTTCAGGTGGTGTCCTGGAATATCCAATAAACAACTTCTCTGTGTTTAATCTTTTCCTAGGCTACCTTTTAGGTTTTATTCTTATAATGAAAATATATGATAGTAATCAATTTAAAGTACAAATCCCACTTTCCTGTACAACTTATATTCAATGACTTCAAAAGTTTCTCCGTGAAAGTAGATAAATCCCTACAAAAAGCTCTCATCAGTTTACTTATGCAGATATCATTTTGTCTTCACTCCATGCATAGAATTAACTAAGTAATAATTTGTCATGTCCAAGCTAAAGGAGGTATGCTGGGTAAATATACCGGCAGGAAGAGAAAGTTTCTTTTGTAAAGAGAAAGTGCTTATTCAGCAAATGGGATGTATTCATTTTTCACATGAAGGTTACAAATAAAAATTGATTAACTGAACATTTTATTTCCTTCTTAGAACAAATTTTAGTTGATGATGTTAATTATTTGATTAACTTGTAAAATGCACACAGCTCCTCCCATGTCTATTTAGAGATCTGAATTGAAACCTCTGACAGGATAAACTCTGTTACACTATAACACACACACACACAGACACACACACAATCTACTAGAAACCAACAGCAACAACAAAAGCTCTAATAAAACCCAGCTTGAGGGTCTTCCCCTGGTGGTCCAGTGGGTAAGGACACTGCCTTGCAGTGCAAGGGGCGCCGGTTCGATCCCTGGCCTGGGAAGATCCCACGTGCCACGGAGCGGCTGAACCGATGTGTCCAATTACCCCCAGAGCCGGCAGACGCCACCGCGATGGGAGGCCCAAAGGAGCCAAAGGACAAAGACAGATGAAAATAGAGAAATGAAAGACCAATGGAAGTGGTCCGCCCGCTCCCCTCCCTCCCCAACCTGACCCCCACCCAAAATAAATAAATAAATCTTTAAAAAAAAAAAAAAAAACCCAGCTTGATATTGAGAATCTTTATAAGATCTTTGATTACAGTCACGTTACCAAAAAAAAAAAAAACAAACACTGCTGGTAATTGATTCTTTATGTTTAAAAAGCAGAATTCTATGCTCCCTGTACATTGTACACTTGGATGCTTTGCAAGTTTAGATGTCTATTTGAATGACGTTGGAGAGAATGTGTTCTGACTTCAGGTGGTGTCCTGGAATATCCAATAAACAACTTCTCTGTGTTTTAGGCTTGTGCTTTGATATGGCAATTATAAGAAATCTCTTCTTAAGTCATTAAAATACAACTTAAGTTTAGAGTTTAGACATGTTCCAGTAGCTACCATTAATCTTAAGTAATATCTTTCAGTTTTGGGGAAAAATGCATGTCATTTAGATTTTACAGTGTATCTTCCTGTTTGCTTTAAAATGAAGCTGCATTAATGATGACTTGTATCAATTTGGTGATACATGTGAAGAAAATGTTTTTGGTAATTTTATAGCTACATTTTATTGATGGGGTTACCTTTAATTTGTGAGAATGTAATATAATGGTTTCATTTTGTAAAAAAATATAAGATAGATTTTTTAATTGATATGGTTTCAGAAAAGTCTCTGACTTTGTGAGTGGAGAGCTGTGCATGATGCTGATTTGATACTTCAGTCTGGTGAAACGATCACCACCACAGGGGCAGCTACCATGTCCACGAGGCCCATTATCTCCCATTGGTTCTTGTTGTTATAAGTCAGTTCTATCTGAATACATCTGGGGGATGAATGGGAATGGAGGGGAATCTTGTAACTGCTCTTATGCCCACTTACTTATTATTAAACATAGATGAAACTTTGGAAGATCAGTTTGAAAAGATTATGAAGATAAGCCTTTTACCTTTCACATCTTTCGGTATCATTTGGAATACTGTGCTCATATTTGAATTACTTCCTTTAAGAGTGACCTAACCACCCTACAGCATCACAATAACTGATAAAACACTTTTGCACTCTAACTCATTAATGAGATCTGCATTATTATGTTCAAAGATATCCATAAAACTTTTAAACTAGAGGCATTTTTAAGAACTTTAAAAATGCTCTGTAAAACATTTTAGAATTGAACAAAATATTCTCTATTTGGGAGGAGAATGGGTACATGTGTATATGTGACTGAGACCCTTTGCTGTCCACCTGAAGTTATCGCAGCATAATCAGCTATACTCCAATATAAAACAAAAAGCTGAAAGAAGTCAAGTGCAAAAAATAAAAAATAAAAATACTCTCTTTTAAACAAAAGCACCCAAATACAGACAGAGTTGGTTTTGGTCCTCTTTTAGTTTTGTTCTCTAATCATGAGAAAGTAAGCCAAGTTGAATCTCAAATATCAAACCATTTCCCCACTAATTAAAAATAAAGTATTTTGTAAAAGTTGTTCTGAATGTTTTCATATTTCACATTTGTTTTATTAATGAAAGATAGATCTTAATGTTTCACTTCTGAAATTCTTATGGTATCTATGTGAGAATAATTATGACTCCTTACTCTGTGTGTTTTACAAAATTTGCAACTCCTTGAAATTTGGAATGTTCTAGAGCAAAGAGCAATAGACTGTTAGAAACACTGTATTTTGTTCCAGTCCTAAAACTGAAACTTTGGGCAAATCTTACCTGTTTTAATGTTTTTAACTCATGAGATTGCAGGGCCAGATAGACTCTCAGGAATCTGCCACTATGAGCATTTTGAGAAAGCAAAGATTTGTTTTTCTCTTTGCAGAAAAATCAGTAAGGTATTTTGTTGTATCTATGAAAATCAGTGATTCATATCTGGTTTGAGAACTTTTCAGTGCCTAATAAGGTTACTGCTCACTTGCTCTTCTTAAGATTTTAAAAAGGCTAATAAAAATCATCAAGACATCTGCCATAAGATCATAGGATTAATTATAATGCCAAGTTTCATACTCGGGAAAGGAGTCATGCCGCTCTGCAAAGTAATTGTGAATTGACTGAGGCTGATGACTGGTCTTCTAGATTAAGCAGGCCTGATTTCCTGGGCACTTCTTCACTTATCCTGATCTCTGCCTGCTATTATGGGCCTTACCAGTGCCAAGCTCTCTGCTCCATATTCTCTTCCAAATGTTCTACCCTCATCCTGAGAGAATTCTTTCTTTCCAATTGACAATTTTCTACAATTTTTTCTAGATCCTAGCTTTAATATCACTTGCTCGGGCAAGTTTTTTCTAAGTAACCCCACATCATCTAGTCCCTTCTTCACTGTATAAACTAATTTTATTGGTTTCTCATCACTGTTCCAATGTTTCTTTAAAAAACATGCAGTCAAAACCAAACAAAATTGGGTATATGTCCATAGTTTTTTTTTCTTTCTTTCATTACACACATATTTTCAAAATATATTCACAGTTCTATACTTTGCTTCTTGCATTAGCAAGCCTGGGGCCCTTTAAATAGCATATAGCTATGCAGAGTTCCTATAGTATATAGAAAGGTACTTGTTTTACCTGCATAAATGCAGACTTTTCTATTATGTTGGTATTTTGTACATGTCAGATACTAGTGCATAGCCACTTGAGGTTTTCTCAGTCTCTGTTATTAAAAAACAATGAAACATTTTTGTACATATGTCATTTGGTATCAGGATATTAGTGGTATTATAACATTTGTTGAGCATCTTCCCAATTCTATTATTTTTTTTCTATTTATTCAAATAATTTGAATAGAATGCATTGGATTTCTTCATAATTACTAGATATTCACCAGGAAGCTGAGACTGGAATTTTCTTTGTAAGGAGGCTTTTATCAATTTAATATCTTTAATAAACATAGGGCTCTTCAAGTTATCTGTTTAATTGAACAAAGTTGTAGCATTTTGTGTCTTTTGAGAAATTTAACAATGTCATCTATCTTTTTGAAACTACTGAAGTTTTATATTATTGTGATTCATTCTCTTAATTGTGTCCAACTCTTTGCAACCCTATGGACTGCTGCTCGCCAGGCTACCCTGTCTTTTACAATCTCCCAGAGATTGCTCAAACTCATATGCACTATATCACCGTTGCCAACAAACCGTCTCATCCCCTATCACCCTCTTCTCCTGCAGCCCTCGTCTTTAGCAACATCAAGGTCTTTTCCAACAAGTCCGCTCTTCATATCGGATGGTCAAAGTATTATATAATTTCTAAATAATGTTTTATATGCATGTATATATTTATAAAACTTTGTAAAGTTGTATATAATGGCTTCTCAATGTACTTCTAATATTTTAGTATTTCTAATTATCATCTCTGTTTTATTCTTGACCTTAGTCTCTCCTTTCTCATCTGTTTTTCTCTTTTTTCTCTGTTTCTCTATTGTGATTTTTTTTTCTGTTTAATCTCTCCTAACATCTGATCATATGTGTTTTTTTTAAAAACTCTGTCAGTAATTATTGTCTGTACTTTTTTCATATCAGAAGCAGAAATATTAACAGGTTGCAAACAGAATGTCAGAAATTTTCACAGACCTAATTAACAGGGATAACAAATGCGTGCTGACTAACTTGACAGTTTAACAAAGTGAATTTCTAAAAATCAGATTTAGGTGATATTAGGTGGCATCTGAAAGATGGTCTCAACATAAAACTTTGTAGCATGAATCTGTTCAGTATGTAAAATATAAAAATTTAAGTAAGAATCCCGTCCTTCTATCCTGAAGTCCCTATTTTCCCTGATAGATTTCAGCTCGTCAACTCACAGGCTAGGCGCAGAGGCCAGGGTTATTATTTCCTCTGGACAGGAGATGCAGTGATGGGAGCCAGGTTGCAGAGACCGTTTGTGAGGAGTAAAGTAGAACCAAGGGCATATCAGAAGGATGAGCAGGTGATCATAGTTCTTTTTTCAGTTCCTGAAGTTTACAGACTTTTCTAAGTCTTTGTAACTATTCAAAAAAAGAAAAGATCACTTATTAAAAAATGTAGAAGTACATCATTCCAGTTTCATAAAATATTTTTATGTCTGACTTCTGAAAAGAACTGTTTATTGTGTTACTTCAATTAGAAGCTCTGTTTGTTCCTTTATTTGTATTGCTCTAATTACCCATTGATAAAAGTCTGTCAGTGGATAATGCCTGAGAACATTATCAAATGGTTTAGTAATGATTCATGCAGAGCAGTGTTATTTTTCTTTATTTGCCTAATCAGTATCACACTTTTCAATTTGCTAAGATCATTACCTCTGGCTTGTCTCATGGTACTTCTGGGTTCAAGAATTTAGCTAAATATTCTAAAATATGTTTGATGTATAATCAGTTTATACAGGATGAAGTTTTCTGAAGGCATTTAGTATCTCTTTAATATCTTCACATTTTATATTAAAATTTTTAGAAAGTGTTTCAAAATATTTAAAATAATTTTATGTCATAGATATAGTTACATATAGGTTGAAAAACTATAAGAACCTAATTTTTACTAGTTCTATGTAATATCCTCATTTATTTTTCTTGATTTTTCTTTAGTGTTAAGTGCTTAACAATAATAGGTTTGTCTATCTGACTATCTATCTGGAAAGTGTTGGTGCTATCATAATATAGTAATTTGGCTATGAAAAACAAGGTGGTAATATATCACATGATGTTTAGATGCTGAGTCACATCCAATTCTTTGAGATCTCATGAACTGTAGCCTGCCAATCTCCTCTGTCCATGAACTCCTCTCAGGCAAGAATACTGGAGTGGATAACCATTCCCTTCTCCAAGGGATCTTCCCTACCATGGGATCAAACCATGCACATTGCAGGCAGATTCTTTACCATCTGAGTTGCCAGGGAAGCACAATATATATCATACAGAACCTTCATTTAATGTACATTTTGGCCAATATCATTTTATTACTATAATTCTTTTCACATTTTTCAAAATTATTTGGATAAAATAAAATAGCGAGTGTTGAATGCCTAGTGTATGATCTGAAGTGTGTTTCACGGTATTATTAACACCCAAGATTTGTTAAATACTACTGTATCTCAGATAATGTGCTAATTTTTTTGAGAGGATTTTCTAAATGTATCACAATCCTATGATATAGGTCTATTTTTAGTTTCAGTTTATAGATGAAGAGGCAGAAGTCTGTGCACGATGAATGAATTACCCCCAGGATATGCTTATATATATTGGCAGAGATAGGATTTGATCTAGCCAAAAATAATTGCAACTAGAAGTCTCGTTCCTTTGAAAAGAACTGTTTATTGTGTTACTTCAATTAGAAGCTCTGTTTGTTCCTTTATTTGTATTGCTCTAATTACCCATTGATAAAAGTCTGTCAGTGGATAATGCCTGAGAACATTATCAAATGGTTTAGTAATGATTCATGCAGAGCAGTGTTATTTTTCTTTATTTGCCTAATCAGTATCACACTTTTCAATTTGCTAAGATCATTACCTCTGGCTTGTCTCATGGTACTTCTGGGTTCAAGAATTTAGCTAAATATTCTAAAATATGTTTGATGTATAATCAGTTTATACAGGATGAAGTTTTCTGAAGGCATTTAGTATCTCTTTAATATCTTCACATTTTATATTAAAATTTTTAGAAAGTGTTTCAAAATATTTAAAATAATTTTATGTCATAGATATAGTTACATATAGGTTAAAAAACTATAAGAACCTAATTTTTACTAGTTCTATGTAATATCCTCATTTATTTTTCTTGATTTTTCTTTAGTGTTAAGTGCTTAACAATAATAGGTTTGTCTATCTGACTATCTATCTGGAAAGTGTTGGTGCTATCATAATATAGTAATTTGGCTATGAAAAACAAGGTGGTAATATATCACATGATGTTTAGATGCTGAGTCACATCCAATTCTTTGAGATCTCATGAACTGTAGCCTGCCAATCTCCTCTGTCCATGAACTCCTCTCAGGCAAGAATACTGGAGTGGATAACCATTCCCTTCTCCAAGGGATCTTCCCTACCATGGGATCAAACCATGCACATTGCAGGCAGATTCTTTACCATCTGAGTTGCCAGGGAAGCACAATATATATCATACAGAACCTTCATTTAATGTACATTTTGGCCAATATCATTTTATTACTATAATTCTTTTCACATTTTTCAAAATTATTTGGATAAAATAAAATAGCGAGTGTTGAATGCCTAGTGTATGATCTGAAGTGTGTTTCACGGTATTATTAACACCCAAGATTTGTTAAATACTACTGTATCTCAGATAATGTGCTAATTTTTTTGAGAGGATTTTCTAAATGTATCACAATCCTATGATATAGGTCTATTTTTAGTTTCAGTTTATAGATGAAGAGGCAGAAGTCTGTGCACGATGAATGAATTACCCCCAGGATATGCTTATATATATTGGCAGAGATAGGATTTGATCTAGCCATTTGGATTACAGTATCTAAGAACTTAGCCACTACTTTGCTATGGAATTCACATGGCAAACTCTTGAGAAGTATTTTTCTAAAAGCCACCAGTTTACAGACATAAAAAGTTTAATGTGTTTATTTTGTAATTCTTCCCTAATATACATCCTTGGCTAACAAAGGACAGAGTAGGTTTGTCTTTTGGATAACAGAGAGCTATACTAGCAACAGTTCTCTTGATTTCAAGCCCAAAGAGTCCCATTACATGGTTCTGTTACTCATTTTAGGCAGAAGAGCTAATAACTCAAGAAGGCAGTTTACTTAATAACTGATAAAAGCCCTGTCTTTTCCCTAACAAATATCCACTTCTGTAGATAAAAGCCAACCCCACATATATCATTGAGATAAACCCTTGTCTGTTTTGAGATTTCTGTAAAAATATTGAGGGGTAACAGTGTTAAAAATCAAAGAGGCATGATTTTATGGATGGACCTAAAATGCATGTCTGTAAGATGTTTGGAAGGTTTGTTTTTTTTTTTTTTTCCCCCTATGCTGCATAGTTCTTAAAGCTTCTGAGACTTTTTTAAAGAGCACCCAAGAATGCATTTCTGTCTGGAAGTTAAATGTTAATTTGGAATCATTGTCATTTATAAAGGCTGGGATAAGTTGATGGTTTTATCTTTAAAAGATAAAGTCATGTATATGTGTGGTATGTGTGTGTGTGTTTATCAGTTTTAAATGTACAATATAATAAATTTGAAACATATATACAGGAAGGTAACCACCACCACAAACATAACAGAGAACAATTCTTTTATGCCAAGAATCCTGTCGTATATTTTTGGATTCTAGATCCTCCCCCAAATGCTGATCATTGATCATTTTTCCTATAGCTGTAGTCTTGTTTTTTTGTGTGGAATTTTATATAAATGGAACTGAATAGAATATAGTCTTCTGTGTCTAATTTCTTTTCCTTGCCACACTCCTTGTGAGATTCACTTGTTATTTTGTGTATTCACAGTTCTTTTCTTTTTACTATCGAGTGATTGATCAATATGTGCAAATATTGCAAGTTGTTTATGCTTTGAATAGATTGATGGTGGGCAATAGGGATTTTCCTAGTTTGTGGAGTTATGAATAAAACTTCTGTGAAGATTTGTGTAAGTCTTGGGTGAATGTATACTTTTATTTATCTTTGTAAAATGAAATCAGATGGGTGTGATAATATGGAAAGTACTTAACTTTTTAAGACATTTCTAAATTATTTTTTAAAGTGATAGAAAAAATTCATGTTACACTGTGTGTTCGGGAATCTAGTTGTTCCACAAACTTGCTAAATGTGATATCGTCCAGCTTTTTACATTTTAGCTCCATTTTAAAAATTTTAATCATTTAAATATCATTGAGGTTTTAATTTGCATTTTTCTGATGACAAATGGTGATGAGTAATTTTTCATGTGTTTATTGTTGATTCATATCATTTTTATGACCCATCTGTTCAGTCTTTTGCCCATTTTTAATTGGTTTATTTTTCTTATTATAATTGATATGAGAGTTCTTCGTATAGTACATTTTGCAAATATTTTTTCCTAGCCTATGTGTTCACATTTAGTTTTTGAACAGCTTCTTTTCTTTAGCAATTTTCTTTCGCTAAATGGCTGAACTTTTTTTTCTACTGTTTTAAGACTTCTAAATCATAATATAGTATTGTTAATGAAAGTTATAGTCAGCATGTCATATATCAATTCCCAGAAATTATACATCTTTTAGCTGAAAGTTAGCAAAAGTTTTACAGTTTTATAAAGTTAAACTTTAGAATTTTTATTTATGCTTTTCTTCATTGAGAATATGAAGAAATATTTGTCTAACCTGGGGTCAGAAGGTTTCATACTATAGTTTTTATGACTTATCCTCTTACCTCTTAAATTTACATCTGATGGATTTCAAGGTGGTTGTATAGCACATGCATGTGTATGTTAGTTGCTCAGCTGTGTCTGACTCCTTGTGACCCCATGGACTCTAGCCAGCAGGGCTCCTCTGTTCATGGAATTCTCCAGGGAGGAATCCTGGAGTGGGTTGGCATTCCCTTCTGCAGGGGATCTTCCTGACTCCGGGATCAGACCCTGTGTCTCTTATGTCTCCTGCATGAGCAGCCGGGTTCTTTACCACTAGTGCCACCTGGCAAGCCCCTTGTGTGCCTTTGGTTCTATGCATATTCATCACAAGGTACAGAATCATTGCCGTCAGGATGGTTCCCGGGACTGTACCACTCTAGAGTCATAGCCAAATCCCCGGGGACCTCTAATCTGCTCTCCAACTTTGTAATATCGTCATTTCTAGGAAACTGTGTAAACAGAGTCAGTTATACAGTAGGTAACTAGCGGAGATTTTATTTGCTTACTCAGCAGAATTCCTTTGCGCTCTGTGGAAGATTCAGTGATGGATAAGTTGCTCACTTTTATCGCAGAGTTGTGTTCCATGCATGGATGTGCCACACTTTGTTAGACCATTCATCAACTGTAGAGTCTTTAAGTGGTCTTCAGTTTTCTATTTTTGTCAAAATACTGCTAGGAACATTTCTGTAGAGATTTTTAAATGCATTTATAAACAAAATGGTGATGAGTAATTTTTCATGTGTTTATTGTTGATTCATATCATTTTTATGACCCATCTGTTCAGTCTTTTGCCCATTTTTAATTGGTTTATTTTTCTTATTATAATTGATATGAGAGTTCTTCGTATAGTACATTTTGCAAATATTTTTTCCTAGCCTATGTGTTCACATTTAGTTTTTGAACAGCTTCTTTTCTTTAGCAATTTTCTTTCGCTAAATGGCTGAACTTTTTTTTCTACTGTTTTAAGACTTCTAAATCATAATATAGTATTGTTAATGAAAGTTATAGTCAGCATGTCATATATCAATTCCCAGAAATTATACATCTTTTAGCTGAAAGTTAGCAAAAGTTTTACAGTTTTATAAAGTTAAACTTTAGAATTTTTATTTATGCTTTTCTTCATTGAGAATATGAAGAAATATTTGTCTAACCTGGGGTCAGAAGGTTTCATACTATAGTTTTTATGACTTATCCTCTTACCTCTTAAATTTACATCTGATGGATTTCAAGGTGGTTGTATAGCACATGCATGTGTATGTTAGTTGCTCAGCTGTGTCTGACTCCTTGTGACCCCATGGACTCTAGCCAGCAGGGCTCCTCTGTTCATGGAATTCTCCAGGGAGGAATCCTGGAGTGGGTTGGCATTCCCTTCTGCAGGGGATCTTCCTGACTCCGGGATCAGACCCTGTGTCTCTTATGTCTCCTGCATGAGCAGCCGGGTTCTTTACCACTAGTGCCACCTGGCAAGCCCCTTGTGTGCCTTTGGTTCTATGCATATTCATCACAAGGTACAGAATCATTGCCGTCAGGATGGTTCCCGGGACTGTACCACTCTAGAGTCATAGCCAAATCCCCGGGGACCTCTAATCTGCTCTCCAACTTTGTAATATCGTCATTTCTAGGAAACTGTGTAAACAGAGTCAGTTATACAGTAGGTAACTAGCGGAGATTTTATTTGCTTACTCAGCAGAATTCCTTTGCGCTCTGTGGAAGATTCAGTGATGGATAAGTTGCTCACTTTTATCGCAGAGTTGTGTTCCATGCATGGATGTGCCACACTTTGTTAGACCATTCATCAACTGTAGAGTCTTTAAGTGGTCTTCAGTTTTCTATTTTTGTCAAAATACTGCTAGGAACATTTCTGTAGAGATTTTTACACAGAGATTGATAGAGGATATATATTTCTGGATAAAACGGCCACATATTATTCACCTCGCAGATCAAATAAAATTTCACGCTAACCACCTTGCTGATCACCAGGACAAAACATTCAGAAGACTCTCTTGATGAAAAGAATTGTTTACTACTTTCTTCCGGCTTGATATTTTTGTCAGCTCTAGAATGATGTGTCAGGGTGGTAGTTACTCAAAACATGAAGAGTGTGCTCAGTGGAGCCAAGCTTCCTGAATCCTACATTTTCCATTTTTTATTGGTGGTGTTGTTAGCAGGAAATAGCCTCTTTTATCCTTAGTATCTCTATGTGCAAATGTGGGTCACCTGAGTATGTACGTAATTGGATAGTTGTAAGGACTAAATATGAGAAATTATATAGAAATTATATAAAACATTTTACAGTCTTCTCAGAGAATAAGCATTAAAACAACATTGGATATTTTACTTACTTTTAATAGAAAACAGTTAATTTAGCTTTAATTTCCACAGATTTAAAATAGCCTGTATTTCTAAAATCTCCAAAAATCTCCAAAGCATTATCATTACTCATTTATTGTCTTAGAAAATTAAGACAGTACATGTATAAGAGTGACTTGCAGGTATTATTCTGCTTAATTTACAAATGAAAAATCAGTTTTCTCAAATATTAAAGATTTATATACAAACATATGGGGGATAGAGGATGGGAGACCCTAAGCTAAAGGAAAGTAATTCTTTTACCCAGTTCATTGTACTGATACAAATCAGGTATGATTTTTCCTCTAATGCTTTAATGGCATTGTGCAAAGGAAACTCTTCTATTAGGAAGATGGGAGAAAAACCTTATTCTAAAAGAATATGAATAAATAGTTACCTAGGATATATTTTGCTATTTAATTATTTCCAAGGCTAGGGGATATATTAAAATCAGTAGAGATAATATTTCTCACCCAGTTTCCTAGTGAAATTTTATAAACAATAGGATCAACTTTGAATTCAGAAAGTTGAAATACATTTTAAGATACATTTTAAATAATCTTACAAGCACTCTAATTAATTCTTTATTTTTATTCATACATCTCACAGTGTCTCACCCTGTGAAAATATGACAGAACTCCTGCTGTTCTTTGAATGAAATAGGGGCAGGTATTGGCAGACAAAAAAAAAAAAAAAAAAAGAAAGGTAGACAAAAGAATGTACAGCAAATCATAATACTGCATAATGAACATTTATCTAAGACTATATTTGATTCATTATGCTGTAGGGTGCACAGAGTGAATGAAAGTTAAACATAGTCAAAGATAATACTACCTTCAGTGAATTTCCTAAATTTTCCCAACAGATACTTGTTCAATTTTGGGGTGCTATTTATGTCTCCTATGCTATTAATGAATGTAGATTAAGCTAACTTTTCCAGTAGGCTTCATTATTTATTGTGAGAAAAAGCTGTGTACCTTTAGCCAGCTGATAATCTGGACAGCACTTTTCCTTCAGTGAGAATATCCTGGAGGGCTGGTCTTCCAGTCAAAGGAGCCCTGCTGCTGTCAGTCTCCTAATCACCTTCTTTGTCACCAGATAAAGAATTCACCAACTGTGAATAGTGACTGATTGAAGCCTGTCATCAAGCTAGATAAATGTCTTAGAATACTTCTCTTAATTCGTGCTCCTAGTAATTTTAGGACATGTGTGTGTTTCTTTCTAATATACTTTTTGATTAGTAGATTGAAGTGCATTGGACAAATTAGCCTTACTGTTATAATAAAGGCACAGTTTTCCTCCAGGGACTCTCAGGGACCTAGAGAATTTAAGGAACTGAGAGTCTACAAGGACTCCCTTGGAGTCTTCTTGCAAGACTGCAATGAGTCCGTTGGATTGCAAGCTGATCAAACCAGTCAGTTCTAAAGGAAATCAATCATAAAGAAAATCAACCCTGAATGTTCATTGGTAGGACTGATGCTGAAGCTGAATCTCCAATACTTAGGTCTCCTGATTTGTAAACACTCTGATGCTGTGAAGGATTGAGAGCAGGAGAACAAGAGGGCGGCAGAGGACGAGATGGTTGGATGGCATCATTGAGTCAATGGACATGAGTTTGAGCAAGCTCTGGGAGATAGTGAAGGACAGAGAAGTCTGACATGCTGCAGTCCATGGGGTTGCAAAGAGTTGGGCACAACTTAGTGACTGAACAACAACAAATTAAAATATATCTCAAAACACTTACATTAAAAAGAATCCCTTGAAGACCACACTCATCTTCTGTGCACCATGTCATTTCCACCAGGACACTGATGGTACGAGATAGAATCTATCTACTATGCATTACGAAAGCTTATTTTTTCCTTGTAAAGTGTATATATTTACATATATAAGATACAGAACATATGTATGTATACATATATAAACCTCATAATTTCTTCCTTCTGTACCTCAGTCATGGTTTTTGTATCTTCACATAGGTATAAGTACATCACTTTAGAAAGCATTAATTTAAATGGCCACAGTTGAGCTTTTCAAAGGCAAGACCTACTACGATGATTTATTATTAGACAATTTGGTACTCTCCCATAAATGTGCTTTGTACAAAAAATATTGACTGGCTCATAATAATATTTCTTATGCATACAAGGCTTCCCTGATGGCTCAGCTGGCAAAGAATCCACCTGCAATGAGGGACACCTGGGTTCAGTTCCTGGGTTGGGAAGATGCCCCGTTGAAGGGAATGACTACCCACTCCTGTATTCTTGCCTAGAGAATTCCATGGACAGAGGAACCTGGTGGAATTCAGTTCATGGGTTGAAAAGAGTCAGACATGGCTGAGCAACTAAGACTTAACACTTATTAAGTGTATAGGAAATTAGAAAGATACCCTTCTATGACTTTTGTTTCTGAAAGTACTTGTCTTGGCAGAAACTTCTTAAATGAGTTGAATGAAATTTGATTTGAAAATACCCTCTGACTTTACGTGAAAAATACTATGGCTTTCTTCACATTTCCAAGGACCTCTGTACTGCTTTCATAATTAAGGCCATCAATCTGAAAGCTTTTTACTGCTGACTATGGTGCAAGACTTGCTTAGCTAAGCCTTTGAACAGTAAATGATTATGGAGTGGCCATTTACGCTTTGATATTGTTGTTTACTTTGGTCATTGAACAATGGAAGATTGGAGCAAGCCTTTCATCATTGAGTCAATGGACATGAGTTTGAGCAAGCTCTGGGAGATAGTGAAGGACAGAGAAGTCTGACATGCTGCAGTCCATGGGGTTGCAAAGAGTTGGGCACAACTTAGTGACTGAACAACAACAAATTAAAATATATCTCAAAACACTTACATTAAAAAGAATCCCTTGAAGACCACACTCATCTTCTGTGCACCATGTCATTTCCACCAGGACACTGATGGTACGAGATAGAATCTATCTACTATGCATTACGAAAGCTTATTTTTTCCTTGTAAAGTGTATATATTTACATATATAAGATACAGAACATATGTATGTATACATATATAAACCTCATAATTTCTTCCTTCTGTACCTCAGTCATGGTTTTTGTATCTTCACATAGGTATAAGTACATCACTTTAGAAAGCATTAATTTAAATGGCCACAGTTGAGCTTTTCAAAGGCAAGACCTACTACGATGATTTATTATTAGACAATTTGGTACTCTCCCATAAATGTGCTTTGTACAAAAAATATTGACTGGCTCATAATAATATTTCTTATGCATACAAGGCTTCCCTGATGGCTCAGCTGGCAAAGAATCCACCTGCAATGAGGGACACCTGGGTTCAGTTCCTGGGTTGGGAAGATGCCCCGTTGAAGGGAATGACTACCCACTCCTGTATTCTTGCCTAGAGAATTCCATGGACAGAGGAACCTGGTGGAATTCAGTTCATGGGTTGAAAAGAGTCAGACATGGCTGAGCAACTAAGACTTAACACTTATTAAGTGTATAGGAAATTAGAAAGATACCCTTCTATGACTTTTGTTTCTGAAAGTACTTGTCTTGGCAGAAACTTCTTAAATGAGTTGAATGAAATTTGATTTGAAAATACCCTCTGACTTTACGTGAAAAATACTATGGCTTTCTTCACATTTCCAAGGACCTCTGTACTGCTTTCATAATTAAGGCCATCAATCTGAAAGCTTTTTACTGCTGACTATGGTGCAAGACTTGCTTAGCTAAGCCTTTGAACAGTAAATGATTATGGAGTGGCCATTTACGCTTTGATATTGTTGTTTACTTTCCACAGTCTGGTACCCATTACTGTGGATGCGAGACTTAAAAGTTTGGTGGTTACTGTGGGAAGTTAGAAGGCTGGCAAGCAAACAAAAGCATAAACCAAAACTGGTATTTCTAAGGTGCAAAATAAATCTATAAGAGATTATGCTCACATACTGTATCTCTTGTTTATTTACAGGACTGAGAACTATCAGTTTTCAAACTATGGTCATTTCATTAGGTTAAAAAAATAATTTTCCATTCTAAATACCATAAAAATATTTCTGCATAGATTTACTCCCCCAGGATCCTAATCTCCTAACCATGTATCTCATTCTCACTAATGATTTCATTTCTTGATTTGTAGTAAAAAAAAAAAGAAGAGGAGGAATAAAATTGCTTCCATTTTTGCACCAAAATTACCTGTACCACAAATCATCTTCCCTTCCCTGAAAGTGATCCCCCCAAATATCCTTAATTCTTTCCCCTCTGCTCTTCTCAGATGAAGTAATCTTCTGTCTTGCCTTTTATTTTCATGAGAGCTACTTCACTGCTTCTTTGATACAAATTTTATTAATAGACATGTATCAATTTGGGGAGCCTTAGTACCAGATCTCTTCAGCTGCCTCCACTCTTGGTTACTGAGGACTGCTTACCCCTCTGATTATGTGGCCAGCTCAGTTTAACTCAGTTCTGACACTAATAACCCATAGGTAGCAACCGACTGAGTGACCAAAAGACCTGTAGTCTTGCCTAGAGAGTTCCATGGACAGAGGAACCTGGTGGAATTCAGTTCATGGGTTGAAAAGAGTCAGACATGGCTGAGCAACTAAGACTTAACACTTATTAAGTGTATAGGAAATTAGAAAGATACCCTTCTATGACTTTTGTTTCTGAAAGTACTTGTCTTGGCAGAAACTTCTTAAATGAGTTGAATGAAATTTGATTTGAAAATACCCTCTGACTTTACGTGAAAAATACTATGGCTTTCTTCACATTTCCAAGGACCTCTGTACTGCTTTCATAATTAAGGCCATCAATCTGAAAGCTTTTTACTGCTGACTATGGTGCAAGACTTGCTTAGCTAAGCCTTTGAACAGTAAATGATTATGGAGTGGCCATTTACGCTTTGATATTGTTGTTTACTTTCCACAGTCTGGTACCCATTACTGTGGATGCGAGACTTAAAAGTTTGGTGGTTACTGTGGGAAGTTAGAAGGCTGGCAAGCAAACAAAAGCATAAACCAAAACTGGTATTTCTAAGGTGCAAAATAAATCTATAAGAGATTATGCTCACATACTGTATCTCTTGTTTATTTACAGGACTGAGAACTATCAGTTTTCAAACTATGGTCATTTCATTAGGTTAAAAAAATAATTTTCCATTCTAAATACCATAAAAATATTTCTGCATAGATTTACTCCCCCAGGATCCTAATCTCCTAACCATGTATCTCATTCTCACTAATGATTTCATTTCTTGATTTGTAGTAAAAAAAAAAAAAAAAGAAGAGGAGGAATAAAATTGCTTCCATTTTTGCACCAAAATTACCTGTACCACAAATCATCTTCCCTTCCCTGAAAGTGATCCCCCCAAATATCCTTAATTCTTTCCCCTCTGCTCTTCTCAGATGAAGTAATCTTCTGTCTTGCCTTTTATTTTCATGAGAGCTACTTCACTGCTTCTTTGATACAAATTTTATTAATAGACATGTATCAATTTGGGGAGCCTTAGTACCAGATCTCTTCAGCTGCCTCCACTCTTGGTTACTGAGGACTGCTTACCCCTCTGATTATGTGGCCAGCTCAGTTTAACTCAGTTCTGACACTAATAACCCATAGGTAGCAACCGACTGATGACCTGATCCAAAATGAATGTCCAGTACAGGGCGTGCGAGTTCTATAAGCTGCTCTATCCAATTAAACCAACCCAAGGAGAAGGCTGTCGGAATCTGCATTCTACAGCGAGTGCGTAAGAAGCCCAGATCATAACCAATGCTTGCAACTGTTGTCTGGAGAGAGAGAGAGAGTGTGTGTGTGTGTGTGTGTGTGTGTGTGTGTGTGTGTGTGTTAGAGGTTTGGGGGGTGTTGTGAGTCCTGAGAGACAGAGTCCTTAAACTGGGTTTCCAACAGGTTCACAGCGAATCTATATTGTGCAGCCTTTCTTTTCTCATAAGGTCAAGTGACATCTTTCTAGTGCTCTGTCTCAGAACTGAAACTGAAATCTTGTAATTTTTAGTATTCTTTTGGACTGCCTTTTAATAGTTTTGTCTAGTAGCTTTTCACTCACACTCCGTAATAATTGAGAAAGATGAACTGAAAAATGTTAAGTCATAAAAGTTGAAATTAAATGATTTTCTTTAATCATCCACTTTTTGGGAAAGTGGATCAGGCCATCAATTTCATTTCTGGAAAGCCGTTTAAGCACAGAACGATGAAAGCAATAAAGTGAGCTTCCTTAAGTCTGTTTTACTGATGTGAATTAATAAAATCATAATTTTTTTTCTTGTGTGAAAATATTCAGCAATTTACATGAGCCATGATTTCAATCACAGAAGTGTTCACCTGTGAACTGAGTTGGAGATTTTTTTCTTGAATGGCACCAATGGGTTCATTTTATTCATCAACTGCCAAATGAAAGGAAGAGACAAACAGCTCTGACCACCCCAAGACTGAGACAGTGACGAGCACTCTGCTGTAATATATCCAACTGTGTGCAACTGACTGAAATTTTTTTTTGGTTCTAACTCCTGATCATATTCCTGTTTTCAGTAATTACTGTATCAGTGATGAGATTCTGTATTTTGTCTTTTTTTTTTTTCTCCTTCTGTTTCTGTTAAAGCTGTTCCTGGCGAATGATGGTCTAAGTAGCAGATTTCTATATTCTTACAAATGATGCCTCTTATTTTTCTATTTCATAAGAAGCCTGATGTTATTGTTGCCTGGAATCTTTTCTCAAAATAATTTAACAGATGTGTAGGTAAAATATAGATATTAATAAAAAAGGATACAAAATAGATAAAATATTAATAGAAAAAGGTAAAATATAGATAAAAGCTGTGGATTTGAAGGTAGCTGCCTTTTATTTTGCTGTCTTCCTAGTTCTCATGTTTATCACAACTAACTCCTATTTAAATCTCTTGCTGTGTAATAAAAGAACTCTTCTAAAACCTCTCAAATGACTGGATGTAGATGAAAACTTGATTTTTTTTTACAATGGCCTTCAAAACCCTAGTTTTTTTAGCCCTTCCTACTAATGCCTTTTTGTGCCTTAATTTTCTTTTTTTTTTTTAGAGGTTGTTTTTTTTTTTTTTTTTTTTTTAAGTTTTGGCCTCTTGTATTGGCTTTTTATTTATTTATTTTCATCTGTGTTTACTCTTTGGCCTGTGTGGGCCTCCGATTGCAGTGGCCTCGTTACAGAGCACTGGGTCTGGGTGCATGTGCTCCAGAGCGCTGGCGCCTAGTTGGACACACTGGTCCAAGCCGCTCTGCGGTACGTGGGATCCTCCTGGGCCAGGAATCGAACCAGTGCCCCTTGCACTGCAAAGTGGACTCTTTGCTGACTGGACCACCAGGAAAGCCCCTTAAGTATTCTTTCATGATGTTCCAGTAACTCTTTTCAGTCCCTGGATATAAGAAACTCATTCTCAAATGAGCACCATTACATAAGCCAGATGTTTATTCTTTCTGGAACGTTATTTTTCATTATATTCGTGTGGATGATACCTTCTCAACATTAAATGCCTGCCTTAAATATAACCTCCCGGGGAGATATTTTCTGCCCAGTTCTGAAAGCACCTGTCTCTTTTGTTGGGCACCAAATGAAATGTGGTTGCACAAGGGCAGAGTTCTTTCTGTCACCGTGCATAGTTGCATTTTGAGCTTCTAGAATAAGTCCCAGTCCCGACACATGGCAAGTTATTAGTAAATGTTCCTGAGTAAATGAATAAATATCATAGCTCTTTCCAATTGATTAAAATAATCAGGATTTCAAAACAGTAATGGAAATCATTATGCTTATTTTAACACAGCAGCTTTATCAGTGAACATCATGTTGGCTGTTGATTTGCAAATACGTATTTTTAAAAGTTTTCTAAAAAAATATCCTTGTGGGCTTCCCTGTGGTCCAGTGGGTAAGGATACTGCCTTGCAGTGCAAGGGGCGCCAGTTCGATCCCTGGCCTGGGAAGATCCTACGTGCCGTGGAGCGGCTGGACCAATGTGTCCAATTACCCAGCCAGTGCTCTGGAGCACATGTGCCCAGAGCTGGTGCTCTGCAACGAGAGAGGCCACCGTGATGGGAGGCCCCCACAGGCCGAAGAACAAAGGTGAATGAAAATGGATGGATGAAAGACCAATAGAAGTGGCCCCTACCCCTAAAATCCTTGTATTTCCTGTGAACTAAAAGCTTTAATCTGTTATAGTTAAATGTCCATTGGCTCAAAGGCCACCTTCTGTTTGGTGCTCAGAAATCACTGGTCAAATAGCAACACTGAATATTAACTCTGGCAAATTAAGGAAGTACAGTGTTTTCCAAAAATCTGTGGATAATGTTATTTCTGTAAGAAAATGTTCTAAATTTCAGACATCTAATTACCACCCAGTATTAGAACACCTGTCATTCACATATCTTCTTTTATCTTTCCTTTGATTATGACCACCAGTTTTCCAGGAGAAGCAGGAAATTCACCAAAATAAAATTGTATCTTCTGTACATCACATATGTTAGAGCTGCCTTTTTTAGAAACTGATTGCCTTAGGATACTAGTCCATTGGCAATTCGTGATGTCACATTTGGAAAAAAAAAAAAAAAGATTTAGTGATATCAGTGCAAGAGATTAGATATCTTAAAGGGAGCACAGAAAGTATGAGGATTAGGGACTTCAGAGCAGAGATCTGGATAGAGAAGAGGTAAGAAAGAGACATGATAGAGAAGAGAAGCTGAAGGAATATTCACACAGAGGAGCTCTCACCGTCTAGGCGGCCTCCTTCTACTTGCTTGTCTTGGTTAATTGTTATTGGAAAAACTCCAGAAGGACTGCCTCCATTTGTCCAAAGTCTCACAAATTGTGCAAGAAAGTTTAGGTTTTAATGTTCCTGTTGATGAAGGCAAAGAGGCAAAAGGCCTTTTAAAAAAATTTTTAGAAAGGAGGGATTATGTAGAATATATAAACTGCAGAAATAGGCTGTTTTCATAGACTATCACCCTAGATATTGCTCTCTCTATATATAGGTTCTAGGAGTTAAATCTGCTCAGGCTTATTTCTCATAACCTATCCTCCCCCTCATTGCTGCTCAAGTGACAACTGAGGTTTAAATATTTTGTATAATTGCCAGTGTTTCTGGTGAGAAGCATTTATAGCAGCATGTTCACTCCTTCCATTTAAGTTTACACCACCATGAGCCTGATGTACTATTGATCGGTTTTTACCGTGATTGCCAAAAATCTTTCTGCTAGAGCAATTTCCTGTAATTGCGCTTGTACGAAAAGCTAGTGACCCATGGGGGTAAGGGTGAGAATTAAACAGATAAAACATTTTTGAGGTTCTAATTATTCCTGGCGATTTGATTATTAGCTGATACCATTAAAACAAGACAGTTTCCTGGTTTAAAAAAGGTTTCTGCTCTAAGCTTGTGTATTAAAGCAGACAAGCTGTTATTATTATTATGATTATTAAAAGTATTTTGAGTGAAAATCAAGGTTGATCTACTTTTACCTCCCTGTGCTCATGACCCTGCTCCCACTATTGATTCAGTAAGCAGGATTTTATATGTATACTCTCTAGTGAAGAATGATACCATTGAAAATATTCTGCTTCCTAATACCGAGTTCTAAAAGAGACTTGCATTGCATAAAAGAAAGGCTCTACCTGAAGAGGGGCTTCAACTTTGAGATCTAATTTTATCAAATAATTTTTTTAATCCCATGGCCTGAGAATGTTGAACACTTTTCCCAAAGAAATTCAGAACATACACAGAAAAAAGGGATAGTGCAGAATGATGTATGGAAAGAAATCCCTTCTTCGGGAGGATTGAATCTGATCCGGCCAATGAAAATTGGTTAAGGCTTAACTGAACTTCAGTGTGGGTGTAAAGTTTGTAGCTCCTGTATTTAGAGAGTGAAAACAAACAAACTATCAGTTTTCAAACTACATTTTTTATTTTCCATTCTAAATACCATAAATATTTCTGCATAGATTTACTCCCCCAGGATCCTAATCTCCTAACCATGTATCTCATTCTCACTAATGATTTCATTTCTTGATTTGTAGTAAAAAAAAAAAAAAAGAAGAGGAGGAATAAAATTGCTTCCATTTTTGCACCAAAATTACCTGTACCACAAATCATCTTCCCTTCCCTGAAAGTGATCCCCCCAAATATCCTTAATTCTTTCCCCTCTGCTCTTCTCAGATGAAGTAATCTTCTGTCTTGCCTTTTATTTTCATGAGAGCTACTTCACTGCTTCTTTGATACAAATTTTATTAATAGACATGTATCAATTTGGGGAGCCTTAGTACCAGATCTCTTCAGCTGCCTCCACTCTTGGTTACTGAGGACTGCTTACCCCTCTGATTATGTGGCCAGCTCAGTTTAACTCAGTTCTGACACTAATAACCCATAGGTAGCAACCGACTGATGACCTGATCCAAAATGAATGTCCAGTACAGGGCGTGCGAGTTCTATAAGCTGCTCTATCCAATTAAACCAACCCAAGGAGAAGGCTGTCGGAATCTGCATTCTACAGCGAGTGCGTAAGAAGCCCAGATCATAACCAATGCTTGCAACTGTTGTCTGGAGAGAGAGAGAGAGTGTGTGTGTGTGTGTGTGTGTGTGTGTGTGTGTGTTAGAGGTTTGGGGGGTGTTGTGAGTCCTGAGAGACAGAGTCCTTAAACTGGGTTTCCAACAGGTTCACAGCGAATCTATATTGTGCAGCCTTTCTTTTCTCATAAGGTCAAGTGACATCTTTCTAGTGCTCTGTCTCAGAACTGAAACTGAAATCTTGTAATTTTTAGTATTCTTTTGGACTGCCTTTTAATAGTTTTGTCTAGTAGCTTTTCACTCACACTCCGTAATAATTGAGAAAGATGAACTGAAAAATGTTAAGTCATAAAAGTTGAAATTAAATGATTTTCTTTAATCATCCACTTTTTGGGAAAGTGGATCAGGCCATCAATTTCATTTCTGGAAAGCCGTTTAAGCACAGAACGATGAAAGCAATAAAGTGAGCTTCCTTAAGTCTGTTTTACTGATGTGAATTAATAAAATCATAATTTTTTTTCTTGTGTGAAAATATTCAGCAATTTACATGAGCCATGATTTCAATCACAGAAGTGTTCACCTGTGAACTGAGTTGGAGATTTTTTTCTTGAATGGCACCAATGGGTTCATTTTATTCATCAACTGCCAAATGAAAGGAAGAGACAAACAGCTCTGACCACCCCAAGACTGAGACAGTGACGAGCACTCTGCTGTAATATATCCAACTGTGTGCAACTGACTGAAATTTTTTTTTGGTTCTAACTCCTGATCATATTCCTGTTTTCAGTAATTACTGTATCAGTGATGAGATTCTGTATTTTGTCTTTTTTTTTTTTCTCCTTCTGTTTCTGTTAAAGCTGTTCCTGGCGAATGATGGTCTAAGTAGCAGATTTCTATATTCTTACAAATGATGCCTCTTATTTTTCTATTTCATAAGAAGCCTGATGTTATTGTTGCCTGGAATCTTTTCTCAAAATAATTTAACAGATGTGTAGGTAAAATATAGATATTAATAAAAAAGGATACAAAATAGATAAAATATTAATAGAAAAAGGTAAAATATAGATAAAAGCTGTGGATTTGAAGGTAGCTGCCTTTTATTTTGCTGTCTTCCTAGTTCTCATGTTTATCACAACTAACTCCTATTTAAATCTCTTGCTGTGTAATAAAAGAACTCTTCTAAAACCTCTCAAATGACTGGATGTAGATGAAAACTTGATTTTTTATCAAAACCCTTGGGGCTAGGCCTTACTTTTCCAGTAAGTTTGAATACAAGTGACATCTTTCTAGTGCTCTGTCTCAGAACTGAAACTGAAATCTTGTAATTTTTAGTATTCTTTTGGACTGCCTTTTAATAGTTTTGTCTAGTAGCTTTTCACTCACACTCCGTAATAATTGAGAAAGATGAACTGAAAAATGTTAAGTCATAAAAGTTGAAATTAAATGATTTTCTTTAATCATCCACTTTTTGGGAAAGTGGATCAGGCCATCAATTTCATTTCTGGAAAGCCGTTTAAGCACAGAACGATGAAAGCAATAAAGTGAGCTTCCTTAAGTCTGTTTTACTGATGTGAATTAATAAAATCATAATTTTTTTTCTTGTGTGAAAATATTCAGCAATTTACATGAGCCATGATTTCAATCACAGAAGTGTTCACCTGTGAACTGAGTTGGAGATTTTTTTCTTGAATGGCACCAATGGGTTCATTTTATTCATCAACTGCCAAATGAAAGGAAGAGACAAACAGCTCTGACCACCCCAAGACTGAGACAGTGACGAGCACTCTGCTGTAATATATCCAACTGTGTGCAACTGACTGAAATTTTTTTTTGGTTCTAACTCCTGATCATATTCCTGTTTTCAGTAATTACTGTATCAGTGATGAGATTCTGTATTTTGTCTTTTTTTTTTTTCTCCTTCTGTTTCTGTTAAAGCTGTTCCTGGCGAATGATGGTCTAAGTAGCAGATTTCTATATTCTTACAAATGATGCCTCTTATTTTTCTATTTCATAAGAAGCCTGATGTTATTGTTGCCTGGAATCTTTTCTCAAAATAATTTAACAGATGTGTAGGTAAAATATAGATATTAATAAAAAAGGATACAAAATAGATAAAATATTAATAGAAAAAGGTAAAATATAGATAAAAGCTGTGGATTTGAAGGTAGCTGCCTTTTATTTTGCTGTCTTCCTAGTTCTCATGTTTATCACAACTAACTCCTATTTAAATCTCTTGCTGTGTAATAAAAGAACTCTTCTAAAACCTCTCAAATGACTGGATGTAGATGAAAACTTGATTTTTTTTTTACAATGGCCTTCAAAACCCTAGATGATTTAGCCCTTCCTACTAATGCCATTTTGTGCCTTAATATTCTTTTTTTTTTTTAGAGGTTGTTTTTTTTTTTTTTTTTTTTTTTTAAGTTTTGGCCTCTTGTATTGGCTTTTTATTTATTTATTTTCATCTGTGTTTACTCTTTGGCCTGTGTGGGCCTCCGATTGCAGTGGCCTCGTTACAGAGCACTGGGTCTGGGTGCATGTGCTCCAGAGCGCTGGCGCCTAGTTGGACACACTGGTCCAAGCCGCTCTGCGGTACGTGGGATCCTCCTGGGCCAGGAATCGAACCAGTGCCCCTTGCACTGCAAAGTGGACTCTTTGCTGACTGGACCACCAGGAAAGCCCCTTAAGTATTCTTTCATGATGTTCCAGTAACTCTTTTCAGTCCCTGGATATAAGAAACTCATTCTCAAATGAGCACCATTACATAAGCCAGATGTTTATTCTTTCTGGAACGTTATTTTTCATTATATTCGTGTGGATGATACCTTCTCAACATTAAATGCCTGCCTTAAATATAACCTCCCGGGGAGATATTTTCTGCCCAGTTCTGAAAGCACCTGTCTCTTTTGTTGGGCACCAAATGAAATGTGGTTGCACAAGGGCAGAGTTCTTTCTGTCACCGTGCATAGTTGCATTTTGAGCTTCTAGAATAAGTCCCAGTCCCGACACATGGCAAGTTATTAGTAAATGTTCCTGAGTAAATGAATAAATATCATAGCTCTTTCCAATTGATTAAAATAATCAGGATTTCAAAACAGTAATGGAAATCATTATGCTTATTTTAACACAGCAGCTTTATCAGTGAACATCATGTTGGCTGTTGATTTGCAAATACGTATTTTTAAAAGTTTTCTAAAAAAATATCCTTGTGGGCTTCCCTGTGGTCCAGTGGGTAAGGATACTGCCTTGCAGTGCAAGGGGCGCCAGTTCGATCCCTGGCCTGGGAAGATCCTACGTGCCGTGGAGCGGCTGGACCAATGTGTCCAATTACCCAGCCAGTGCTCTGGAGCACATGTGCCCAGAGCTGGTGCTCTGCAACGAGAGAGGCCACCGTGATGGGAGGCCCCCACAGGCCGAAGAACAAAGGTGAATGAAAATGGATGGATGAAAGACCAATAGAAGTGGCCCCTACCCCTAAAATCCTTGTATTTCCTGTGAACTAAAAGCTTTAATCTGTTATAGTTAAATGTCCATTGGCTCAAAGGCCACCTTCTGTTTGGTGCTCAGAAATCACTGGTCAAATAGCAACACTGAATATTAACTCTGGCAAATTAAGGAAGTACAGTGTTTTCCAAAAATCTGTGGATAATGTTATTTCTGTAAGAAAATGTTCTAAATTTCAGACATCTAATTACCACCCAGTATTAGAACACCTGTCATTCACATATCTTCTTTTATCTTTCCTTTGATTATGACCACCAGTTTTCCAGGAGAAGCAGGAAATTCACCAAAATAAAATTGTATCTTCTGTACATCACATATGTTAGAGCTGCCTTTTTTAGAAACTGATTGCCTTAGGATACTAGTCCATTGGCAATTCGTGATGTCACATTTGGAAAAAGAAAGAAAAGATATAGTGATATCAGTGCAAGAGATTAGATATCTTAAAGGGAGCACAGAAAGTATGAGGATTATGGACTTAATATAACCTCGGGTTTCTGCCCACAACCTGTCTCTTTTGTTGGGCACCAAATGAAATGTGGTTGCACAAGGGCAGAGTTCTTTCTGTCACCGTGCATAGTTGCATTTTGAGCTTCTAGAATAAGTCCCAGTCCCGACACATGGCAAGTTATTAGTAAATGTTCCTGAGTAAATGAATAAATATCATAGCTCTTTCCAATTGATTAAAATAATCAGGATTTCAAAACAGTAATGGAAATCATTATGCTTATTTTAACACAGCAGCTTTATCAGTGAACATCATGTTGGCTGTTGATTTGCAAATACGTATTTTTAAAAGTTTTCTAAAAAAATATCCTTGTGGGCTTCCCTGTGGTCCAGTGGGTAAGGATACTGCCTTGCAGTGCAAGGGGCGCCAGTTCGATCCCTGGCCTGGGAAGATCCTACGTGCCGTGGAGCGGCTGGACCAATGTGTCCAATTACCCAGCCAGTGCTCTGGAGCACATGTGCCCAGAGCTGGTGCTCTGCAACGAGAGAGGCCACCGTGATGGGAGGCCCCCACAGGCCGAAGAACAAAGGTGAATGAAAATGGATGGATGAAAGACCAATAGAAGTGGCCCCTACCCCTAAAATCCTTGTATTTCCTGTGAACTAAAAGCTTTAATCTGTTATAGTTAAATGTCCATTGGCTCAAAGGCCACCTTCTGTTTGGTGCTCAGAAATCACTGGTCAAATAGCAACACTGAATATTAACTCTGGCAAATTAAGGAAGTACAGTGTTTTCCAAAAATCTGTGGATAATGTTATTTCTGTAAGAAAATGTTCTAAATTTCAGACATCTAATTACCACCCAGTATTAGAACACCTGTCATTCACATATCTTCTTTTATCTTTCCTTTGATTATGACCACCAGTTTTCCAGGAGAAGCAGGAAATTCACCAAAATAAAATTGTATCTTCTGTACATCACATATGTTAGAGCTGCCTTTTTTAGAAACTGATTGCCTTAGGATACTAGTCCATTGGCAATTCGTGATGTCACATTTGGAAAAAAAAAAAAAGATTTAGTGATATCAGTGCAAGAGATTAGATATCTTAAAGGGAGCACAGAAAGTATGAGGATTAGGGACTTCAGAGCAGAGATCTGGATAGAGAAGAGGTAAGAAAGAGACATGATAGAGAAGAGAAGCTGAAGGAATATTCACACAGAGGAGCTCTCACCGTCTAGGCGGCCTCCTTCTACTTGCTTGTCTTGGTTAATTGTTATTGGAAAAACTCCAGAAGGACTGCCTCCATTTGTCCAAAGTCTCACAAATTGTGCAAGAAAGTTTAGGTTTTAATGTTCCTGTTGATGAAGGCAAAGAGGCAAAAGGCCTTTTAAAAAAATTTTTAGAAAGGAGGGATTATGTAGAATATATAAACTGCAGAAATAGGCTGTTTTCATAGACTATCACCCTAGATATTGCTCTCTCTATATATAGGTTCTAGGAGTTAAATCTGCTCAGGCTTATTTCTCATAACCTATCCTCCCCCTCATTGCTGCTCAAGTGACAACTGAGGTTTAAATATTTTGTATAATTGCCAGTGTTTCTGGTGAGAAGCATTTATAGCAGCATGTTCACTCCTTCCATTTAAGTTTACACCACCATGAGCCTGATGTACTATTGATCGGTTTTTACCGTGATTGCCAAAATCTTTCTGCTAGAGCAATTTCCTGTAATTGCGCTTGTACGAAAAGCTAGTGACCCATGGGGGTAAGGGTGAGAATTAAACAGATAAAACATTTTTGAGGTTCTAATTATTCCTGGCGATTTGATTATTAGCTGATACCATTAAAACAAGACAGTTTCCTGGTTTAAAAAAGGTTTCTGCTCTAAGCTTGTGTATTAAAGCAGACAAGCTGTTATTATTATTATGATTATTAAAAGTATTTTGAGTGAAAATCAAGGTTGATCTACTTTTACCTCCCTGTGCTCATGACCCTGCTCCCACTATTGATTCAGTAAGCAGGATTTTATATGTATACTCTCTAGTGAAGAATGATACCATTGAAAATATTCTGCTTCCTAATACCGAGTTCTAAAAGAGACTTGCATTGCATAAAAGAAAGGCTCTACCTGAAGAGGGGCTTCAACTTTGAGATCTAATTTTATCAAATAATTTTTTCAATCCCATGGCCTGAGAATGTTGAACACTTTTCCCAAAGAAATTCAGAACATACACAGAAAAAAGGGATAGTGCAGAATGATGTATGGAAAGAAATCCCTTCTTCGGGAGGATTGAATCTGATCCGGCCAATGAAAATTGGATAAGGCTTAACCTGAACTTCAGTGTGGGTGTAAAGTTTGTAGCTCCTGTATTTAGAGAGTGAAAACAAACAAACAAAACCCTCTATTTATGTTTCTGGAGTAGGAAATAACAACTCACTCCAGTACTCTTGCCTGGAAAATCTCTTGGACAGAGAAACCTGGCTGGCTACCGTCCATGGGTTTGCAAAGAGCCGGACATGACTAAGCATGAGCCTGTTTAGGTTTAGGAATCTCAAAACACAGGAATTATCAACTGGTTTCTAAACAGTCTCCAGGAAGATTGCCAGTGTCCTGGTGAGATCCACATGCCTCAGAACATCAGTCACTGAGCTGCGAGTCTAAACAATGGGGCTCTCCAAATTTCCTGAGCTCTCAGTAGGAATTTAAATGTATTTGCATATACACCAACAGACCTGGATATGCTTTAGGGATAAGATTAGGAGGAAATTAAGTGAATGCTTCGGATATGAGGCCTGGGAATATAAAGATACCCGCTGTGTTTGGCAAACTTAAAGTTATAACTTCAAAGGACATTAGTTATTTGTTCTGCCCATAATTCTGCAACTAGAGAAGGACTTAGCAATCCCTCTCTCCTCCATAGAGCAACAGCAGAGGTGGCTTAAATGCGGCTAGGGATCCACTATGCTGGCCGTTGACTGATGGTTCAGCCAGAGGCACCTGCTGGAAGATTCTTTTTCTTTCCTCCTGAAATTTCACATGGAGCTGTGTGGGTGTGGGATTCCTCCAGTAAAAAAGTAACTGGGGTCTAAGGATGAACATGCCAAGAGGCCTGGGCAAAAACTAAAAGTCATTTTGGCTCAGAGGTCCCACATATATCACTCTCCACCATTTTACTGGTCAAACTAGTCACTCAGACCAGCCAGAGTTTGTGGCAAGGAGAATTTGGTTCCACCACTCAATGAGAAAAATAGCAAAAAAGAATAAATGTGGCAATCTTTAACATGCTATAGTTTTACTCTTTGGCTACAAATTATGTTATTTCCCCATGTCATATACATTCATCTTCTCCAAAACCTTGAAAAAGATGCATCCTATTAGTTTATTGGTGTAAAACCCAAGATCTTGTCATGTAAATAAACTGAGTCCACATGCAGGTGAGACTGCACAGTTACTGCTCTTCAAGTTCTGTTCCCCTGATGCACCTGTTACAGTAAATCGGGAAGAAGTTGGACCTAGAAGCTTCTAAGTTATAAGCCTTCAACTGAATAGTATACATTTCTCTCCAAAGCCTATGTTTGATTTGCTACAGCTTAGAAAAAATAATTGTCTCGTCAGAATCTACAAAGTAAGTATTTCTGTCAGGTTCTAATTGTGTTTATTCATTTAATTCTACTATTTTTCTACTATTTCCATATAAAAAATACTGCATCTTTGAATATGATGCAGATTATCATAGGTATGAGTCTGTGTTTGTGTGTATGTATGGGCACTTTTGCTCCTCTTAAGGATCATAATTTGGATATCTATTAATGCTTGTCAAACATGTCTAATCACAAAACTTTTCTTAGATTAGGAAGCCTTCTCAATGTAAATATCCAGATCTCATTAATAAGGGCAGATTTTGGCACAGGTCTGATCTCTTCCTGAGTTTTTACTGTCTTTTTAAAAGCATCCCATTTGCATTCTTGCATTGTCATGGAAATAAGGTTCTCGGCCACCTTGAACTCACTTTTTAAATCATGATTTTAGCCACTGAGGTTTCCTTCCATACCTGTCTCTGGGCTTTTAATTCTCTTGCACTCTGCATGGATTAAAATTGTTCACCCAGCTGGACACACTGACCTTTGTATTTGAACCAAAACTTCCATTAATTAAGAGATTTTTACCAATTAGGTACATTTATATTTAGACTGTCTCTATGTAATGACTACAGAATTTGAAGGGCTTAGATGAATGTATGCCAATTAAGTTTGAGGTTTACCTGTCTTCACTCAAATATGTTTAACCAATTAAATTCTTCCAAGGAAAGTATCCACAGTTGACATTTATAAAAAAACATTATATTCTAGGATTCTCATACAAACTTTAGAATTTTATCATTTAAGAGTACATTTTAAAATGTTTACCTACGTAGCATTATTCTTGGTACAGTAACATCATTCAAAACTGAAACTTGATTTCCTCATTCAGATATCTTAAAATTCTGAATAATAAGTAATTCTACTGGGAGCCACAGTCACTGTTCCACAGACACCATAAGGCAGATGCATTCTTTTTTTAAATTAATGCCTAATGGATGCTGTTTTGATGAACATGGAAGGAAATTGAAAAATTCTCTTTTCTTAATGTATAGCGTTTCCTTGTGTTATTTGTGCCTTTCACAGTGGCTCCATAATTAATTCGAAATTGAGTCAGCCAGTGTTCCTGACAGTGCCTGACTTGGCTCTGTGCAGGAATGCTGCTCTTGAAGGACCATTTACTGCTGGCCTGAGTTCCTGTAACAAGATGCAGACCTCATGTCTATTGTCTTGTACTTTAACTACCAACCAGGAATGTAGGTTGTTGCTTGGTTATTCAGTTCTTTTCTTAAGAGTGGTCATTAGCTTACAGCTGTCTCCCAAACCTCCTTAAAATTCCTTTTCTTTCATCCCCTGGTGAAGCTTCTAACTAATTGTCCTACTCTATCCCATCAGTGTTATCATAAACTCTCTAAAGTTTAGAGCGTACCTTTCTATTCCATCACCATAAAAATGGCCTACTGGACAAAGATCCGTCTAGGATTTGGCAATGGAATGTGACAGTGGTATGTCTTTAGTCATATCCACTCTTCTTAAAGTCCTTAAAGTCTTCTTAAAGTCCTTAGAGCAAATCAAAACAACCTTTGGCATCTGGTAAATATAGATTATGGACTTGTATGTTGTCTCAGTGGTAAAGAATCTGCCTGCCATGCAGGAGTCATGTTTAATCTCTGGTCCCAAAGATCCCCTGAAGAAGGAAATGGCAAACTATTTCAGTATTCTTTTTTTTTTTTTTTTCTTTATTTTAAAGATTTTACAGAGTTTTGTTGTTCACCGACATGTATGTTCCCAGATCATTCATATGCATATCCCTGGACCCCGCCTCCCTCACTCAGTTCCCCCCCTCCCACCCCTCCGGACCATCGCCCCAAGTGATTGTAGGCACTCCTATTCCCTTAGCACAATGACAATAGCTATCTTTTCCACACTTGCCAGTATAGGTTTTGATGTTACTTCCTCTATTCCCTCTCACTGTTTGTTCTCCACAATGTCCTTATACCTATTCTCTGTCTGTTTTTCCATGAGTTCACTGCGTGTGTTATCATGACCATCCTACTAGATTCCATATATATGAGTTAGTATACTGTACTTGTCTTTCTCTTTTTGACTTACTTCACTTTTTATGATAGATTCTAGAGTCAGCCACCTCATTAGGACTGAGTCTTCTGCATTTCTTTTAACAGCTGAGTAGTATTCCATTGTATATCTGTACCAGAGCTTCTGTATCCATTCATTTGTCTATGGACATCTAGGTTGCTTCCATGTTCTGGCTATTGTATAGAGAGCTGCAATGAACATTGGGGTACAGGTGCCTCTTTCAGTTTTGATTTCATCAGGATATAGGCCTAATAGTGGGATTGCTGGGTCAAAGGGTGCTCCTATTTTTAGTTTTTTAAGGAATCTCCATACTGTCTTCCATAGAGGCTGTATCAGTTTACATTTCCACCAGCAATGCAAGAGGGTTCCCTTTTCTCCGCACCCTCTCCAGCATTTATTGTCTGTCGCTTTATTGATGATGGCCATTCTGATGGGCGTGAGGTGGTATCTCATTGTGGTTTTAATTTGCATTTCTCTAATAATAAGCAAGGTTGAGCATTGTTTCATGTGCTTTGGGGCCAGCTGTATGTCCTTTTTGGAGAGGCGTCTCTTTAGATCTTTTTCCCATTTTTTGATTGGGTTGTCCATTTTTCCTGTGCTGAGTTGTCTGAGTTGCTTGTAGATTTTGGAGATTAATTCTTTGTCTGTTGTTTCATTTGCTATGATTTTCTCCCACTCTGTGGGGTGTCTGTTCAGTTTTTTTGTAATTTCTTTTGCTGTACAAAAGCTTTTAAGTTTCATAAGGTCCCACGTGTTCACTTTTCTTTTCAGTTCCGCTATTCTAGTAGGTGGGTCAGAGAAGATCTTGCTTTGACTGATGTCCTTGAGGTTTTTGCCTATATTCTCCTCTAAGAGTTTGATGGTTTCTGGTCTTATATTTTATTTAAGTATTCTTGCCTGGAGAATGCCATGGACAGAAGAGCCTGGTGGGCTATAGTCCATGGGGTCAGAAAAAGCAGGACATGACATAGTGACTGAACAACAACAAATATAGATTATTAAGAAAAATGTCCACTCTTTGCCAGGCGTTCTTCAGAAAATACTGAAACAACTAAATAATGCAGTTCTGAAAATAAGAATCATTTAGATTAATGATTAATCTCATTAATTGATATTAATCCCTTGATTAATCATTATGCCAGATAGTTCATGAACTTTAAATTAACCTGTGAAAAAACTCTCAGTGAAATTAAGCAACTTAAAAATATGGTAGACACTAGGTCAGTAAGTTTTCAGTTCATGTCTCTGTGACCATAGAGTTAGATGACGGGAAAGAAAGAATGGTTGTCTTTCCTCTCATGGTGTGCCTTGAACTTCTGCTATCATGTCCTTCTATAAATTCTGTGACACCTGGCAACCTGTGAGAGAGAAGTCTGTTATCAGAAGTATGCATACATGCTGACAAAAGAAGATGAGAGATCATCTCTGTGCTCTGTATTCTTATATTTACACCTATTTATCATACAAAAATTTAGTCCAAAATTTAAAAATATAATAGTGTATTATTGAATAATTATTTAATTGAGTTACTTACCTTGTTCAATACAGGAGAAGTTTTTCAATCATGTTGTTTGCTTATAAACCCCATTGCTTGTAAGTTTTTTCTTTTAGTTTTCAGTTAGGCAATTTTCTTTGAATTTATATAATTTTCTTTGTCTTGGATCGTAGGAATTCATAATAATACACTTGTTCTTAATTGGCAGCCTGCAGTTTAATTATATCAATATAATAAACCATTCCCCAAGGTGTCTTTTTGTTTATATTTGTTCTAAAATATGTATGAGCTGTCAAAGATAATATTTGGATTAAACTTAACTGATAATTAAATGATCAGAATCAGTAATAATACATGCAATAACATAAACCACTTTGTTCCCTAACTGCAAAGAGATTATGAGACCAATTCAAGCTGCATGGATTTTATGAACTATTCAGTATTTTCATCAAGGCATTATAGCTTCTTTTATAACAAACACATTGTTAACTGATTGGAAAAACATTATGAAGTCAGGATTTTATATGTGTGTTATAAAAAGTTGGAATTTGTAATCATCAGTAATGAAGAGTTATAATACCTATCTCCTAAGAATTAGTTGACCTCCTAAGTAAACGATTGCGGGAAGTGTCATTTTTCAAACATTAAATTATATGACCACATCTAACATTTATTTTTAGGTATATCTGCGAGTCAGGGAATTTTCATTTAATCCTTTATTTGGAGAGTTATTTCAAAAAGCACAGAATGTGGTAATATAAGACTTTTTCACTTTTATCATTGAACTAGGTAGTGGACAAAAAAAGTGTTTTTGAAATGCAAAACAATTTCGAAAAAGCTGTTACACAAAATGAGAACATAAACCTAACACTTTAAAGTAAGATCTACAAGGTTAAGTGTAAAATAGTTGAAGTCACATCCATTTTTTAGAAGCCTCGGAGAAAGGACATTAAAATTTACTGAGAGCCAATAATATGCCAAGTACTGTGCAAAGAGATACCACCTCTATGATCTGGTTTAATTCACAGAAACACTCTTCAGAGTAGGTCAGATGTTCCACCACTGCTGGAAATGAGTGTTAGAAGTTCACATAATTTGCCTAGATCCACAAACAGAATAGGAGTAGACCCAGATATTAGCATAGGTGTGTGTCTGTTTCCAACATTCCTAATCTTTTCATTATACAGAAACCACTGATCAAGAGTATAGCTTTGAGGCCATACTGTCAGGATCCCAATCCTTCACCTACTTTCTGTCAGAGCTGTAGACGAGGTGAGGTATGGAACACTCCCTGCCTGGGCTTCCACATCTTCCATTTGACCGTCACATGAATATTCAATAATACGTTTGCTTAGCAAGATGGCACAAACCAGTCAATCCTGAGGAAATCAACCCTGAATATTCATTGGAAGAACTTATGCTGAAGCTCTAATATTATGGCCACCTGATGCAAAGAGCCAACTCATTGGAAAAGATCCTGATGCTGGTAAAGATAGAAGGCAGGAGGAGAATGGGTTGACAGAGGACGAGATGATTGGATGGCATCACTGACTCAATGGACATGGACATGAGCAAACTCTGGAGATGGTGAAGGACAAAGAAGCCTGATGTGCTGCAGTCCACGGGGTTGCAAAGAGCTGGACATGACTGAGTAACCAAACAACAACATACACATAGTAAGTGCTTAGTGGATATTAACCATACTTACTTTTTGCTCAGGGTCTAATAGCTAATTCCTGGCAAAGCAGAGACAAGGATTCAGGTTCCTTCACTCTCAGACTGACATTTTGTTCAATCTCCTGGTACTATTCTATAAATGGAGTGATTTTTTTTTAAGTTTTTTTAAATTGTTTATTTGTTTGGCTCCACTGGATCTTAGTTGCAGCATGTGGGATCTAGTTCCCTGACCAGGATCGAACCCAGGCCCCCTGCATTGGGAACACAGAGTCTTAACCACTGGACCACCAGGGAAGTCCCTAAATGGAGTGATTTTTTAAAAAATATGTAACAGGGAGTTCCCTGTGGTCCAGTGGGTTAAGACACGGCACTTTGACTGTGAAGGACCCTGGTTAGGTCCCTAGTCAGGGAACTAAGATCCTTCAAATTGCACCATGAAGCCAAAAAAATTAATATGTATGCATCAGTGTGTCATGTGTCTGACCTGCTGTGTGGATGTCACTCAGATAAATTTGACAATGGAGAGAGAATCTAGAAACAGTAGAACACTCAGCAAAATAACCTTGCTTTCTGACAAGTTAACCTACCACAGTTCCATGGATCCTGGCAAAATAAATGTATCATACTGTGATGACAAAATCAATGAATTTTATATGCCAGATATAAAATGGTATTAATCACAGCATAACAGGCAGCAGGAGCATCAAAATATTTCTCTTTGGTCCATGTGGCAATGTGATGAATCTAGCTGGATGTGGTATATGCAGAGGGCAGTTTTACAGCTGAGGAACCAAAAGCTTAAGAGATTTGCATTCGGTAGCAAGCTTTTTGTTGTTTACTTGCTAAGTCGCTCAGTAATGTCCAGTTCTCTGACCCCATGGACTGTAGCCCACCAAGCTTCTCTGTCCATGGGATTTCTCAGACAAGAATACTGGAGTAGGTGACCATTTCCTTCCTACTGGGATCTATCTATCTTCTCCAGGTATTGAACTTGTGTCTCCTGCATTTCAGGCAGGTTCTTTTACCACTGGGCCAACTGGGAAGCCCATAGCACACCTTAAGAATACCTTTTTACTGTTGTTACCAGGTGGCAACCAGGTGCAAACAGAGACCTTTTCCCTTTGTGTATGATTATCTTATTTTTAAAATGTCCAGAGGTATAAAATGATCCTCTTCTGCATGGAAATAATGTTGTAGCCCTAGTGATGTGGGCTCAGTAAGCAAGGTTTGTCTGGAGAAGCAAATGGCAGCCCACTCCAGTATTCTTGCCTGGGAAACCCCAAGGACAGAGGAGCCTGGTGGGCCACAGTTCATGGGGTCCAAGAGTCAGACATGACTTACTGATTAAACTATCACCACCAAGCAAGGTTTGTAGGTATACCAGAGGCTTGTTATGGACTGCTAATGGGAGAGTAAAATGTACCAAATTGTAAAACCTTGACACTAAAGCTTCCACATTTTGCTTGGTGGTGGTGGCTGTTCAGTTGTTTCAGTTCTTTGCGACCCCATGAACTGCAGCGTGTCAGGCCTCTCTGTCATCGCTATCTGTCTGAGTTTACTTAAAAACATGTCCATTGACTCAGTGATGCCATCCAATCATCTCATCCTCTGTCGCTCCCTTCTCCTTTTGCCCTCAGTCTTTCTCAGCATCAGGGTCTTCTCAAATGAGTTGGTTCTTTGCATCAGGTAGCCAAACTATTGGAGCTTCAGCTTCAGTGTCAGTCCTTCCAGTGAAATTTCAGGCTTAATTTCCTTTACAAATGACTGGTTTGATATCCTTGTTGTCCAGGGGACTCTCAAGTACCTGTCTGTAAATTATTTCCAAGATAAACTGTAGTTTGAATTATCTCAGTCACTCTTTGTATCTTGGAAAAAGCTGCCAAAAATCCGAGTGGTAGAGAATCAGATTCTCCCTTAGTGAAACACAGAGCCTGCCACTACCTCTGACCTACAGAACTGAAGATAATAACTGCTGTTTTAAGTCTCTGAGACTGTTGAACTTGTTATGATAGGAAAAAACCCACAGAAGACACACGGAGCAGGTCAGGACCAAATGTGCAGTTTTCAGGCATTCCCTGTCTAAGGTGGCTGAAATGCTGCTCTTCTGGGGACACGTGAGTGAGAGACACCTGTCTGGGAGGTACAGCACAGGGTATTAGTGTCCTTTGTTAGGCCACATCGTCTCCCACTTCCCCCTCTGCACCCACTTTCCCTTTGGGAAGATTAGTATGGCAACATGAAGGATAGAGGTATTCTGTTTGTGAAGGGTTTTTTTTTAAGAAAAATTGATTGGACTTTGCAGTAAATTGAAACAATTAAGTGAAGGGGAGTGGAAGACCAAGGGAGGAATACACGGATCTGAAATATAAAGTTTTTGGTAGAGTTGAATAAAAGAGATATGATTATAGCTCTGGAAATATGGACTTTTAAATGATAATGGATATGATTCTGTGGGGGACCCATTCATACAATGAGTCACAAAGACATGCAACAGTTTCATGGGTTTTAGACATAGAAGAAGGTAAACCTCCTGCAGAGAAAAAACTGAAAGCAGTTCCTTAGTATTCTTATAGTGTTTTTAGCATACTTACGGTATATATGCATACGTCTGAGCAATAATTACATTTTCATTTACACACATTCAGAATGCCTGTCCTAGATATTCCCAGTGGCATCCCCATCTTAATGTAGACTCACTTTATCTGACTAGCGCTATGGTCTTCTTGTCTCTGGTATGTTTATATATGCATTTCTTCTCTCACCTACTGAAAGTGGTAAGTGAAACTAAGGGCTGGGTAACCTTAGTAACCTGTGGTGTTTACACATTTTCCACAGGATGCTAGTGTCTCTTTAGTGTAACTTTCATATCCTACTATTACCTAACATAAATAACCTACTTGGACCTTTTCACAGCTTTGTTCCCAAAATTCTTCACTCACACACAGAGATGACTTCTGTTCTTAGCTCAGATTTTTCCTGCACCCATTTCTGCACCATTGCTGTATTCTAAAATTTAAATATCTATATCTTATAGACTAATCTATTGAAATACTTCTGATTTGATTTGATGTCAATTACAGCCTGCAAACAAAAACCGAGTGGTAGAGAATCAGTTTCCCCAGGAAAAATTCCCTGTCTAAGGTGAGTTTTGAATTGAACTTGTTATGATAGGAAAAAACCCACAGAAGACACACGGAGCAGGTCAGGACCAAATGTGCAGTTTTCAGGCATTCCCTGTCTAAGGTGGCTGAAATGCTGCTCTTCTGGGGACACGTGAGTGAGAGACACCTGTCTGGGAGGTACAGCACAGGGTATTAGTGTCCTTTGTTAGGCCACATCGTCTCCCACTTCCCCCTCTGCACCCACTTTCCCTTTGGGAAGATTAGTATGGCAACATGAAGGATAGAGGTATTCTGTTTGTGAAGGGTTTTTAAGAAAAATTGATTGGACTTTGCAGTAAATTGAAACAATTAAGTGAAGGGGAGTGGAAGACCAAGGGAGGAATACACGGATCTGAAATATAAAGTTTTTGGTAGAGTTGAATAAAAGAGATATGATTATAGCTCTGGAAATATGGACTTTTAAATGATAATGGATATGATTCTGTGGGGGACCCATTCATACAATGAGTCACAAAGACATGCAACAGTTTCATGGGTTTTAGACATAGAAGAAGGTAAACCTCCTGCAGAGAAAAAACTGAAAGCAGTTCCTTAGTATTCTTATAGTGTTTTTAGCATACTTACGGTATATATGCATACGTCTGAGCAATAATTACATTTTCATTTACACACATTCAGAATGCCTGTCCTAGATATTCCCAGTGGCATCCCCATCTTAATGTAGACTCACTTTATCTGACTAGCGCTATGGTCTTCTTGTCTCTGGTATGTTTATATATGCATTTCTTCTCTCACCTACTGAAAGTGGTAAGTGAAACTAAGGGCTGGGTAACCTTAGTAACCTGTGGTGTTTACACATTTTCCACAGGATGCTAGTGTCTCTTTAGTGTAACTTTCATATCCTACTATTACCTAACATAAATAACCTACTTGGACCTTTTCACAGCTTTGTTCCCAAAATTCTTCACTCACACACAGAGATGACTTCTGTTCTTAGCTCAGATTTTTCCTGCACCCATTTCTGCACCATTGCTGTATTCTAAAATTTAAATATCTATATCTTATAGACTAATCTATTGAAATACTTCTGATTTGATTTGATGTCAACTGAAACACTTCTTTCTTTATGAAGTTTTCTTTGATTCCCCGAACAATAACAAAGCTCCCTTGAATATAGTGATAACCTAATATTCTGGACTAGTCAGTCAGCACATTCTTTCTTCTTGATTGTACTTCAGTCTCATCATAATCTGGGCTTTGGAAATTTCTTTAATAAAGATCCAAATTTAGTGGTTTTGTATCTCTTATACAATAGCAGAATTTTGCACATATAGTAACCTCTCAGTATTTGCTTGCTGTAACTAAATCGGTAATTAGTGATTTTTTTCTGCATGGAAGTATGGTCTACTTACGACAGCAGCTGCCCGACTGAATAAGTATGATCGAATGTGCTGGAAACTGTGCAAAATATATTTTGAGATTGTCTCCAATGTGGCTACTCAATGTTAATGACCAGCACCCTTTTTAATGAACAGATGTTGAGAAACAATCATTGGAGCCAGAGGGAACCAGTTTAGCAATGATGTTTTGAAAGGATGGCAGATAATCTCACAGTAATAAGATTGTTTTTTCTGTTTTAGAAAAGCCCGCTTCATGGTTTAGTTTCTTATTAGGCCTTCCAAGATGCCACATTTGAACGATGCTGCAATGTAGCACTGTATAGATTACTGGCTTGACAGTTACCAGAGACAAGCTATGAGAGCAAGTATGTGAAATGGCATGTCCTCGAGGTTCAGAGCAGTGTCCCAGAACTGAATTTTAGGTTTAGTACACTTTCATATGAATGAGTTGAATAAATAAGTCATTTAAATGCAGATGTTACCATTTTCTGTGCTGTTGGGAATTGATGAAAAGTTATAATCTCTCTGAGGAAAGATCTTTGTGACTTCTGGATAACTTTATTTCAGGGAAAGGACATTATAAAGAAGGAACAGTATAACATCTGCATTTCTTTTGGGTTAGAAAAGCAAGAACAAAGGGACATGTAATTCAAATATAAATGTTGAATCTCTTCAGTAGGCATCTATAAAACCTGATGTTTAGAACTTATGCATTTCATGATAGTATGATGATTGTCTTTAACTTTAGAAAAAATGACAATGGCTAGCATTAACCAGAATTTAATAATTTTTGCTATGCATTTCATTGTATAATATAAAAAATTTAAAAGGCTGACAAGCAGGATGTTATTAATTTGTTTTAAAAATACAGAGGTGCCTTTAGCAAAATTTTATGTAATATAAAACTGACCTGAAACTAAATAAAAATAAACATTCCTCTTTTATATACTAAAAGTATCTTTTATAATTTTCCATTTGGATTTTTGAAAATCTTTTCATTTAAGTAGTGAATAACAAATGGAAGTTTTGAAAAGTGAAAAAAGATCAAGCCTTTCAAAAGTTTTGTCTACTAATCAAAATGTCAAATATAAAAGATGAATAGATAACAATGGTACTAATATTTCCTTTACACTTTTGAAGGAATAGGAAAGGTATTAGAAGGTTTAGCATTAAAATTCATGTCAAAGAAATTGATGTGATTGATAATTATGTGGCCTTAAGAGTTATATTTTGAAGATAATTATTAACTTATTGATATTCACAATAATTTGTTATTATGCTGTGGAAAAATTTTAACAGGAAAATATATTTACTTATTCTGAATAATATTCTAATAGACTTTTACTAAATAGATAAGCTATTATCTACATAAATTATTATCTAATAGATAGTAAAATAATAGGGAAATAATGACAGTTGACAAAAAGCCAAAGGTGGATATCATGAGTTGGAATGAAAATAAAGAGATTGAAGCTAAAGGAAATATTGGCAGGGCTATGTTTAAAGGTAAAGAGAATTAACAAGGGGGACTTAAGACAAATTCTCCTCTGAATGAAGGAACAGAGTGGAAATAAGAATAATATCAACTGTTTCAACATATACCTGTTGTCATCAGGGGAGCAGCCACAATGAAGGCATAACCAATATAATACATTATACACATGAATATATAATGCTGACATTTTTAAAGTAGAAATATTTGGAAACACAAGGAAATATTGGCAGAAATATTATACCTCTGTCTGCTTTTAACACATTTCTTTCAAATAGACTCTGTAAGTAAAATGAGATAGTGGACTGGTTGGTAAAACAGGTTTTCTGATCACATACTCTGTAGTACTAAGAAGTGTGCTAAGGGTTGGGAACAGTACAAATGTAGTAGTGTAATGTAGCTCAACATTACCTGATCAAAATACATGAATCACCATTAAACACATGCAAAGTTGTTATATCATTGCTTTCCAATGAAAAACCGCAATGATACACCGCTATCTATTCACTTAACTTACATAGAGTAGTACTGTAATCCTGAGTGTTTTCAAGGAGACAAGAGGACGGAAACTCACATTTTAATAGAGGTGATATAAAAATGGAAAACTACTTTTAGTAAACAAAAAACATCACGTAAAGGCTTGTAGAGGATTTTTGTTACAGCTGTCACAGGTTGAACTGTACTCCTTTAAAGATATGTCGATGTTCTAAACCCTGGGCCCTGTGAATGTGATCCATTTAAATACAGTAATCAGTTAAAATGAGGTCATTAGAGTGCATCTAATCCAATATAACTGGTGTCCTTATAATAAGAGAAAGACGTCATAGGAAGACACTGACGCACAGGGAGAACACCTTGTGAAGACAGAGATTGAATGTCTCATCTGCAGGTGAGGAGACGCCTGAGGATGGCAGAAACCAATAGAGACAAAAAAAAGATTCTCCCAGAGGCCACAGGGTGTTGTGACCCAGCCACCATTTTCACTTTAGATTTATGGACTCTAATTTTTGTGGTTTTAAACCCAACTAATGTATTAGTTTGTTATGGAAACCCCGGCGTACAAATACCTTAAACTTATGCACAAGAGCTGAGCACTGAAAGCAATCAAGATGTTCATTTACAACTCAAAGGATAAAGAAATTGTGTTACATCCATACAGTAGAATACTACTCCACAAGAAGAATACCCAAGGGATGCATTGAGAACACTGGTGAACCTCAGAAACATTGTTCAAAGGGGCCTCCTTAGGGTGAGCATAAGCATAAACCTTTAGGTCTGCCATGTAACAAGCTGAAAAAAGGAAAAAAAAAAATTAGTTAATAACATCTAAAGTATCTCAAGCTCTAATAAAAAATCAACTGTGTTTTCCTTGATAACAACATACAGTTTAAACTTAGCGTGTGTTTATTGAATAACCACTGCTTGCTAGAGACGGCAGTGGGTCATTTCCCTTACTTGTATTTAGTAGAAACCAATGAGCATGCTGAAATGGAGAAGACCTATGTCAGAAAAAAATGATCTAAATATCTTGCAATAATTTATTGTAATTTAGTTTTTTTCAGTTAAAATTCTCCTTTTAAGATCCCATTTTACTGTTTCTCCTGAGGTTATCCAAAAACTAAACAACATAATATTATAAAATATGGTCTAAAAACCTGCAAATTCCATGAAGTTTGGAAACTACCAAAGTTTGTATTGTAATGTAGTTGTTAATTACATTTGCACTGCAGTTCCTTTTTAAATATCAGGGGAAAAAAAATACACAATGTTGGTTTATCATGGGAGAATTTGATATTCTTTTTTTCTAAAAAAAAAAACAACACAGGAAAACCTATGCTGAGTCTTTAATTGTGTGCAGCATTACATAGTTCTTATCTATTTTCAATGAACTTTAATTTTTGTATATGTAGGACATTAAAAACTTTTGGAAGTTAAAAACTTTTTTTGTTTACTGTGACATAAGCTTGAAGTAGAACATGTAAAGTACTCACAAAGAATTTGGAGAATTAATGAATAATTTGTAGACGGAGCTAGCAATGCAATAGCAAATGAACTTCTGTCTTTGAGTCTTTAACTATAAATAAGGAGATGCATGTGTCCTCAGTCATGTCCAATTTTTTGTGACCCCACGCACTGTAGCCCACCACGCTCCTCTGTCCCTGGGATTCTTCAGGCAAGAATACTGGAGAGGGTTGACACTGGATGAGATAGGCAAAATTACTTGATACAGTATAGTTGAAATCTGAATATTTGTTTCTGGGTTTATTTGTAGTCTTTAGGCAAACAAGTGAAAATCGTACTCCTAAGTACATTTTTTATTATATTCAGTCGCAAAACTGACAGGATATTAGGATCTCTTTTTCAGTTGTTTAAATATATAGTATTTTCACTACATATGGGTCACATACTCTAATTATTCTATCCTTAGTCCTTAAACACTTTTCTCCCTTAAAGTGAAATCATTATTCACAACTGTTTTTTCCTGCGGGAGAGAAAGGCTATTTATATCTTGGATAAAAGTGTATCTGTATAGAAGACATTGTAGCCTTTAACAGATGGACTTATTTCAAGTCATTGATTTTGAGATGTTAAAGAAAGCAGCAGAAATGTCTTCTTGGTGATTTTTATGGAGTAGACTCCTATTAAAGATGGAAGGAATAGCAATAAATAAGGGTAACCTTTGTGCAGCACAGCGTTAGGAGGTATTAAGGCCAAAAACTTCCCGTGGGATTGAGAACAATTTTGGTGCTAATTATCCTTTTTTCTTTATGAAATGTTAACTGTCTAAGAATTAATGGAACAAATCCGTTCAACTCATCTAGTGTTTCGAGAGTTATGTCACACGTAAATGTCTCAGTTGTTCAACGATAATCACCGCGTTTGCACTGCCTTTTAAAGCTCAGAGTCTTTCTCTTTCACACCCTGAGACTCCTAAGTCCTACATGTTGAACTGCATTTTCCTTTCCCATGCATTTGATAAGGGGCATTCATCCAAGGGCAAAATCTCACATTAAAATGTTGCTAAGCTTTGAGATTGGACTGGCACAGCATTATAAAAGCACCTTGATCTTTCCACTGGCTTACGGAGCCATCAATCCTCACACAAACGGACACTGGGATGAAGCATCCAGACAGGCGTGGAAAATGGCACCTTGTCACTGTCGTGGCTGCAGTGACTCGATGGCCCGGAGAAAGCCCACAGGCACGGTTGTTCCCCAGAGCCCGAGTGCTCTACATCAGGGCTGACCAAGACACAGTGCTGTTTAGAATCAGAAAGATCCGGTCATGTCCTTGTTTTTCTTATTTTAATACTGGTGGCTGCTATTTGCCACCATGGTGGATGCTATCACTTGCTGAAAAATTACTTTAAGCTGCAAGACTGTCTTGAGATCCTTTTAGCAGTTTACATGTCACCCAACAAGCATCACTTAGACGTAATACAATATTCAGATCTCTTTTCAGTTGTTTAAATATATAGTATTTTCACTACATATGGGTCACATACTCTAATTATTCTATCCTTAGTCCTTAAACACTTTTCTCCCTTAAAGTGAAATCATTATTCACAACTGTTTTTTCCTGCGGGAGAGAAAGGCTATTTATATCTTGGATAAAAGTGTATCTGTATAGAAGACATTGTAGCCTTTAACAGATGGACTTATTTCAAGTCATTGATTTTGAGATGTTAAAGAAAGCAGCAGAAATGTCTTCTTGGTGATTTTTATGGAGTAGACTCCTATTAAAGATGGAAGGAATAGCAATAAATAAGGGTAACCTTTGTGCAGCACAGCGTTAGGAGGTATTAAGGCCAAAAACTTCCCGTGGGATTGAGAACAATTTTGGTGCTAATTATCCTTTTTTCTTTATGAAATGTTAACTGTCTAAGAATTAATGGAACAAATCCGTTCAACTCATCTAGTGTTTCGAGAGTTATGTCACACGTAAATGTCTCAGTTGTTCAACGATAATCACCGCGTTTGCACTGCCTTTTAAAGCTCAGAGTCTTTCTCTTTCACACCCTGAGACTCCTAAGTCCTACATGTTGAACTGCATTTTCCTTTCCCATGCATTTGATAAGGGGCATTCATCCAAGGGCAAAATCTCACATTAAAATGTTGCTAAGCTTTGAGATTGGACTGGCACAGCATTATAAAAGCACCTTGATCTTTCCACTGGCTTACGGAGCCATCAATCCTCACACAAACGGACACTGGGATGAAGCATCCAGACAGGCGTGGAAAATGGCACCTTGTCACTGTCGTGGCTGCAGTGACTCGATGGCCCGGAGAAAGCCCACAGGCACGGTTGTTCCCCAGAGCCCGAGTGCTCTACATCAGGGCTGACCAAGACACAGTGCTGTTTAGAATCAGAAAGATCCGGTCATGTCCTTGTTTTTCTTATTTTAATACTGGTGGCTGCTATTTGCCACCATGGTGGATGCTATCACTTGCTGAAAAATTACTTTAAGCTGCAAGACTGTCTTGAGATCCTTTTAGCAGTTTACATGTCACCCAACAAGCACATGAGACAGTTTTAAGAGAAGACTGGCAGTTCCACACGGTTACCTAGGTGTAGGGTAACCAGAGCAATCTCTAAATTTGTCTGATTCTTTGAAACAGTTTCCAAACCTTTAATCTGATTTACAGAGAAGAAAGACCATGCTTTGTACGATATGAAGCACAGATACAAGTCAAACGATAGGAAAATAATCTATGGGATTTAAATAAATGAGAATTTTACCTCTTTACCACTACATTAGCCGTACAGTCTGGAGAAGACCGTTTACCACTTAGCTTACAAGATTGCTGAGCCTTCTAGGACCGTGAAAATCCAGAATCTGGTTCAGAGGTTTACAGAAACAGAAAGTAATCTGTTATTGCATCTGTTGGTGTGGTTTACATGCTAATTCACTCACGTGGTAGTGTTCGCAAGAGGCTGATATGAAAACCATAGTGGCGGCTTATCAATTTAATATAAAAACTAGAGAAACAAGAGAAGAAATTCATGGTTGCAAAATGGAAAAGTCTAGATGGAAGGGAATTACAAAGTAGTTGTTTGGGGAAAATATAGTCCAGATGGGGGGAATTAGTTGGGTGCTTTTAATGGCCATTGTCATCCTTCAGATGGTTGTCTGCTGGAGGGATATGCTTGGTGATCTGAGCAGAAATGGGGAGTAGACCTCGTCCCTCACAATGATGCTGACAACCTAGTTTTTCTCTGATGTATTTTCTTTAGTTATACACAGAATACTCCGTTCTGTGTCCTGATTCTTTATTAAATTTAATACCATTATGAAATTACAGTTTGATTTTAAATATTTAATAAAAGATATCAGAGTTTGGTTTTGCTCTTCCTGCTTTTCATCAGGGAGGTAACTGGCTTCTTAGATGAATTCCACTATAATTCTTTCACATTTTGTGTAATAGATTAACAAACATTCCTCAAAAAGAAGTACATGCCCCTGCTGCTTCCCTGGTGGCTCAGTGGTAAAGAATCCCCTGCCAGTGCAGGAGATGCAGGTTTGATTCCTGGGTTGGGAAGATCCCCTGGAGAGGAAAATGACAACCCACTCCAGTATTCTTGCCTGGGAAACCCCATGGAAAGAGAAGCCTGGTGGACTGCAGTCTATGAGTTTGCAGAGTCTGTATGACTTCAGAGACTGAACAAATATCATGGGTCAACTAATTACATGAGGTTTGTTTTGTTTGTTTGTCTGTTTTAATATTGCTTACCTACCCTGAGTCATATTGAAGGTCTCCTCCACGATTTGAGAGCTACTGAAATGGAGTATATTTGTAGTCTAAATTCTAAAAGAAGTTTTGAAATGCATTTGGCATTTCAAACAATGTAACGTTCACAAACATATAAATTATATACATTAGCTTGTTCTTTTATTCCTTGCTTTCTTGGTGGCTCAAACAATAGAGAATCTACCTGCATTGCTGGAGACCCAGGTTTGACCCCTGGGTCAGGAAGATCCCCTGAGAAGGGAATGGTTACTCACAGTAGTATTCTTACCTGGAGAACTCCTGGAGGAATGGGATATGGTTAAATCAAAAAGGTAGTTATTCTTAGCTTTTATCATGTAACAAGAGAAGAAATTCATGGTTGCAAAATGGAAAAGTCTAGATGGAAGGGAATTACAAAGTAGTTGTTTGGGGAAAATATAGTCCAGATGGGGGGAATTAGTTGGGTGCTTTTAATGGCCATTGTCATCCTTCAGATGGTTGTCTGCTGGAGGGATATGCTTGGTGATCTGAGCAGAAATGGGGAGTAGACCTCGTCCCTCACAATGATGCTGACAACCTAGTTTTTCTCTGATGTATTTTCTTTAGTTATACACAGAATACTCCGTTCTGTGTCCTGATTCTTTATTAAATTTAATACCATTATGAAATTACAGTTTGATTTTAAATATTTAATAAAAGATATCAGAGTTTGGTTTTGCTCTTCCTGCTTTTCATCAGGGAGGTAACTGGCTTCTTAGATGAATTCCACTATAATTCTTTCACATTTTGTGTAATAGATTAACAAACATTCCTCAAAAAGAAGTACATGCCCCTGCTGCTTCCCTGGTGGCTCAGTGGTAAAGAATCCCCTGCCAGTGCAGGAGATGCAGGTTTGATTCCTGGGTTGGGAAGATCCCCTGGAGAGGAAAATGACAACCCACTCCAGTATTCTTGCCTGGGAAACCCCATGGAAAGAGAAGCCTGGTGGACTGCAGTCTATGAGTTTGCAGAGTCTGTATGACTTCAGAGACTGAACAAATATCATGGGTCAACTAATTACATGAGGTTTGTTTTGTTTGTTTGTCTGTTTTAATATTGCTTACCTACCCTGAGTCATATTGAAGGTCTCCTCCACGATTTGAGAGCTACTGAAATGGAGTATATTTGTAGTCTAAATTCTAAAAGAAGTTTTGAAATGCATTTGGCATTTCAAACAATGTAACGTTCACAAACATATAAATTATATACATTAGCTTGTTCTTTTATTCCTTGCTTTCTTGGTGGCTCAAACAATAGAGAATCTACCTGCATTGCTGGAGACCCAGGTTTGACCCCTGGGTCAGGAAGATCCCCTGGAGAAGGGAATGGTTACTCACAGTAGTATTCTTACCTGGAGAACTCCATGGATAGGGAAGCCTGATGGGCTACAGTCCATGGGGTCACAAAGAGTCAGATGACTGAGCAACTAGCACAGAAATAGTTGACAGCGCTGTGATAGTTTCAGGTGTATAGCAAAGTGACTCAGCTATATATATACATGTATCCTTTTTTCTAACTTGTTTTTCAGTGGAGAATTTTTAAAAAGAAATATTTTGTAAAGTTTAAATTATGTAGAGAATTACTATCAAACTTCATTGTCATTAAGTTTCTTTCACTATCAAATGCATCTTCATGGTGACATTAGCATAATGAAAGGCTCTGGGAAATCTTGGCAGATTGCTACAAATGTTAGTGAGGAGAAAGGTTTTTGCAATGTATTTTCAAAGATGGACTAGAAGTCTTCTTGGCAGTAATTCACAGATGATACATCACCTCCATTCCTGTATCACCTGGGGTTTCCTTTCTTTTATTTTGCTATTTGAATGTTGTGTTTTTGCATTCGCAATGAGAAACTCATAGCAAATTTATTGAAAGGAAAAAAAAATGGGGAATGATTTGTAAAGGGTCTTCAAATGTGGTCCTATGTGATTAAAATCTACAAACATTTCTTACTAAGAAAAAATCCTTTAGCGCACAATAATAAACCTAACTTTAAATATTTCTTTCAACTTTTCTCTTCCCTGTTTCTATTTACTCTGATGTCGATAACAGGGCTGTGTTTCTGATGCCTGAAGGAGGCTTTAGGCTTGCCCCGTTCTTATTCTTGTCAGCCCTTCCCTTCCAGGTGCCCGGTTGAGCACTCCCCTTGCTCTGAAGGCCTTCTGCATGCCTTTGCCCTCCAGTCCCTACCTTTAGATGTACTCAGGCTTTCTTGACTCCAGTGTTTCCTGCATTAAAATCCATTTGTCCATATTGCTACAATCTCACTAGATTTTTAAACATTATGTTATTATAACCTATCTGTGTAAATGCATCTGTGTCTTTAATTGTGTGTAATTAGATTAGATGGAATCAAGACAGAGGTGAGTTTAGTTCTGATGTGTAAATTGTTAATTATAGTTTCTATTCAGGTTAGTAAGTAAAATGAAGATGTTATTTAACTCATGAGGTTGTCAATAAAACATATATGTGACAGAATGTGATGTGGATGTTTTAATACCTTCTCCTTTATTTATGGTAAATCAGGATTTATCTGTTAAAAATATGCAAAGAATTCTGTGATCTGATTCCCTGAGCCAATGTATGTGACAATTGAATTTGGAAAGAATTTTCTGTAGCTGTGACTATGTATTAGAAATGAATGGGCCCGTCAAACATTCTAATTCTTTTACTTAAATAAGGAGAAGGAGTTTAAATATAGTAAGACATTATCTTATTCACTTCTAGTTATTAATGCCTATTGAGTAATAGGAAAAATAATCACATAGTACACGCATCATGGGAAAGTGATATTTTAAAACGTGCTTCCTAAAATTACTGTAATTTGATGAGGAAAAAAAAAAAAAACCACCAGGAATCAAAACTAGTTCTAGAGAATATATTAAGACTTTTTAAATTGTCTTCTGATTTAATGTTGGTTTACAGGGATAACATCTAAAAGGCCTCAAATAAGATTGATGGCAACATTAAAGAACCCTCTTGGGGTTTCCCTGGTGGTCCAGTGGGTAAGGACACCGCCTTGCTGTGTAAGGGGTGCCGGTTCGATCCCTGGCCTGGGAAGATCCCATGTGCCGTGGAACAGCTGGACTGATGTGTCCAACTACCGAGCCTGAGCTCTGGAGCACATGCGCCCAGAGCTGGTGCTCTGCGATGACAGATGCCACCGCTATGGGAGGCCCACAGGGGCCAAAGAACAAAGATGGATGAAACTAGACAAACGGTTGAGCACTCCCCTTGCTCTGAAGGCCTTCTGCATGCCTTTGCCCTCCAGTCCCTACCTTTAGATGTACTCAGGCTTTCTTGACTCCAGTGTTTCCTGCATTAAAATCCATTTGTCCATATTGCTACAATCTCACTAGATTTTTAAACATTATGTTATTATAACCTATCTGTGTAAATGCATCTGTGTCTTTAATTGTGTGTAATTAGATTAGATGGAATCAAGACAGAGGTGAGTTTAGTTCTGATGTGTAAATTGTTAATTATAGTTTCTATTCAGGTTAGTAAGTAAAATGAAGATGTTATTTAACTCATGAGGTTGTCAATAAAACATATATGTGACAGAATGTGATGTGGATGTTTTAATACCTTCTCCTTTATTTATGGTAAATCAGGATTTATCTGTTAAAAATATGCAAAGAATTCTGTGATCTGATTCCCTGAGCCAATGTATGTGACAATTGAATTTGGAAAGAATTTTCTGTAGCTGTGACTATGTATTAGAAATGAATGGGCCCGTCAAACATTCTAATTCTTTTACTTAAATAAGGAGAAGGAGTTTAAATATAGTAAGACATTATCTTATTCACTTCTAGTTATTAATGCCTATTGAGTAATAGGAAAAATAATCACATAGTACACGCATCATGGGAAAGTGATATTTTAAAACGTGCTTCCTAAAATTACTGTAATTTGATGAGGAAAAAAAAAAAAAACCACCAGGAATCAAAACTAGTTCTAGAGAATATATTAAGACTTTTTAAATTGTCTTCTGATTTAATGTTGGTTTACAGGGATAACATCTAAAAGGCCTCAAATAAGATTGATGGCAACATTAAAGAACTCTCTCTTGGGGTTTCCCTGGTGGTCCAGTGGGTAAGGACACCGCCTTGCTGTGTAAGGGGTGCCGGTTCGATCCCTGGCCTGGGAAGATCCCATGTGCCGTGGAACAGCTGGACTGATGTGTCCAACTACCGAGCCTGAGCTCTGGAGCACATGCGCCCAGAGCTGGTGCTCTGCGATGACAGATGCCACCGCTATGGGAGGCCCACAGGGGCCAAAGAACAAAGATGGATGAAACTAGACAAACGAAAGACCAGTGGAAGTGGCCCGCCCAACCCCCTCCCTCCCCACCCCCGCCAAAATAAATAAATAAGTTTAAAAAAAAAAAAAAAAAGAACCTATGGCAATAAACCGAGATGATCAAAATAAAAAAAAAAAAAAAGAACTCTCTCATTTCCAACTTCAAATAAAATAGTATATTTAAAAGAAAGTGTGTTATGTAACCATCCCTAAGGAATCAGAAATCCTTAAGGCTTTGAGATAGTAACTTCACAAATTATTTAATGAAATCTATAACACAACACTCCTAATATTTGTATAATTGCATACTATCAGTAAAGAGCTCTCTCTTCAGGGTTGTGATGTTTTTTACATGTCTTTAAACACATAATAGTTTTGAACACACAATTGTAATATAATCTCAGGCAATGGTTTTCTCACCGCCTAGAAGCCATTATTAATCCCATCAGTAAAGAATGAAATGAGCACCCAAGAACCCAGTTTTTTGGCTGATTTGGACTTTCCTTGCCTTTAAAGCCTCACCAAGTGAAAAGTGTTCACTGATGACGTTAGTATATTGATTAATGTCATTGTTACATCATTCTGCTGGGTACAGACCATGGCATTCTCTGAGGTCTTAAGTCCTGGTATTAACCAATATGTTATAAGAAGGCTACTTGGATTACCAGTTTCTTTATTACTAATACAGAAGAAAATCTGTATTATAAACAAAATAATATTTGCAGTCAAGCAGAGACCTAAGGAAAAATGCCTTTACCAAAATCTACCTAGAGGATATGACTGCCTTAAACATTTTTCTCCGAGTTGCATTAACTAATCCAAAGAAAAAAACCATCTGACTCCTTACAACTACTGGAAAAGCTTGTTGTATCTCATAACCTCAATGTCTTCATTTGACCTACTCCTTCTTACTTTTCAAAGCCCTGTAAGTCAACTCTTCCAGAAAGTTTTTCCTCACTCTGCCCATGCTGTGTAAGGGGTGCCGGTTCGATCCCTGGCCTGGGAAGATCCCATGTGCCGTGGAACAGCTGGACTGATGTGTCCAACTACCGAGCCTGAGCTCTGGAGCACATGCGCCCAGAGCTGGTGCTCTGCGATGACAGATGCCACCGCTATGGGAGGCCCACAGGGGCCAAAGAACAAAGATGGATGAAACTAGACAAACGAAAGACCAGTGGAAGTGGCCCGCCCAACCCCCCCCCTCCCCACCCCCGCCAAAATAAATAAATAAGTTTAAAAAAAAAAAAAAAAAGAACCTATGGCAATAAACCGAGATGATCAAAATAAAAAAAAAAAAAAAGAACTCTCTCATTTCCAACTTCAAATAAAATAGTATATTTAAAAGAAAGTGTGTTATGTAACCATCCCTAAGGAATCAGAAATCCTTAAGGCTTTGAGATAGTAACTTCACAAATTATTTAATGAAATCTATAACACAACACTCCTAATATTTGTATAATTGCATACTATCAGTAAAGAGCTCTCTCTTCAGGGTTGTGATGTTTTTTACATGTCTTTAAACACATAATAGTTTTGAACACACAATTGTAATATAATCTCAGGCAATGGTTTTTCTCACCGCCTAGAAGCCATTATTAATCCCATCAGTAAAGAATGAAATGAGCACCCAAGAACCCAGTTTTTTGGCTGATTTGGACTTTCCTTGCCTTTAAAGCCTCACCAAGTGAAAAGTGTTCACTGATGACGTTAGTATATTGATTAATGTCATTGTTACATCATTCTGCTGGGTACAGACCATGGCATTCTCTGAGGTCTTAAGTCCTGGTATTAACCAATATGTTATAAGAAGGCTACTTGGATTACCAGTTTCTTTATTACTAATACAGAAGAAAATCTGTATTATAAACAAAATAATATTTGCAGTCAAGCAGAGACCTAAGGAAAAATGCCTTTACCAAAATCTACCTAGAGGATATGACTGCCTTAAACATTTTTCTCCGAGTTGCATTAACTAATCCAAAGAAAAAAACCATCTGACTCCTTACAACTACTGGAAAAGCTTGTTGTATCTCATAACCTCAATGTCTTCATTTGACCTACTCCTTCTTACTTTTCAAAGCCCTGTAAGTCAACTCTTCCAGAAAGTTTTTCCTCACTCTGCCCAATACCTATGAGAAGGTTATACGTTTTCTAACATATCTGGGTGCATAACACTTTCATCACATTTGTACTATATTATCAAAACTGACCAAACTGGTTTTGTTTTGAATTAGCTTTAGGGTGATATGGTCAAGTTACTTAAAGGTTATTAGCTTCAGTACTCTCAACATTAAGAATATTCACTCAAAATATATATGGTTATTGTGAGGATGAAATAAGTTAATCATGTACGACTTACCACAAAGTCTGACTGCTAGTAAGGAATCACTAAATACTCTGACATGAATATGTGGTGAATGAATGAATTCTGAGGGACTCTGTTCACTCTTTGTTACTGGGCTCAATTCCTGCCTCTTTCCTTTCTGTTCATTAAGAAACTTAGTGAGTTCCTGTCCTCAGTGAATCAGTTCTTCTTCTTCATTGAGCACAGTCTGAGGCCCAGAACAGTATTTCTAAATTAGTTCCACTCACTTTACTGATGGCACTCAATCTGATGCAGAGAAAGTTTCACATTCATATATTCATTAACTATTTCCAACCAGAAATGATCACCATGGGAATAATAGTTTGATCTCTTGATTTGATTATTTAGTATTTCTGTATTTCAGGTACTGTAGCTGGATTTTGTGAATATTTCCTTACTTAGTCTTCATGGCAGTAATATGGTACTTATTTATTGACCAAAATCAAAATAAAATTAAACTCAGAGAGATACAATGATTTTTATAAGATCACTCAATTTTAGGTTTAAAACTAGTAGCCTGAATGCAGAAGCCTGTTAAGCCTCGTGTTTCATGGTCCCATTTGTTTATTTATCTGAACAAAAGGAATGAGCAAATCGGGTTATAAGAAGGCTACTTGGATTACCAGTTTCTTTATTACTAATACAGAAGAAAATCTGTATTATAAACAAAATAATATTTGCAGTCAAGCAGAGACCTAAGGAAAAATGCCTTTACCAAAATCTACCTAGAGGATATGACTGCCTTAAACATTTTTCTCCGAGTTGCATTAACTAATCCAAAGAAAAAAACCATCTGACTCCTTACAACTACTGGAAAAGCTTGTTGTATCTCATAACCTCAATGTCTTCATTTGACCTACTCCTTCTTACTTTTCAAAGCCCTGTAAGTCAACTCTTCCAGAAAGTTTTTCCTCACTCTGCCCAATACCTATGAGAAGGTTATACGTTTTCTAACATATCTGGGTGCATAACACTTTCATCACATTTGTACTATATTATCAAAACTGACCAAACTGGTTTTGTTTTGAATTAGCTTTAGGGTGATATGGTCAAGTTACTTAAAGGTTATTAGCTTCAGTACTCTCAACATTAAGAATATTCACTCAAAATATATATGGTTATTGTGAGGATGAAATAAGTTAATCATGTACGACTTACCACAAAGTCTGACTGCTAGTAAGGAATCACTAAATACTCTGACATGAATATGTGGTGAATGAATGAATTCTGAGGGACTCTGTTCACTCTTTGTTACTGGGCTCAATTCCTGCCTCTTTCCTTTCTGTTCATTAAGAAACTTAGTGAGTTCCTGTCCTCAGTGAATCAGTTCTTCTTCTTCATTGAGCACAGTCTGAGGCCCAGAACAGTATTTCTAAATTAGTTCCACTCACTTTACTGATGGCACTCAATCTGATGCAGAGAAAGTTTCACATTCATATATTCATTAACTATTTCCAACCAGAAATGATCACCATGGGAATAATAGTTTGATCTCTTGATTTGATTATTTAGTATTTCTGTATTTCAGGTACTGTAGCTGGATTTTGTGAATATTTCCTTACTTAGTCTTCATGGCAGTAATATGGTACTTATTTATTGACCAAAATCAAAATAAAATTAAACTCAGAGAGATACAATGATTTTTATAAGATCACTCAATTTTAGGTTTAAAACTAGTAGCCTGAATGCAGAAGCCTGTTAAGCCTCGTGTTTCATGGTCCCATTTGTTTTTCATTCTCTATTCTCCCCACCCAGAAAACGTCAAAAATATTTGGGGGATTATGAGCTAAATGTTTAGAAAAAGGACTGATCAGGTGAGTAAAATAGTGCCAGAAAATATCCTTCCAACCCACTGAGCAACATGAAAAGGAGTTGTTTAGTGCTAAATTGGAGGGAAAAAATGTTAATCATGTTGGAATTTCTCTGAATGAAGCATTCAATTTTTTTTCCTTTGGTATAAACTATTGTCAATACGTTACTCAAGCAAGGCACAAAATTAGGAAAATTAAAGTATTTTCTCTTTCTGTTGTGCAAGATTGTACAATGGCAGAGAACTGGTCAACCCATCTCTTCAAGCCAAAAGTGATGGTTAGTGGAATCCATGTCACTATCACCTCTTTTCTATAAAACGTTCACTTGCCATAAATTGTAGACAAACATACCATTCCTGTGATAAATCCAGTACTATTGAAAAATTACCCTTGTCAGTCATTTTCAACTGTGTGACATGTGACAACCCTTGAGCTGTGAAAGAGAGATTTAGAAGTCCCTCTAAGGTTTCTGCATGTAATCTTTGAAAAGCAATACACATATGTACTTTAAAATACATTCTTCTTTAGAAATTTACAGATAATTACAATTAAATTATCACCCTTCTGCCAGATATGCTTTAGAAAAGTAGTTTGTGGTTGTTGTTGTTTAGTTGCTAAGTCATGTCTGTTTCTTTGTGATCCTCTGGACTGTAGACCACCAAGCTCCTCTGTCTGTGGGATCTCATAGGCAAAGGGGGAATTTAAACTTCGTATTTGATTGAGAAAGTTTCACATTCATATATTCATTAACTATTTCCAACCAGAAATGATCACCATGGGAATAATAGTTTGATCTCTTGATTTGATTATTTAGTATTTCTGTATTTCAGGTACTGTAGCTGGATTTTGTGAATATTTCCTTACTTAGTCTTCATGGCAGTAATATGGTACTTATTTATTGACCAAAATCAAAATAAAATTAAACTCAGAGAGATACAATGATTTTTATAAGATCACTCAATTTTAGGTTTAAAACTAGTAGCCTGAATGCAGAAGCCTGTTAAGCCTCGTGTTTCATGGTCCCATTTGTTTTTCATTCTCTATTCTCCCCACCCAGAAAACGTCAAAAATATTTGGGGGATTATGAGCTAAATGTTTAGAAAAAAAACTCATCAGGTGATTAAAATAGTGCCTGAAAATATCCTTCCAACCCACTGAGCAACATGAAAAGGAGTTGTTTAGTGCTAAATTGGAGGGAAAAAAAATGTTAATCATGTTGGAATTTCTCTGAATGAAGCATTCAATTTTTTTTCCTTTGGTATAAACTATTGTCAATACGTTACTCAAGCAAGGCACAAAATTAGGAAAATTAAAGTATTTTCTCTTTCTGTTGTGCAAGATTGTACAATGGCAGAGAACTGGTCAACCCATCTCTTCAAGCCAAAAGTGATGGTTAGTGGAATCCATGTCACTATCACCTCTTTTCTATAAAACGTTCACTTGCCATAAATTGTAGACAAACATACCATTCCTGTGATAAATCCAGTACTATCGAAAAATTACCCTTGTCAGTCATTTTCAACTGTGTGACATGTGACAACCCTTGAGCTGTGAAAGAGAGATTTAGAAGTCCCTCTAAGGTTTCTGCATGTAATCTTTGAAAAGCAATACACATATGTACTTTAAAATACATTCTTCTTTAGAAATTTACAGATAATTACAATTAAATTATCACCCTTCTGCCAGATATGCTTTAGAAAAGTAGTTTGTGGTTGTTGTTGTTTAGTTGCTAAGTCATGTCTGTTTCTTTGTGATCCTCTGGACTGTAGACCACCAAGCTCCTCTGTCTGTGGGATTTCATAGGCAAGAATACTGGGATGGCTTGCCATTGCCTTCTCCACAAGATCTTCCAGACCCAGGGATGAAACTTGCCTCTCCTATACTGGTAGGCAGATTCTTAACCACTGAGGCACTAGGGAAGCTGTTCAGTAAACAGAGGGAAAGATTATTGTGACTATGCTGCTGAAGTAATGTAACTGTGAATTAAGTGATAACTGGCTTATGAGAAGCAGAATTTAAAAGAAGTAGGATTAGAGCTTTCTTTAGCAGAATTCTCAGTTCCTTTTTTTCATTCATTACACAGAATGCTGGGCAGTGTGTTCCATTTATGAAGAGTGTACTACTCTGGATAACACAGACATGATCACATTAAAAGTATTGGAATAGTATTCCTTATACCATTGTTTTCAATGGGATACTTTAGTTTTAATTTACTTACCATCTTTGATAGTTTGGGTGTGTGTGCGTGCATATATACATATGTGTGTGTATATATAAAATAGTGTTTACAGGACAGAAACATGTAATATGTATGGTACTATTTTTACCCTTTTTTACAAGTCTAGATCTACAGCTTTTATTTATTTCTTCTCTTCAGTTTTCAATGGGAAGATAGCAATTCTGTTTACCACAGATAAAGTATTTTAAATTACTATTTGAAGGTACTTCTTACTCTACTATTGAGCTACGACATTTTATTCTCCTTATACTGTGCGGTCATTTCTTATGATAGCCTATATTCTCCTTGGCTCTCACCTTTGAAGGCAAGCAGTCAAGCAGTGCTAGTCTTGCTTGTGCTTTGAGCTTCTCCGGGGATGCGGAAGAGTCGCCCTTCAGAGTTGCACATTTACTGCCATCTAGTGATTGAATAATAAATATATCTTGTGTACCTGAGTTACTATTTTGGTTTTTTACCATAGTGACACTGAACCACAGAACGATTAAAAAAACCCGAAACACGGAACTTAGTGGTCATGCAGACAAATGTGAGGAAAAACTCAGAACCTCGGAGAACAAAATTCCATCAATGCTATGGGCTTGAGCCAGGATTTGACATCTACTCTGCTTATACCTTATCCAGTGTTCCTTTCCCCCTACTCAGCTCATCTTCTGATTTGACCATGTTGTCTTTTCCTTAGCTATTTCATTTCAAAAGATTTCATATGCAAATTCTATTTTCCACGTTGCTGTTTCATATGTGTGCTCAGTCGCTCAATCATGTCCGACTTGTAGCCCGCCAGCCTCCCCTGTCTGTGGGATTCTCCAGGCAAGAATACTGGAGTGGGTTTCTATTTCCTTCTCCAGGAGCTGTTCTATATAGTGTCCAGAAAATTTGGGGGATTTTTCAGTTACGAAGCAAAAGATTTTATTGGGTTTGTATATTGAAAGTAACCTCAGTGAATATTTCAGATATATGTTATAAAAGACGTACATTGCAGCGGTGAGAGTGACTATGTTGACCAACTTCACTGCCTAAAAATCGTCAGCTACTTCAGTAGGATTATTTGATGCACATGTTATTGTTTTAATGTTTTGGTACAGTTTTCTTAGAGATAAAACTGAAGTCTATATTTGTTAGTTGCTCAATCATGTCCAGCCTTTGGCGACCCTATGGACTGTTGCCCGCCAGGCCCCTCTGTCCATGGGATTTTCCAGGCAAGAATACCGCCTTGGGAGCCATTTCCTTCTCCAGGGGGTCTGCCCTACCCACGGATCTAACTCACATCCCCTGCACTGCAGGCTGATTCTTTACCATCTGAGTCACCGTATTTACTGCTGAAAAAAAAAATCTGATTGATATATACAGTTTGCAGCAGACATCTTTAATAAATTATTTAACAAGTGAAATAAGTAAACAGTATGTTTAATTCACATGTAAATGGATATTGACCAAAGGTGCAAAATTAAATATTGTTGCTTAGAAGAATAGACATAATATTTTAAAATTTGGTTGTTCTTCAGAATTGAATAAGCACATCTCCTCTTGGTGCTAAGGCCTACTCATGGGTTTCACATTTCCTTATGCGTCTCTGTAGACTTATGCGTATATGTAGACATATATCTAATATGTATTTGAAAAATGCCTGTCCAGGACATTTTTATGTAGTTATCCTAACCTTTTTTTTTTTTTTTTTTCACCAAGTAATCTGATTTGGTATCTGAAATTAAAATAGCAGCAAACTTCCTCATTGGGAAAAATCTGGTAGCTTGAAGTAACAATGATGTCTGGCTTCTTCTGCCAAAACTGAATGAAGTAATTTTGTTGTTTATTGTACAGCTCTTAGAGGAAATAGAGCTGATGTCACATTTCATTGAATTTGTTCTCAGAATCTCTCATATGTAAAGCAGGAACGTGAATGTAGCAGGGAGCCTCAGAGTCTGTGTGGACTTGAATAAACTGGAGATTTTAACATTATCAGTAGATCTGGGTTAGAGTTCAATAGTCTGGATTTTTAGTAAGTTTTCTAAATAAATGAAAACAGTTACTGCATTTCTTTTTCCTAACTCCTCCATCAACTGTCTACCCTGAGCCTTCTTGTGGCTTCTACATGTCAGGGGAAGAATAATCATATTTTTTATGTTTTCACAGAGGAGAATTAAACATAATTTTAATTTTTAAATATAAACTGTGGTGCTAGGGACTAAAAAATCCCAGAAATTATTGCATAAGAAGAAACTGCGAAGACAGATTGAACATAATGATGCTCAAGACTGACCTCAGGCTCCAATCCATCCGGCATTAGTTCTGAGCTCTGAAGCCCAGTTGCTGTGTGACCTCGGGCTGATGTGTCCGCCCTCACTTTCCTCAAATGTCAGTGTCCCTCAGAAAGGTTTAGGGAATTAAATGAGTTAATTTGTAGAAAATCTCCGGCTACACAGTTTTGTTCACATTATAACAGCATTTTCCTAAATTGATTAACATGTTAAAGTAATGAATTAACATTTCATTGATATTCAGTCTCTTATAATTAAGCTGAAAGACATTTCTGAATTTGCGTAATTGAATGTAAACCAATTGGTTTGACTTTTGATGCTGAATGTGAGAGACTACAGTAGATGCACCTGTGGGCCTAAATACTGGGAACTTTATGTCCTGTTCTTTATAAGCTGTTGTGCTTAGTTACTCAGTTGTATCCAACTCTCTGTGACCCCATAGACTGTAGCCCTCCAGGCTTCTCTGTTCATGAGGATTCTCTAGGCAAGAATTCTGAAGTGGATAGCCGTTCCATTCTCCAGGGAATCTTCCCACCCAGCGATTGATCTCAGGTCTCCTGCATTGTAGGCAAATTCTTTACCATCTGAGCTACCAGAGAAGCCCTTCTAAGCTGATGCAGACTCTAAATTTTACAGAACATGTAATGACCGTACTCAGTTTGAAAGTCCTTACATTGTAGGGAAGTTGAATTTGTTCTCAGAATCTCTCATAGGTAAAGCAGGAACGTGAATGTAGCAGGGAGCCTCAGAGTCTGTGTGGACTTGAATAAACTGGAGATTTTAACATTATCAGTAGATCTGGGTTAGAGTTCAATAGTCTGGATTTTTAGTAAGTTTTCTAAATAAATGAAAACAGTTACTGCATTTCTTTTTCCTAACTCCTCCATCAACTGTCTACCCTGAGCCTTCTTGTGGCTTCTACATGTCAGGGGAAGAATAATCATATTTTTTATGTTTTCACAGAGGAGAATTAAACATAATTTTAATTTTTAAATATAAACTGTGGTGCTAGGGACTAAAAAATCCCAGAAATTATTGCATAAGAAGAAACTGCGAAGACAGATTGAACATAATGATGCTCAAGACTGACCTCAGGCTCCAATCCATCCGGCATTAGTTCTGAGCTCTGAAGCCCAGTTGCTGTGTGACCTCGGGCTGATGTGTCCGCCCTCACTTTCCTCAAATGTCAGTGTCCCTCAGAAAGGTTTAGGGAATTAAATGAGTTAATTTGTAGAAAATCTCCGGCTACACAGTTTTGTTCACATTATAACAGCATTTTCCTAAATTGATTAACATGTTAAAGTAATGAATTAACATTTCATTGATATTCAGTCTCTTATAATTAAGCTGAAAGACATTTCTGAATTTGCGTAATTGAATGTAAACCAATTGGTTTGACTTTTGATGCTGAATGTGAGAGACTACAGTAGATGCACCTGTGGGCCTAAATACTGGGAACTTTATGTCCTGTTCTTTATAAGCTGTTGTGCTTAGTTACTCAGTTGTATCCAACTCTCTGTGACCCCATAGACTGTAGCCCTCCAGGCTTCTCTGTTCATGAGGATTCTCTAGGCAAGAATTCTGAAGTGGATAGCCGTTCCATTCTCCAGGGAATCTTCCCCACCCAGCGATTGATCTCAGGTCTCCTGCATTGTAGGCAAATTCTTTACCATCTGAGCTACCAGAGAAGCCCTTCTAAGCTGATGCAGACTCTAAATTTTACAGAACATGTAATGACCGTACTCAGTTTGAAAGTCCTTACATTGGCTAGTGTTGGATGTTATGTTACATGTTAGCTGATTTTCTATAAATATATTTGATGAGATACTTTACTTAAAAGTGACTAGGTGAGTGAGAATATTTGGAAGATAAGCTTTTGTTTTCCTAGTAGTGTTTATATACATATCAAACATAAATGTGTGTGTGTGTGCATATATATATATATATATATACACACACACATATGCTTAATATATGGAGCAAAATAGTGACTTCAGTATTTTGGCTAATTCAAGATCCCAAAGGCATACGTTCACCTCTAGCTCACAAGGTTTACATTACCAAGATAATTGCAGCATATTCCTTGACTCTGTTTCTGAATACAGCCTTACTTAAAAGCCATATTCAAACAATTGGGATGTTTTGCCAATAGTCCATTAGTTTTAAAGTATACAAACCTAATGCTACAAGTGGAAAAATCAATATGCTCCTATTTCCATTGTTACTTTGCAAAATATTTTTTTCTTGAGAAAAGCACCATGTTATATAGATCAGATAAATTCAATAATTAATTGAGTTCAATGAAACTGAGAACTATGAACTTAGAAATGTTATTAGAGTAAATCTCAAAACATAAACAATTATCAAATAGCTGTTGAAACTAAAACATGAGGGTATTCTCATGATATTTCCTATTCCCTTATGGTTATCAGAGACATCTGGGTGCCTCAACAAAGCCATTCCTTCTTTCCTGATGACTGAACCGAAACTGTGCTTGTATGTTCTTCCATGTTCTCCGTGGTCACTGGCCCATCCTTCATTTCATAGGATGCGTGTGGGCGTATCAAGTCGCTTCAGCCGTGTCCAACTTTGCATGAACCCAGAGCCTGCCAGGCGCCTCTGTCCGTGGGGGTTCTCCAGGAGAACACGAGAGTGGGTTGCCATGCTCGCCTTCCCAAGGCAGGGACTCCGCCTGCATCTCTTGTTTTGTATATTGATTGGCAGGTGGGTTTTAGCATCAATTCTTTACCATCTGACACAAAATTCTAAGCTGATGCAGACTCTAAATTTTACAGAACATGTAATGACCGTACTCAGTTTGAAAGTCCTTACATTGGCTAGTGTTGGATGTTATGTTACATGTTAGCTGATTTTCTATAAATATATTTGATGAGATACTTTACTTAAAAGTGACTAGGTGAGTGAGAATATTTGGAAGATAAGCTTTTGTTTTCCTAGTAGTGTTTATATACATATCAAACATAAATGTGTGTGTGTGTGCATATATATATATATATATATACACACACACATATGCTTAATATATGGAGCAAAATAGTGACTTCAGTATTTTGGCTAATTCAAGATCCCAAAGGCATACGTTCACCTCTAGCTCACAAGGTTTACATTACCAAGATAATTGCAGCATATTCCTTGACTCTGTTTCTGAATACAGCCTTACTTAAAAGCCATATTCAAACAATTGGGATGTTTTGCCAATAGTCCATTAGTTTTAAAGTATACAAACCTAATGCTACAAGTGGAAAAATCAATATGCTCCTATTTCCATTGTTACTTTGCAAAATATTTTTTTCTTGAGAAAAGCACCATGTTATATAGATCAGATAAATTCAATAATTAATTGAGTTCAATGAAACTGAGAACTATGAACTTAGAAATGTTATTAGAGTAAATCTCAAAACATAAACAATTATCAAATAGCTGTTGAAACTAAAACATGAGGGTATTCTCATGATATTTCCTATTCCCTTATGGTTATCAGAGACATCTGGGTGCCTCAACAAAGCCATTCCTTCTTTCCTGATGACTGAACCGAAACTGTGCTTGTATGTTCTTCCATGTTCTCCGTGGTCACTGGCCCATCCTTCATTTCATAGGATGCGTGTGGGCGTATCAAGTCGCTTCAGCCGTGTCCAACTTTGCATGAACCCAGAGCCTGCCAGGCGCCTCTGTCCGTGGGGGTTCTCCAGGGAGAACACGAGAGTGGGTTGCCATGCTCGCCTTCCCAAGGCAGGGACTCCGCCTGCATCTCTTGTTTTGTATATTGATTGGCAGGTGGGTTTTTAGCATCAATTCCCCTGGGAAACCCAGTTTAATAGGATCAATACTGATTCTTCTAAGCTAGTTTAGGTGAAAATGTTTGGAAAATGGTCCCTGCCATTTGGTGCGTAGCTAGGTGATGTCTTAGCCGCTGTAGTCAACCTGTGATACATGCCTTCCTCAGCAGAACCTGGGCCTTTTGATGATGACGATGGGGATGGGGGTGGGGACTCCTCCGCTGTTGCACCGAGCCACTGTTTAATAAACTCCACACTAGGCATTGTGTAACTTGTTCTGAGAGATACTAAATACCTTTATTTTTTTGGGAAAAAAAAAACCCTTTATTATACTAGTCACATTTTATCCTAAAACTCAGGAGTCATTGGTTTTAGTCCATATACTTTATTTAATTGAATGATTATTAAAATAAAATGAAATTGAATAAAATCATGAATGCATCCACAACTCATATCTGACAATCTCTAATCCACATCAAAATGAGATTTAAATATTTTTAAAAGCATACAGAAAAATACTAGACACAATAGTATTTTTATCTACATTAGTATGTAATTGAGAACGTATTTATGCTTAGTTACTTAACTCGTGTCCAACTCTATGAGGCCCTGTGGATTGTAGCCCACCCGGCTCCTCTGTCCATGGGATTCTCCAGGCAAGAATACTGGAGTGGGTTGCCAGGCCTTCCTCCAGGGGATCTTCTCTATCCAGGGATTGAACCCTGGTCTCTTAGTCTCCTGTATTGGCAGGTAGGTTCTCTACCAGTAGTACCACCGGAGAAGCCCTATTAAAACAGCAGGCTGCACTGGGATGTGCAGTGCTTAATCCTGAGGGGCCAAATGCTGCCATCAATTTTAAAAATTTTATCAGTTTTCTTCTGTTCAGTGAAGTTCGTGTGAAAATTAGTGTTTGTTTCTACTTAACCCATTTTTTTCTGCTTCAGAGGATTGCTTCCTTTCGGCGTTATCGTCATTTGCTGTGGATACATTAGTTAGGTCTGAACCCAGAGCCTGCCAGGCGCCTCTGTCCGTGGGGTTCTCCAGGAGAACACGAGAGTGGGTTGCCATGCTCGCCTTCCCAAGGCAGGGACTCCGCCTGCATCTCTTGTTTTGTATATTGATTGGCAGGTGGGTTTTTAGCATCAATTCCCCTGGGAAACCCAGTTTAATAGGATCAATACTGATTCTTCTAAGCTAGTTTAGGTGAAAATGTTTGGAAAATGGTCCCTGCCATTTGGTGCGTAGCTAGGTGATGTCTTAGCCGCTGTAGTCAACCTGTGATACATGCCTTCCTCAGCAGAACCTGGGCCTTTTGATGATGACGATGGGGATGGGGGTGGGGACTCCTCCGCTGTTGCACCGAGCCACTGTTTAATAAACTCCACACTAGGCATTGTGTAACTTGTTCTGAGAGATACTAAATACCTTTATTTTTTTGGGAAAAAAAAAACCCTTTATTATACTAGTCACATTTTATCCTAAAACTCAGGAGTCATTGGTTTTAGTCCATATACTTTATTTAATTGAATGATTATTAAAATAAAATGAAATTGAATAAAATCATGAATGCATCCACAACTCATATCTGACAATCTCTAATCCACATCAAAATGAGATTTAAATATTTTTAAAAGCATACAGAAAAATACTAGACACAATAGTATTTTTATCTACATTAGTATGTAATTGAGAACGTATTTATGCTTAGTTACTTAACTCGTGTCCAACTCTATGAGGCCCTGTGGATTGTAGCCCACCCGGCTCCTCTGTCCATGGGATTCTCCAGGCAAGAATACTGGAGTGGGTTGCCAGGCCTTCCTCCAGGGGATCTTCTCTATCCAGGGATTGAACCCTGGTCTCTTAGTCTCCTGTATTGGCAGGTAGGTTCTCTACCAGTAGTACCACCGGAGAAGCCCTATTAAAAACAGCAGGCTGCACTGGGATGTGCAGTGCTTAATCCTGAGGGGCCAAATGCTGCCATCAATTTTTAAAAATTTTTATCAGTTTTCTTCTGTTCAGTGAAGTTCGTGTGAAAATTAGTGTTTGTTTCTACTTAACCCATTTTTTTCTGCTTCAGAGGATTGCTTCCCTTTCGGCGTTATCGTCATTTGCTGTGGATACATTAGTTAGGTCTTCCCAGGAGCCTCAGACAGTAACGAATCTGCCAGCGATGAAGGAGACCAGGGCTCAATCCCTGGGTCCAGAGGGTTCCTTGGAAAAGGGAATGGCTACCCTCTGCACTTGGCATGCAAACTGAGTGACTAATATTTTCACTTTTGTATTTGTTTGAAACAAACAAATCATGCCATGGGGTTTACTGTAGTTGGTATGGGGGTAGAAGATATAAAAACTCATCATGACCAGTTAGCTTGTGGATGAAGACCACCCCAAAGATGTTCATGGTTTTTTTGGCCACTTTTATTGGTCTTTCATTTATTTATTTTCATCCATCTTTGTTCTTTGGCCTGCGTGGGCCTCCCATTGCAGTGGCCTGTCTCGCTGCAGAGCACTGGCTTTGGGCGCATGTGCTCCAGAGCGCTGGCTCGGTAGTTGGACACATTGGTCCAACTGGTCTGCAACACGTGGGGTCCTCCCATGGCAGGGATCAAACTGGCACCCCTTGCCCTGCAAGTTGGTGTCTTTACCCACTGGACCACCAGGGAAGCCCGATATTCATGTTTCAACCCCTAGAATTTATAACTACATTAGGTTACAGAGCAAAAGAGAATTAAAATTATAAACAACTGAGCCTAAAGTAGTAATATTGTCCTGGAAGATCTGGGTTACACAATTGTATCTCCCAACGTATTTATGCTTAGTTACTTAACTCGTGTCCAACTCTATGAGGCCCTGTGGATTGTAGCCCACCCGGCTCCTCTGTCCATGGGATTCTCCAGGCAAGAATACTGGAGTGGGTTGCCAGGCCTTCCTCCAGGGGATCTTCTCTATCCAGGGATTGAACCCTGGTCTCTTAGTCTCCTGTATTGGCAGGTAGGTTCTCTACCAGTAGTACCACCGGAGAAGCCCTATTAAAAACAGCAGGCTGCACTGGGATGTGCAGTGCTTAATCCTGAGGGGCCAAATGCTGCCATCAATTTTTAAAAATTTTTATCAGTTTTCTTCTGTTCAGTGAAGTTCGTGTGAAAATTAGTGTTTGTTTCTACTTAACCCATTTTTTTCTGCTTCAGAGGATTGCTTCCCTTTCGGCGTTATCGTCATTTGCTGTGGATACATTAGTTAGGTCTTCCCAGGAGCCTCAGACAGTAACGAATCTGCCAGCGATGAAGGAGACCAGGGCTCAATCCCTGGGTCCAGAGGGTTCCTTGGAAAAGGGAATGGCTACCCTCTGCACTTGGCATGCAAACTGAGTGACTAATATTTTCACTTTTGTATTTGTTTGAAACAAACAAATCATGCCATGGGGTTTACTGTAGTTGGTATGGGGGTAGAAGATATAAAAACTCATCATGACCAGTTAGCTTGTGGATGAAGACCACCCCAAAGATGTTCATGGTTTTTTTGGCCACTTTTATTGGTCTTTCATTTATTTATTTTCATCCATCTTTGTTCTTTGGCCTGCGTGGGCCTCCCATTGCAGTGGCCTGTCTCGCTGCAGAGCACTGGCTTTGGGCGCATGTGCTCCAGAGCGCTGGCTCGGTAGTTGGACACATTGGTCCAACTGGTCTGCAACACGTGGGGTCCTCCCATGGCAGGGATCAAACTGGCACCCCTTGCCCTGCAAGTTGGTGTCTTTACCCACTGGACCACCAGGGAAGCCCGATATTCATGTTTCAACCCCTAGAATTTATAACTACATTAGGTTACAGAGCAAAAGAGAATTAAAATTATAAACAACTGAGCCTAAAGTAGTAATATTGTCCTGGAAGATCTGGGTTACACAATTGTATCTCCCAATTATATATTCCCAATTATATTGGAGATATAATTAAAGAAAAGGTGGAAGTGGGAGAACCAGAGAGATGGCAGCATGCAAAATACAAAGCTTTGAAGTTGGAGGAAGAAATGCATGAGTTGAAAAAAACCAGGAAGTCTCCAGAAATGGAAAAAGGCAAGGAAATAAGATTATCCTCTAAACACCTAGAAAGAAATATATCCGAGCAAGCACCTTTAACCCAGTGAGAACTGTTAAACATTTGACCTTTGGTTGTGTAAGATAATAAATCTGTACTGTTTAAAACACTGAACTCGTGCTTGTTGTTATGGGCCAATCACTTAGTCGTGTCTGAGTCTTAGCAACCCTGTGGACAAGCATGCCAGGCTCCTCTATCCTCTACCATCCCCTCCTGTTTGCTCAACTCATGTCCATCGGTAATGCTATCTAATCATCTCATCCTCTGTCACCCCCTTCTCCTGCCCTCAGTCTGTCCCAACATCAGGGTCTTTTCCAGTGAGTCAGCTTTTTGCATCAGGTGGCCAGCGTATTGGAGCTTCAGCATCAGTCCTTCCAATGAATACTGAGGGTTGACTTTCCTTTAGGATTCACTGGTTTGATCTCCCTGTAGTCCAAGAGACTCTCAGGAGTCCAAAGGAAGTCCAGGGAAGCCCTGGTGAGCACATACATTTGTGGTAATTTAATATGACTCAGTCAAATTATATAACTAGTGAAAAATTGATAGGAGAAGCTATGGTGTTCATAAGGTATCTTTTCAAAATTTACTGTGTGGAACATTTTAGTGAATTGCAAAATGAAAACTGTAGACTATGAAGGTGGAAACTGTTTCATGAAAAATTGAAAACAAATATTTGTGACACTGCTGACAGATTTTTAAAAAAAAAAGTCAAAGAGGAGATTAAGTGCTCATGATGACAACATGTAATTCCTTTTAGTTGTTTATAATTTGTAATTCTCTTGTAATAGTGTTTTTATAAAAATACACCTCTTCAAAAGTGTCTAGAAGCCACAAGTATTTCATATTGTTGATTTAATTTTTATAAAAGAAAGGTTTTTTCATGCTATTTTTTCTTTCATATTTAATTTTGTAAAAGCTTATTTTAAAAGAATATCTACATATATCATCTAGTTTTCAACAGAGATTACTCTCAGTATTTTTTTGAAAATTTTACACTGTGTTGTAGTAGTTACTAATAGCCTTTTTCTTGTATACATTTTCTGAGTATATATAAAATATTAGAAACAGTTTTTTAGTAATCAATTTATTATGTCCATTAACATGCATATTTCCCCAAAGTATTAACTATGTAATTAGTGTTCAGGTCACGTAGAAAATAAGCCATTTTATTTCTGTGACTATTAAGTGTGAAAACATTGATAAGATGATATTTACAGCTATAAATCACATGAATAATTTTCTAGATAGGGAAAGAAAAAGCCAAACAACCCTGTGGACAAGCATGCCAGGCTCCTCTATCCTCTACCATCCCCTCCTGTTTGCTCAACTCATGTCCATCGGTAATGCTATCTAATCATCTCATCCTCTGTCACCCCCTTCTCCTGCCCTCAGTCTGTCCCAACATCAGGGTCTTTTCCAGTGAGTCAGCTTTTTGCATCAGGTGGCCAGCGTATTGGAGCTTCAGCATCAGTCCTTCCAATGAATACTGAGGGTTGACTTTCCTTTAGGATTCACTGGTTTGATCTCCCTGTAGTCCAAGAGACTCTCAGGAGTCCAAAGGAAGTCCAGGGAAGCCCTGGTGAGCACATACATTTGTGGTAATTTAATATGACTCAGTCAAATTATATAACTAGTGAAAAATTGATAGGAGAAGCTATGGTGTTCATAAGGTATCTTTTCAAAATTTACTGTGTGGAACATTTTAGTGAATTGCAAAATGAAAACTGTAGACTATGAAGGTGGAAACTGTTTCATGAAAAATTGAAAACAAATATTTGTGACACTGCTGACAGATTTTTAAAAAAAAAAGTCAAAGAGGAGATTAAGTGCTCATGATGACAACATGTAATTCCTTTTAGTTGTTTATAATTTGTAATTCTCTTGTAATAGTGTTTTTATAAAAATACACCTCTTCAAAAGTGTCTAGAAGCCACAAGTATTTCATATTGTTGATTTAATTTTTATAAAAGAAAGGTTTTTTCATGCTATTTTTTCTTTCATATTTAATTTTGTAAAAGCTTATTTTAAAAGAATATCTACATATATCATCTAGTTTTCAACAGAGATTACTCTCAGTATTTTTTTGAAAATTTTACACTGTGTTGTAGTAGTTACTAATAGCCTTTTTCTTGTATACATTTTCTGAGTATATATAAAATATTAGAAACAGTTTTTTAGTAATCAATTTATTATGTCCATTAACATGCATATTTCCCCAAAGTATTAACTATGTAATTAGTGTTCAGGTCACGTAGAAAATAAGCCATTTTATTTCTGTGACTATTAAGTGTGAAAACATTGATAAGATGATATTTACAGCTATAAATCACATGAATAATTTTCTAGATAGGGAAAGAAAAAGCCAAACACATTAAAATCATAACATGTATAATTTTAAAAATAGCTTTTGAATTCCATTTACAAAATTGAAAATATCGACCCCCCCAATAATAGAACGTTAATCACTTCATTAATCTTTCCTGTGGATCAGCGAAGTAATCTCAAATATGTAATATCTCTGCTAATTTGAAATTATAAACCTGATGAGTATTTTAGTAGCTTGAACATTCCCGACCTTAACAGTATTAGGGCAATTTAATGGAAATGAGGAATGTATACAGCATTGTCCCTCTACATGTATACATTTTGTCATTACAGTCATATTTATTTTACAAATAAAAAAGTAGAGATGTGAAGCCAACAGTTCACATTTACGACTGAGCAGCCTGATAGGAACCATTGGATCTCTTTTCTCGGAAGCTTCATTTTGTTTTCTCCTTGATGAGTGATAAGTTATGATTTGATATAAAGACATTTAAGAACAGTGTAGGACAGTGATTTCTTATCACTTTCTTAAGTTGTAATTGTTAAAATTATTCTTGAGCTTCTGGCTAGCACTTCCTCTTCTGGTAAGTCCTTTTGAGCCTTAACCTGATAAATGTTTTCTGTTTACTAAGTTTCTCTGCAAAATACAGCACCAATACTGCTTACTTGACACCTCATTAGTTCTTAAGATTGGTAAATGAAAACATTTTTATATGTTGGAAATTAAATATTTGCAATGCCATTTTGTTTCTGCCCTTGTTGTATGTTAATTGATAATGGCACGTTGTTATCAATTCTGGATTCTCTAAGTATCTCTGTCTTTGTGTATAAACAACATCTTTACTCATATGGTCCATTTGACTTATGCAAGTTTTTTTCCTTAAATCTCAGTGTTGAAACAACTCAAAATGTCTGACTGTTATTTAGAAGAAGGATATTGATCCCATGAGTTAAATGTGTAGTTTGAATTTCTGTTACAAAAAAAATCACTGCTGTCCTTTCAGGGAAAATTATCTTTTACTAAGACTTGAAAATTGATTATTGTAGTCAGTTCCTTGCCTTAAACATGGGAAATTTCATACTAAGGGCTGTCTTTGGTCTTATATGAGAAAGTGGCCAAACTGTTTTGTTTCCTGTAGAAAAATTCCTGTGGTAATAAGAGATTTCTTGCGTTTGTCTATTCCCTATATTCTTCAAGATCTGGTATGTTTTACTTTGGTAAATAACACTTAAAGCAAGATTTCCAACATTTTGCTAAGTGGAAAAGTGACTTTAAAGATTTAAAGCAAAATTTTGTGAGACCAACAAGCCTGCAAGGCAAAACAGAAAAACATACTGACAATTAAATTTGCTTTGGCGTTGGAATCTTTCTAGTTTATCCACTCAGCATTGAAGGAATATGATTCTCAGGGTAGAGAAAGTGATTCCTTAGTTTTTATGGAACTGAAAATCTTACAGTGTTAATTTTCTTGACATCTGCTAAGGCTTCATCATTTCTACTATTTCTTAGCAGTTTTACTGAGCATTGCCATTAATTAAAGCAGAAACAGAAACCTTGTTGACAAAAACAAAGAACTGCAGTGGTGACCACACAATGAGTCTGTTTAAATCTTCGCAAGAAGTTGAGAAAAATGTAAACTTTATAGGTATGTTCACTTATCTTCTAAAATGATAAAATTAACAATTTTAATTTTTTATTTGCTAACAAAGACATACAAGCAGAATAAGCCCCACAGAAATCTGAGGGTAATGACTTCCATATACTTTTACATGTCTGTATTCCTTGGTGACTCTGTGATAAAGACTCCACCTGCCAATGCGAGAGACACAGGTTCAGTCACTGGGTTGGGAATATCCCCTGGAGAAGGAAATTGCAACCCACTCTAGTATTCTTGCCTGGAGAACTCTATGGATAGATGAGCCTGGTGAATTACAGTCCACGAGGTCGCAAAAGACTAACATAGAGACTAAACAACAACAGTGTGTTTTCAAGCACACGTATCTGTCTTTCTCCGTCTCTCTTTCTCTTTATACACACGCACACACACACACACACACATAGATATACATCTTCATATATATATATATATATATATATATATATATATATATATATATATATATGTACATCTTCATATGTGTATATGCATAAAAGCTGTAATATGGATAACTGACTATTTTTAACTTCATGCCATGAGCTTTTTCTTAGTTATTATTTTCATCCATGTTTATTCTTTGGCCTGTGTGGGCCTCCCATCACAGGGGCCTTTCTTCTTGCAGAGCACCAGCTCTGGGTGCATTGGGCACACTGGTCCAGCTGTTCCGCGGAATGTGGGATCTTCCTAGGCCAGGGATCGAACTGGTGACACTTGCAGAACAAGGCAGACTTTTTACCCCCTGGGCCACCAGGGAAGCCCTGGATAACTGACTTTGGCATTCACATAATATGAATAATTTTTTATTGTTAATAAATTGCATTTGAGCCATATTTAATATAAAAATATTGACATAGTTTGGATAGCACACGTAATTTTAACCAAAAAACATCATGTGTAAATACAGACAGCATATTAAAAAAAAAAGAAGACCAACAAACAAGATAAAACAGTAACGTCAGAAAATTGGCATTAATTCAAATCCTACTTCTAAAGCAAGATGTATTTAGATAACACATGGCTATTTACCTCGTAAATCACCCACATATATTCATTATAGTTCCAAAAGAGAATTTGATAAGTGTTGTTATATATGCTCAGTATACTGGCCTCTCATTTTTTTATTCACTGCTGCCTGAGACCCATTAGCTCAAAAGCCGCTCCTCGAGACACTCCAATTTCTACACATCCAGTTATTTCAGAAAGAGCCCAAGTAGGCAAATGTTTTGACACTTAGAAACTAAAAGCTCTTCACATAATGGGAAATCTCACCCATTTTCTGTGACCTATTGATAAAATTAGGCTTTGTGGTTACAAGATGTCTAAGTTTCAGCGGCATTTTAGATTTTTCTAGCTCAGAGACCCGAAAACTCGCCATCAAGCTGTTGAGGAGTATCTCCTAGGCAGATGAGCCCCCTTTTCAGTTTTTCAATTCGCCTCTCCCTTGGAAGTTTCCTCACCCTCTTCTCCTTTTGAGTACCATAGACCACCCCCCAGAACCAGTGCTCCCTTCTCTGAACAGACTCAAGCTGTGAGGGCCACCCCACCTCCCCTCTCCCCACCACCCCACACATGCACACGACTGTCGAGGTATTACCCAGTCACGCTTGTGTGTGCAGCTCTGAACTTCTCCTGTTTCCCTGTATCAAGAGCCAGGTGTTCATATTTTTTCCTCAGATCGTTTTTAGTGCTTTTCATTCCACCATTCTTTTTTTCTTTTTTTGTCACTTCTATTGGCCTTTCATTTATCTGTTTTCATCCATCTTTATTCTTTGGCCTGTGTGGGCCTCCCATCGCAGTGGCCTCTGTCACTGCAGAGCACCGGCTCTGGTCCAGAGCTCCGGCTCGGTAATTGGACACATCGGTCCAGCCGCCCCGCGGCACGTGGGATCCTCCCAGGCCAGGGATCGAACCGGCGCCCCTTGCACTGCAAGGTGGTGTCCTTACCCACTGGAACACCAGGGAAGCCCCATTCCACCATTCTTTAACTATCCTCACTATCTTTTAGTAAGAGTTTATTTTTTTCTCTGAAATACTCTGATATTGACCCTTTTAACTTACTTGATGTGTGTACATTGAGTTTGGAAAGCATGACTACTTTAGAAAACTAAAACCTCTTAAAAATCTGCCTTATTGGGCTTCCCTAAAAGAAGCATGATAGGGATAAAATTAAGAAAATAATCTGTCTTACTAATTTCATAGCATGTCATACTACATTAGTTTCTTAGCTTTGAATTCCCAGTTTGTAATGCAATATCTAGAACATACTTTTAAAGGAATATTTGGTGTAAGGATGAATAGTTATAATTGTGAATAAAACTATAAATTTTAGGCTTGACATCTGGGTAATACATGAGTGTAAAAGCTCTTCACATAATGGGAAATCTCACCCATTTTCTGTGACCTATTGATAAAATTAGGCTTTGTGGTTACAAGATGTCTAAGTTTCAGCGGCATTTTAGATTTTTCTAGCTCAGAGACCCGAAAACTCGCCATCAAGCTGTTGAGGAGTATCTCCTAGGCAGATGAGCCCCCTTTTCAGTTTTTCAATTCGCCTCTCCCTTGGAAGTTTCCTCACCCTCTTCTCCTTTTGAGTACCATAGACCACCCCCCAGAACCAGTGCTCCCTTCTCTGAACAGACTCAAGCTGTGAGGGCCACCCCACCTCCCCTCTCCCCACCACCCCACACATGCACACGACTGTCGAGGTATTACCCAGTCACGCTTGTGTGTGCAGCTCTGAACTTCTCCTGTTTCCCTGTATCAAGAGCCAGGTGTTCATATTTTTTCCTCAGATCGTTTTTAGTGCTTTTCATTCCACCATTCTTTTTTTCTTTTTTTGTCACTTCTATTGGCCTTTCATTTATCTGTTTTCATCCATCTTTATTCTTTGGCCTGTGTGGGCCTCCCATCGCAGTGGCCTCTGTCACTGCAGAGCACCGGCTCTGGTCCAGAGCTCCGGCTCGGTAATTGGACACATCGGTCCAGCCGCCCCGCGGCACGTGGGATCCTCCCAGGCCAGGGATCGAACCGGCGCCCCTTGCACTGCAAGGTGGTGTCCTTACCCACTGGAACACCAGGGAAGCCCCATTCCACCATTCTTTAACTATCCTCACTATCTTTTAGTAAGAGTTTATTTTTTTCTCTGAAATACTCTGATATTGACCCTTTTAACTTACTTGATGTGTGTACATTGAGTTTGGAAAGCATGACTACTTTAGAAAACTAAAACCTCTTAAAAATCTGCCTTATTGGGCTTCCCTAAAAGAAGCATGATAGGGATAAAATTAAGAAAATAATCTGTCTTACTAATTTCATAGCATGTCATACTACATTAGTTTCTTAGCTTTGAATTCCCAGTTTGTAATGCAATATCTAGAACATACTTTTAAAGGAATATTTGGTGTAAGGATGAATAGTTATAATTGTGAATAAAACTATAAATTTTAGGCTTGACATCTGGGTAATACATGAGTGTGAGAGGCTGAGATATGGCTTTTACTGAGAACGTTCTCCTGATAAATATTAGGACAGGAATTCCTTTGGTACTATGAAAATCACACGCTCTTTTAAACATTTTGGTTTTTATTCAGTCAAGCATAAACAGGAAGTGAAGAACTGCCAAAGACAGTATGAAACTCTTTTGCACGGAACTCATTAGGGAGTCAAGCACGAGATACTTCATTGCTATTAAATAAATACAACCATGCTATAAAATGAAATGAAAATGAGTTAGATAAAAAATGATTTTAATATATGATAAAGGAAAGGAGATGGAAAATGATAAGAGGGATGCTCAGTTTCTTCGTGCCCCATGAGTAATTCAGCCTTACAAAAAAGGGAAGTCAAATATCTCAATACATCCAGTGATTCTTGAGTGCCAAGAAGGTTTATACAAGCTCACGACAGCCCCTGAAGACAAGCCTCTCTCTTAGAGAAAGTCTAAGGAAACTTGAAAAGATTAGGATACCAAGAGAGCAATGAGGAAAGAGGGAAAGATAGTGCTTCTGTACAGTTTTTTAGTAGTGTGGTTCAGATTTCTGTATTCAGTGTTTATACATATATGCATGTATGTATTATGCAGATAATGTCTTTACATTCATGAAAACTATGGTGCTACTAATTATAGAAGCTCTACATTGCTAAAAATCTGAAGGAATATATCATAGACCCCTGGGAATAATATAACATCTGTTCCCTTTTATAATGCCAGACAAAGGACAAAATAATCCTAACAGTCCTTAATCCAGAGCCTCTTGGACCACCAAAATTTTTTAATTGCAGATTTTAAAAAGCTTGTGTTTGGGGAGGGTGTTGAAAGTAAAGGCAACATAAGCACTAAACCCATCAAAAATGAGTTGCAGGGAGACAGGAGGGAGGGGCACTCAATTGTGGCAAATCTAAAAGACTTTTTTCTGGGTCATACTACATTAGTTTCTTAGCTTTGAATTCCCAGTTTGTAATGCAATATCTAGAACATACTTTTAAAGGAATATTTGGTGTAAGGATGAATAGTTATAATTGTGAATAAAACTATAAATTTTAGGCTTGACATCTGGGTAATACATGAGTGTGAGAGGCTGAGATATGGCTTTTACTGAGAACGTTCTCCTGATAAATATTAGGACAGGAATTCCTTTGGTACTATGAAAATCACACGCTCTTTTAAACATTTTGGTTTTTATTCAGTCAAGCATAAACAGGAAGTGAAGAACTGCCAAAGACAGTATGAAACTCTTTTGCACGGAACTCATTAGGGAGTCAAGCACGAGATACTTCATTGCTATTAAATAAATACAACCATGCTATAAAATGAAATGAAAATGAGTTAGATAAAAAATGATTTTAATATATGATAAAGGAAAGGAGATGGAAAATGATAAGAGGGATGCTCAGTTTCTTCGTGCCCCATGAGTAATTCAGCCTTACAAAAAAGGGAAGTCAAATATCTCAATACATCCAGTGATTCTTGAGTGCCAAGAAGGTTTATACAAGCTCACGACAGCCCCTGAAGACAAGCCTCTCTCTTAGAGAAAGTCTAAGGAAACTTGAAAAGATTAGGATACCAAGAGAGCAATGAGGAAAGAGGGAAAGATAGTGCTTCTGTACAGTTTTTTAGTAGTGTGGTTCAGATTTCTGTATTCAGTGTTTATACATATATGCATGTATGTATTATGCAGATAATGTCTTTACATTCATGAAAACTATGGTGCTACTAATTATAGAAGCTCTACATTGCTAAAAATCTGAAGGAATATATCATAGACCCCTGGGAATAATATAACATCTGTTCCCTTTTATAATGCCAGACAAAGGACAAAATAATCCTAACAGTCCTTAATCCAGAGCCTCTTGGACCACCAAAATTTTTTAATTGCAGATTTTAAAAAGCTTGTGTTTGGGGAGGGTGTTGAAAGTAAAGGCAACATAAGCACTAAACCCATCAAAAATGAGTTGCAGGGAGACAGGAGGGGGGCACAGGAGGCAGGACTCGAGGATGTACATATGATTTATTTGGGATTATAGTATCTGTAAACACCAAAACTATGTAAAAAGAAAAAGAAATAGAAAGAAAATGAGTTGCTTGTAGGAGAGTAAAGCCCAGAGGGTTCAGTCCTGCAGAATATCATAATTTTTGAAAGCATCCTCATTTAGGTAAGCCCTGATGAGCTTCAAAGGCCAGTGCGTGGCAGTAACTGTGATGAATTACAGAGTGGCGATTAGATCCTTGTTTTCAGCATGTAATTCCTCGCTTTTCTCTGATGGTCCTGAGCCGGGACTTTGTAAAAGGCTGAGACAGTTGAACCTCTGACTTTCACCATGGTCATCTGGTGGCTCCGGGTGTGGCTCCTGTGACGGGCTTCACACCTCTCCGGGTCTGCAGTGGGGCGGTGGCATCGTCTGCGTCCCTTAGTTGTGTTCTCTTTTCTCCACTCTCTCGTCTACAGCACTCAGATTTTAGCAGATTGGTTTATATTGTGCAGTTTTGAGTAACAATAAGGTTTTATACCAAAAAGTATGTTATCTCAAAAAATGGCATGTGTTTTCAATAGCTGATATTCACCTGAAGGCAGATCCACGCAGCTAGTGATTGTTGAGGCAGAGCCATGCAGCTAGTGAGCCATGAGAGCTTGTATAAATCCATACTTTTCTTCTCATCTTGAAGAAAAGACTGAATTTCTTTTTGTGTTGAGGTCTGCTTGGTTGTGTACGTGATCACTGGTTGGTTACTTGATGATGAGGTTTAGAAATGTCCTCTCTTTCGTCACAGCACTGTGTGGTTACTGCCCTCGCCCTGCCATGCTTAGTGATCTCAAGCCCCATTGGCATTTATTATTCAGTTGAAAGAGTGTGTGTCTGGTTAGAAATGGAACTTGAGATTTCATATGCTTTAATAAAAGGGTTGCCATAAAATTAATTTGGCATCTTTGAGCAACACGCTATAGTCCCGACCAAAGATAAACTTTGGTTAAGTAAGCAAGAACAATGGTTCATCAAGACTAATACAAAGATTGAAAATTAGTAGAGGAATAGACAATATTAGCTGCATTTAATTTAGAACCCTGGAGTTGGTTGGCAAGCATAATGAAATAGACTAACATTTATAATGTACTTTTGTACTTTACAAATGAGTAATGTATATTGGTTAATAATTATCTTTCTTTGGGGACGTCCCTGGTCATCCGGTGGTTCAGACACCACACTTCTACAGCAGGGGCCTGGGCTGAATTGCTGGTCAGGGAACTAAGATCCTGCATGCTGGGCTTCACAGCCAAAAAGACTGTTTAATAATAATAATCTTTCTCTTCAAATAATAAAACAGTCATATATTTCATCTCGATTTTAGATTATTGTTCCTCTTGGTAAAATCACCTGTTCCCTATGGTGTCAGTCACTCAGTTGTCTGACTCTGCAATGCCGTGGACTGTAGCACACCAGGCTCACCTGTCTGTGGAATTTTCCAGTAAAGGAATACTAGAATGGGGATCCATTCCCTTCTCCAGGAGATCTTCGTGACTGAGAGATCAAACCCAGGTCTCCTGCACTGCAGTCAGAATCTTTACCATCGGAGCCACCAGGGGTTTCTATTAATGGATATCCTGGTGAAATTGAGGAAATGAAGTTAGTCACCCATAACACAAAACATAGAGGGGTTTCATCCCTTGATGCCTGAAGCAGTGTTCTCAATTGTTCTGCTCTCTCAGAGTTCACACTTCCAATCATGATTCATAAATAATTTAAAAACAAATGAGGAAAATGCTCTTCTTGGCATTTTTTTTCTTGGCATTTTTAAAAAATATCTGGTTAATAGCCATAAACTAGATTCCCCCCAGAAATTAATGGGGACCTTCATTCTAAATGGTGTTAGATTACAGTTACCTTTTTATGAACATATATTTATTTCTTTGTGTGTCCATTTCCATAATAACAAAATCCTTTGCATTATGCATCATCTGTGCATGCTTTTTAAAAGCCTGCATTGAATAATTTTGGCATTCCTGTAAAAGAGGCTTGGTTTCTGATCTGATTTTTAAAAGTTTTTGTCCAAGGCATCTTTCTCACATCAGAAATCCCTGCCACTGCAGATGAGGCCTGCATCTTCATCATCTCACTGATTTTAAATGATACACTGTCACTTAGATGGTGATTGCCTTAGCTCTGTCATCTACTCTATGTGGTCTTCAAAATCATTGCACACTTTGTAAGAAAATTAAAGAGTTGTCACCAAAATTTTAAAATGAAAATATGTATGCAGAACTATCATTATTATTGTGTGTGTGTGTGTAAGAAAGAAGATGCTGCTAAGAGGCACAGTCAGGGTCTGATCCAGGCTTATTTGGGCCTCATGGGTACAGTGTTTTTCATTATTCTGTTCTTCCATGGAATTTATTTAAGCTCCAGATTGATGTATACCACTGTCTCCTTGATGGACTCACTTTATAGACTCTAGGGGAGATTCTGAAGTTTGGCAGGGCGTGAGGTCCCCTTGGGTGAGAGTAGACAAACCTGAGGATAATCACAACGCTCACACAACGGAAAGGAGCTTTGGAGATGTGACAGTCTCCTCTCTGTGTAAGTAGCAGATGGTGTGTGTCCTGCCCAGATCCAAGCCGCAGGATGGCACACCCACCCCCTTCCCAGCTGTCAGCCTTGGGAAACTGGAATCCTGAATACTTCACCAGATGAGATCTTATCTCCTACCCTTGGTTTACATGTGTTTTTCTTACACATTCCTGCCCACCAGGAATTAGCTTCTTGTCACCAGAATATTCCCTGGAGGAGGGCATGGCAGCCCACCCCGGTATTTGTACCTGGAGAATCCCACTGACAGAGGAGCCTGGCGGGTTGCCGTCCATAGGGTCACAAAGAGTCAGGCACGACTGAATCAACTTAGCATGTACCCACACGTCAGTATATTAACTAGCACAGTGTTCTTCCTAAGATCAACCTAATTAGGATCTCTTTATACCGTATGATTACAAAGAACAGAACAAAGTACTCCTGAGTCCAGAGAGCGAAGTTTGTCTGTCCAGCTTGCTTTTTCCTTTTTTCTTTGTTGCATGCTTTTAAAAGCCTGCATTGAATAATTTTGGCATTCCTGTAAAAGAGGCTTGGTTTCTGATCTGATTTTTAAAAGTTTTTGTCCAAGGCATCTTTCTCACATCAGAAATCCCTGCCACTGCAGATGAGGCCTGCATCTTCATCATCTCACTGATTTTAAATGATACACTGTCACTTAGATGGTGATTGCCTTAGCTCTGTCATCTACTCTATGTGGTCTTCAAAATCATTGCACACTTTGTAAGAAAATTAAAGAGTTGTCACCAAAATTTTAAAATGAAAATATGTATGCAGAACTATCATTATTATTGTGTGTGTGTTTTAAGAAAGAAGATGCTGCTAAGAGGCACAGTCAGGGTCTGATCCAGGCTTATTTGGGCCTCATGGGTACAGTGTTTTTCATTATTCTGTTCTTCCATGGAATTTATTTAAGCTCCAGATTGATGTATACCACTGTCTCCTTGATGGACTCACTTTATAGACTCTAGGGGAGATTCTGAAGTTTGGCAGGGCGTGAGGTCCCCTTGGGTGAGAGTAGACAAACCTGAGGATAATCACAACGCTCACACAACGGAAAGGAGCTTTGGAGATGTGACAGTCTCCTCTCTGTGTAAGTAGCAGATGGTGTGTGTCCTGCCCAGATCCAAGCCGCAGGATGGCACACCCACCCCCTTCCCAGCTGTCAGCCTTGGGAAACTGGAATCCTGAATACTTCACCAGATGAGATCTTATCTCCTACCCTTGGTTTACATGTGTTTTTCTTACACATTCCTGCCCACCAGGAATTAGCTTCTTGTCACCAGAATATTCCCTGGAGGAGGGCATGGCAGCCCACCCCGGTATTTGTACCTGGAGAATCCCACTGACAGAGGAGCCTGGCGGGTTGCCGTCCATAGGGTCACAAAGAGTCAGGCACGACTGAATCAACTTAGCATGTACCCACACGTCAGTATATTAACTAGCACAGTGTTCTTCCTAAGATCAACCTAATTAGGATCTCTTTATACCGTATGATTACAAAGAACAGAACAAAGTACTCCTGAGTCCAGAGAGCGAAGTTTGTCTGTCCAGCTTGCTTTTGATCTCCGTGTGTATGAAGCAGAGCACATTCACTAAAAGGGAAGCTATATGCCAGGTGTCTGGGGCCAGGCTTATCTGCTCTCAAGAGCATAAACCATCCAGGACAGCGACTGCAGGTGAGGCATGACCTGCTTACGCTTATCATTGTGCACAGCCGCTGAGCAGGATCCATCTGCTTCTACAGTGTCCAGAGAGGTAAATGAAACAAGGAAAGATAGACGCCTCTGTCAGTGCATTTTTCAAATATTCTAAGGTGCGCTGATGTCTGTGACTTCGCCACTGACTTACTGTCACTGGTGTACCTGTGTATTAGGTGGGGGGAGGGAAAAGGAGGGAAGCATTCAATGGGCTTTTGCTTGATGTTTTGTAAAGTAATGCTCTGATTTCACAGACCAGGGAATCGATGTGAGGCTTCTATCAGGTTAAGTATATCTATCCCATTATACTTTGAAAATAAAATAACTGCAAGGTAGTTTCTTATTGCTACTGTAACTTAATTTGCATCTTTAAACAAGGACAAAGTTACCATTTTATATTTCTGGAGGTCAGAAATTCAAACGAATCTCATTAAGACTAAAATTAAGGTCCTGACATCAAGATGAAGTCCTTTCTGAGGTTTTTGGGTCAATTTTTTTTTTTTCCTTACCTGTCTAGCTTCTGGAAGCGTCCTTCGTTCATTCGGTGGCTCTTCCATCGGTTTTAACTCCGCCTCCTTTCCTTTAGCTCCGCCTCTTCTGCTTCATCTTTTCTCTTATGAGGACTCTGAATTGCTTTGAGTTTACGCTGAGGATCCAGTATTCAAAGTATTCAAAGGCTTTCCTTTAATCCCATCAGGTAAGTCCTGTTTGGCACGTGGGGTGAGGTTCCGCAGGGTCCAGAGATGAGAACAAGGACTTTGGGGAAGGGGTTTATTTTACCTGTCCATAGGGTCACAAAGAGTCAGGCCCGACTGAATCAACTTAGCATGTACCCACACGTCAGTATATTAACTAGCACAGTGTTCTTCCTAAGATCAACCTAATTAGGATCTCTTTATACCGTATGATTACAAAGAACAGAACAAAGTACTCCTGAGTCCAGAGAGCGAAGTTTGTCTGTCCAGCTTGCTTTTGATCTCCGTGTGTATGAAGCAGAGCACATTCACTAAAAGGGAAGCTATATGCCAGGTGTCTGGGGCCAGGCTTATCTGCTCTCAAGAGCATAAACCATCCAGGACAGCGACTGCAGGTGAGGCATGACCTGCTTACGCTTATCATTGTGCACAGCCGCTGAGCAGGATCCATCTGCTTCTACAGTGTCCAGAGAGGTAAATGAAACAAGGAAAGATAGACGCCTCTGTCAGTGCATTTTTCAAATATTCTAAGGTGCGCTGATGTCTGTGACTTCGCCACTGACTTACTGTCACTGGTGTACCTGTGTATTAGGTGGGGGGAGGGAAAAGGAGGGAAGCATTCAATGGGCTTTTGCTTGATGTTTTGTAAAGTAATGCTCTGATTTCACAGACCAGGGAATCGATGTGAGGCTTCTATCAGGTTAAGTATATCTATCCCATTATACTTTGAAAATAAAATAACTGCAAGGTAGTTTCTTATTGCTACTGTAACTTAATTTGCATCTTTAAACAAGGACAAAGTTACCATTTTATATTTCTGGAGGTCAGAAATTCAAACGAATCTCATTAAGACTAAAATTAAGGTCCTGACATCAAGATGAAGTCCTTTCTGAGGTTTTTGGGTCAATTTTTTTTTTTTCCTTACCTGTCTAGCTTCTGGAAGCGTCCTTCGTTCATTCGGTGGCTCTTCCATCGGTTTTAACTCCGCCTCCTTTCCTTTAGCTCCGCCTCTTCTGCTTCATCTTTTCTCTTATGAGGACTCTGAATTGCTTTGAGTTTACGCTGAGGATCCAGTATTCAAAGTATTCAAAGGCTTTCCTTTAATCCCATCAGGTAAGTCCTGTTTGGCACGTGGGGTGAGGTTCCGCAGGGTCCAGAGATGAGAACAAGGACTTTGGGGAAGGGGTTTATTTTACCTGTCGCAGCAGTTCCTGAGCCCGTAGGATTCACTGACCTGTGCTCAAACTCCAGTTATCACCCGGCTCGTTCCGCCTCCACTCTCATTATAGAATCACAGTAGGCTCTTCGGTCTCCTGGTGTCAGGCCACACCAGTCCACGTTTTCAGCAGATCTTGAAAAGCGGGGGATTCTCCTTTCCCCGGTGAGGTTTACCTTGGTGAGCCGATTTAGTGTCTCTTTGGGAAGAAGTCCACACTGAATATGTTTGTTACGGGTTTGCAGCATCTCATCCCGAGGCACTCTGGCCTTTTCTTCATGCTGGGTCAGTGACCTTGACTTAAATCTGAAACTGAGTAAGTGGTCATAATTTTGCGTTATAGTGACTGACTCATTAACCTTCTGTCTGCCAGCCTTTTTTTGTTTGTTTTTGTTTTCTTGTATAAATCAAGCAACACTGCCATTAGCGATTTATCTATCTCTACACTAGTGACTTTAATACCTATCAGTTACTGCCATAAATTGGTACAGGTCAAGGGTTCCTGCTTCCCTCCCAGGCCCGGCTGCTCATTTTGAAATGATGTCCACCTTATCCCTACTGTTAAGTGATGCATTTCCCCTCCATCGTTTTGGTACAGGCTGTCTTTCCTGCTGCTATTTGAGAATCTACTTCCAGTACAGAACATCTGACCTACAGAGAAAAACTCTTTCTAAACTTCCCAGGAATCCTGGTGACTTCCTCAACACTGTATTGTTTTGTGCCATAATAAAAATAGAGGCTTATCTGGGCCATCCAAATAAATATATCAGATGGCAGATGCTTAGGCCAAATATGATTAACCAAGCCTGATAATTTCACTTCTTGGAGTCGAATGTGCCTTCATTTGACACTGATGCAAGACCGTTTTGATTTCTCCATTTAGTTTAATAACGGCTCTCACCAGGTCCATGGTTTAAATACCAGCCATCAAATACTTCGTTCCAGCTGCAGGTATCTTGACAACACTTTCATGACTGACCACTTGTTCTCTTCCTCCTCTTTGTTTTTATATGCCTTCAGTTGAATCTACTATCTAAGATTTATTATTCATAGCCTTTAATAGAGGAGAATAAACAAGTGATTCACTGACCTGTGCTCAAACTCCAGTTATCACCCGGCTCGTTCCGCCTCCACTCTCATTATAGAATCACAGTAGGCTCTTCGGTCTCCTGGTGTCAGGCCACACCAGTCCACGTTTTCAGCAGATCTTGAAAAGCGGGGGATTCTCCTTTCCCCGGTGAGGTTTACCTTGGTGAGCCGATTTAGTGTCTCTTTGGGAAGAAGTCCACACTGAATATGTTTGTTACGGGTTTGCAGCATCTCATCCCGAGGCACTCTGGCCTTTTCTTCATGCTGGGTCAGTGACCTTGACTTAAATCTGAAACTGAGTAAGTGGTCATAATTTTGCGTTATAGTGACTGACTCATTAACCTTCTGTCTGCCAGCCTTTTTTTGTTTGTTTTTGTTTTCTTGTATAAATCAAGCAACACTGCCATTAGCGATTTATCTATCTCTACACTAGTGACTTTAATACCTATCAGTTACTGCCATAAATTGGTACAGGTCAAGGGTTCCTGCTTCCCTCCCAGGCCCGGCTGCTCATTTTGAAATGATGTCCACCTTATCCCTACTGTTAAGTGATGCATTTCCCCTCCATCGTTTTGGTACAGGCTGTCTTTCCTGCTGCTATTTGAGAATCTACTTCCAGTACAGAACATCTGACCTACAGAGAAAAACTCTTTCTAAACTTCCCAGGAATCCTGGTGACTTCCTCAACACTGTATTGTTTTGTGCCATAATAAAAATAGAGGCTTATCTGGGCCATCCAAATAAATATATCAGATGGCAGATGCTTAGGCCAAATATGATTAACCAAGCCTGATAATTTCACTTCTTGGAGTCGAATGTGCCTTCATTTGACACTGATGCAAGACCGTTTTGATTTCTCCATTTAGTTTAATAACGGCTCTCACCAGGTCCATGGTTTAAATACCAGCCATCAAATACTTCGTTCCAGCTGCAGGTATCTTGACAACACTTTCATGACTGACCACTTGTTCTCTTCCTCCTCTTTGTTTTTATATGCCTTCAGTTGAATCTACTATCTAAGATTTATTATTCATAGCCTTTAATAGAGGAGAATAAACAAGTGATTATTCTGTACGCTGTTATCAAACATGAAATTTAACAAAGGAGACGTAGATGCTTGGGAGGAATTCCCTGACTTCTGTCTTCATCATTCTTCTTTTTTTGTTTCCTCTTTCTCCATATTCTTCCTAACCCTCATTACATTCAATGACTCTGCCTCTAATTTTTGTCTGTTTTCGCTAGATTTTCTTTCTTTGTGATACTTCACACATGAGGTGTTGCCCTGGCATTTCTTACATGGTGAATTGTACCTTTGCACATTTTGTTCTCTTGGGCCTTAAATTCATGTGTCAGCTACCATAGTAGAAGCTCTTTCCTATACTTTTACAAATGTCTTAGAGATCTTCTGGTTTTTTTTTTCCCCCCTTCAGATATTAATTACCCTTTTAGTTCATCCTGCAGAAATAAAATACATCAGCAGATTAGTCTTAAAAGTAGAATCATGCAAAATTCTCTATTTAAAACTCTTCCATAGATCTTAATGTCCTTAAGTTTGAATAGTTATCTCAACAAAGCATGTTAACAGCCTCCACAGTCTACCCCCAACCTAGTCATGGAAAATTGTCTCTCAAGATTCTCTCTCAACCTAACATGCTGGCCAAACTGTATACAATCATTTATGTCTCAGATATATTTTGCTTCAACTTATTTAGGATGATACTACTTAAGACTTGGCCTTCTATCACTTCTCATATTTTAAGCCAATGATAATATAAAATAATATGAATCTTTCCTTAATCATTTTGCAGAATAAATTTCACTCTTTTAAACTCAAAATCTCAAACTTGACCTTGTGCAAACATAATTCCCCACAATTTGTTTTGCTTCATCTTTCTTCTCTAACAAAAAATAAACAATTATAGAATTGACTCCTCTTTTGGCATTCCATAGAAACTTCATGCTTTTCTTTTTTTTAACAGATTAACAAGAGAAATTCTAAATTGAACTTAAGTAATTTCTGTAGTGCATTTATAAAAACATAAATTTAAGTGTGTAGAATTTGAGGCACTATGTATTTAAGCTTGTCGATAAATTTCAAAATAGCAAAAAGCAAAAATACCAACTGCAGAAGATTTATTATTCATAGCCTTTAATAGAGGAGAATAAACAAGTGATTATTCTGTACGCTGTTATCAAACATGAAATTTAACAAAGGAGACGTAGATGCTTGGGAGGAATTCCCTGACTTCTGTCTTCATCATTCTTCTTTTTTTGTTTCCTCTTTCTCCATATTCTTCCTAACCCTCATTACATTCAATGACTCTGCCTCTAATTTTTGTCTGTTTTCGCTAGATTTTCTTTCTTTGTGATACTTCACACATGAGGTGTTGCCCTGGCATTTCTTACATGGTGAATTGTACCTTTGCACATTTTGTTCTCTTGGGCCTTAAATTCATGTGTCAGCTACCATAGTAGAAGCTCTTTCCTATACTTTTACAAATGTCTTAGAGATCTTCTGGTTTTTTTTTTCCCCCCTTCAGATATTAATTACCCTTTTAGTTCATCCTGCAGAAATAAAATACATCAGCAGATTAGTCTTAAAAGTAGAATCATGCAAAATTCTCTATTTAAAACTCTTCCATAGATCTTAATGTCCTTAAGTTTGAATAGTTATCTCAACAAAGCATGTTAACAGCCTCCACAGTCTACCCCCAACCTAGTCATGGAAAATTGTCTCTCAAGATTCTCTCTCAACCTAACATGCTGGCCAAACTGTATACAATCATTTATGTCTCAGATATATTTTGCTTCAACTTATTTAGGATGATACTACTTAAGACTTGGCCTTCTATCACTTCTCATATTTTAAGCCAATGATAATATAAAATAATATGAATCTTTCCTTAATCATTTTGCAGAATAAATTTCACTCTTTTAAACTCAAAATCTCAAACTTGACCTTGTGCAAACATAATTCCCCACAATTTGTTTTGCTTCATCTTTCTTCTCTAACAAAAAATAAACAATTATAGAATTGACTCCTCTTTTGGCATTCCATAGAAACTTCATGCTTTTCTTTTTTTTAACAGATTAACAAGAGAAATTCTAAATTGAACTTAAGTAATTTCTGTAGTGCATTTATAAAAACATAAATTTAAGTGTGTAGAATTTGAGGCACTATGTATTTAAGCTTGTCGATAAATTTCAAAATAGCAAAAAGCAAAAATACCAACTGCAGAAGATTTTCTATGTACCAAATAAGAGAAGTGCACCAGTGTTCTTGAGTCAGTGTGACTTTTCTCTTATTCCTGTTGCTACTATGAAAGTTAATTGTATATCTTCCCAGATTGCTCATTTAGCCAAATTTCTAGAATTTATATTTGACTATTTTTGTTACAAATTGAAAGATTTGTAAAATTTTTACAAATTTGGGGGACTACATTCATCATAAATTGGGGCTTCACTTGTGGCTCAGGAGGTAAAGAATCTACTTGCAATACAGGAGATTCCAGTATGATCCCTGAGTTGAGAAGATATCCTGGAAAAGGGACTGGCTACCCACTCCAGTACTCTTGCCTGGAGAATCCCATGGACAGAGGAGCCTGGAGGGCTACAGTCAACGGGGTCATAAAGAGTCAGGCACAACTGAGCGACTTCCACTTCTCATTGTAAGTTGGAAGTTAGATGATTCAGGCCTCTTTATTTTGAACTGTATTCTTAATTAACAGTATAGAAACATTATTCTAAAGCAATAGATTAAACTGACAATCACTTAGCCATGATTTACTCATTTTACAGGTTATGTGGTTACAATGTAATATGACCTGTTTGCATTATGGTATGTCATTTCTAAAATTATCTGATATGTGTATCATTCAGTCCACAGATTTTCATGTTTGCATGCCAACTTTTTGAGATATAGTTCCAAACAATGAAAATCTATTTTTATGTAATTAATTCATTTTAATCTTTAGGACTTACAGATTATAAATGTTCTATTATTTAGGCATTCCTGAAGCTAAGACATGTATGTCTGGATGGGAACTTTTGAATACATTAAAGTAAAAAATTCAACAAAAATCCATTTTTAAAATGTGCACTTTGATTAGTTTGGGCATACACAGCCACTAGTGCAGTCTGGTTTAGAGATATGTGGTGTTTGTGTGAGTCTGAATGCTAAATGGTTGTTGTTGTTAAAACACAGAGAAGCAGGCCAAATGCTGAGTACCTAAGCACGTGTCCACTGCCGTGCAGGAGAATGAGCCCAAGACAGGCCAGTTAAGCTCCTCGCTGTTTTTGAACATATTTTCTGTTTGCTCATGGGCAAACTTGTTTATCCTGTTTTCTCTGACAGAATCCTCCTACCACAATATCCAACTGTCAGAATGCTCCCTGTTTGTCAATGTCTGTGTCAAATCCCAGCGTGTTCCCCGGAGTCCTTCTTTATGTCCTCATCCAGAAGTTCTGTCATGCAGATTTGAACTCCCATTGTGTGCTAACTTACGGCCTTTTGGGTTTGAGGGGGAAGATTTACCAAATATTATTTTCCATGGCCACAGTGGCTTCATGGTGTCTTTTAAAAGTAGAACACACTTAGTAATTAGCTACAAAAGAATAGCTAACTATACCTATATACTGTCTACTTATATACAATATACTACACTACTGTCTTTCTGTGAATGAGTGCATAGGCTAGTGTATCAGTCAACTTAGGCTGTCATAACAAAATGCCACAGGCTGGTTGACTTAAACAGCACACATTGATCTTCTCCTAGGTCTGGAGGCTAAAGGTTCATGATCAGGTTGATAGGAAATTTTGATTCTAATGATTCCTCTCTTCCTGTTTTGTAAATGGCCATTTTCTGGCTGTGTCCTTACATGGCCTCCTCTCTACAAGCGGAGAGAACTTTGGTGTCTTCTCGTCATAAGGATGTGTGCGTGCTTAGGCATTTCAGTCATGTCTGACTCTTTGCAACATGACCGTAGTCTGCCAGGCTCCACTGTCCATGGGATTCTCCAGGCAAGAATACTGGAGTGGGATCTTCCCAACCCAGGGATCAAATGTGAGTCTCTTATGTCTCCTGCATTGGCAGGCAGGTTCTTTACTACTAGTTCCACCTGGAAAGCCCCCCGTTCTTAAGGATTAGGGCTTCACCCCAATGGCCTTATCTGACCTTGCTTACCTCCATAAAGGCCTTTTCTTCAAATATAGTCGTATTGGAAGTTAGGGGTTTAACATTTGAGATTAGGAGGGAGCACAATTCAGTTCGTAATAATCATCAAAAGGTTCACCTCACCATGTACTTTTATTTTGAAAATTTTTTACAAAATTAAAATTAAGGTTTATTTATTTATGTATTCATGGCTGTGCTGGGTCTTTGTTGCTGCTTGTGGTTTTCTCTAGTTGTGGTGAGTGGCGCCTATTCTCTGGTTGCATGGGCTTCTCATTGTGGTGGCTTCTCTCTCTCTTTTTTTTTTTTTCAAATAATTACTATGTTTTAATTGGAGGATTTAATATATAAAGGGTGAGTCTATGGATACATTTAAATGACTCGTACAAGCTCATATCAGAAGGGTACTGGATACCAGTATTTCCCAAAGTCAAAGACAACCAGGTTCACAATCTATAAATGTTTTAAATTCACAGCATTCCTGACATGTGATTAATAGAGCCTCTCAACCGATTCCTCATTTGAAAATTATTGATACAAGATGCTCTACATAATAAACCTGTTTATTCTCTCTAACCTGCTAGAATATGACTTCAGTAAGGACAGTAGCTTTGTTTTCTTCTCTGCTGTGTTCTCCAGACTCCAGTGCTAGAGTGGGGTAAGGAGCTGGTGACGATTTGCTGAGTGAACACGTCAGTCATTCATAGGCTGGCCTTGGTCTCTAAGGTCAATTGAGATACAAATAGAGATGGACTTAGCAATTTTCAGATTATTTTGTCAATTCTAAATTGTTCATAGGGTAATGAAAGGAACTTTTATTAACAAATTATAGTAACTTTTTATAAAGAAATTTCCATATCAAGACTATTTATTTTGCTTAATTCTTGGTATAATAAAAGGGCAATCAAAAAGAGCATCCAATGCCCATCGACGAACGAATGGATACAAAAGTTCTGGTACATATATACAATGGAATACTACACAGCTATAAAAAGAAACACAGAAGAATCAGACCTAATGAGGTGGCTGAATCTAGAACCTATCATAAAAAGTGAAGTCAGTCAAAAAGAGAAGGATCTACACAGTTCCCCTGAAAGCCCCCGTTCTTAAGGATTAGGGCTTCACCCCAATGGCCTTATCTGACCTTGCTTACCTCCATAAAGGCCTTTTCTTAAATTGGAAGTTAGGGGTTTAACATTTGAGATTAGGAGGGAGCACAATTCAGTTCGTAATAATCATCAAAAGGTTCACCTCACCATGTACTTTTATTTTGAAAATTTTTTACAAAATTAAAATTAAGGTTTATTTATTTATGTATTCATGGCTGTGCTGGGTCTTTGTTGCTGCTTGTGGTTTTCTCTAGTTGTGGTGAGTGGCGCCTATTCTCTGGTTGCATGGGCTTCTCATTGTGGTGGCTTCTCTCTCTCTTTTTTTTTTTTTCAAATAATTACTATGTTTTAATTGGAGGATTTAATATATAAAGGGTGAGTCTATGGATACATTTAAATGACTCGTACAAGCTCATATCAGAAGGGTACTGGATACCAGTATTTCCCAAAGTCAAAGACAACCAGGTTCACAATCTATAAATGTTTTAAATTCACAGCATTCCTGACATGTGATTAATAGAGCCTCTCAACCGATTCCTCATTTGAAAATTATTGATACAAGATGCTCTACATAATAAACCTGTTTATTCTCTCTAACCTGCTAGAATATGACTTCAGTAAGGACAGTAGCTTTGTTTTCTTCTCTGCTGTGTTCTCCAGACTCCAGTGCTAGAGTGGGGTAAGGAGCTGGTGACGATTTGCTGAGTGAACACGTCAGTCATTCATAGGCTGGCCTTGGTCTCTAAGGTCAATTGAGATACAAATAGAGATGGACTTAGCAATTTTCAGATTATTTTGTCAATTCTAAATTGTTCATAGGGTAATGAAAGGAACTTTTATTAACAAATTATAGTAACTTTTTATAAAGAAATTTCCATATCAAGACTATTTATTTTGCTTAATTCTTGGTATAATAAAAGGGCAATCAAAAAGAGCATCCAATGCCCATCGACGAACGAATGGATACAAAAGTTCTGGTACATATATACAATGGAATACTACACAGCTATAAAAAGAAACACAGAAGAATCAGACCTAATGAGGTGGCTGAATCTAGAACCTATCATAAAAAGTGAAGTCAGTCAAAAAGAGAAGGACAAGTACAATATACTAACGCATATATATGGAATCTAGTAGGATGGTGATGATGGCACACTCAGTGAAGCAATGGAGAAACAGACATGGACAGTGGACATATGGACATTGTAGGGAAGGAACAGTGGGTGGGAGGCATAAAGGAAGTAGCATGAAGGCTACTTCATATGTGAAGAAAATAGCTATAGTCATTGCGCTGTGAGGAAAGGAGATCCTGCAGGGGTGCTGTGTTATGGTCTGGAGGGGTGGGAGGGGGGGATATGCATATGACAGATCTAGGAACATACATATCTGTAAAGAACAAAACTCTGTAAAAGTTAAAAGTAAAATAAACATTTTTTTTAAAAGAGCATCCAAGTTAGAAAATGTACATTTCTTATAAAATGTTATCTATATTAAAATAATAATTTTTTAAGTGTAAAACATTTGAGTTTATTTTTAATCAGTGACAAAGTGAACAATCATGAGCTGCACAGTAACGAATATATATTACATACATACAGCCCAGTGGATGCATTTATATTTAAATATGCACATGAACTGAGGTAAAAGCAGTGATCAAATGCCAATATCCACTAAGATACCATAAAGTAATATTAGAGAATAATGATCTGTAAAAGTCATGTTCTTCAGAGTGCTTTTATGAGATCTACTTATAATAGTACATCTAGGATACAAGAATTAGTTCTTTTATGAAACATAACAACTATTCATCCATGAAGTTTATAAAAGAAACTGAAAGCATTTTGACTGACAAGCCTCAAGAACTTGAAAGCAAAGTAGGCCAGTTGTTACAATTAAGTGTTTTCTGAAATACTTTGTACTCAGTGCCATCGACAGACGAGTAAAAATGCAAGCCAACGCATGATTGTTTGGTGGAGTAGTGGTAGTATGATATAAACATGAGGCATTTGGAAGGGGATTGTATGTTGGTTTTATGAAATGAATCCTAAGTGAACGTTTCTACGTCTTCGGTGGGGGTGGCAAGGACACTGTCCACATAAACAGTACTATAAAAAGAAACACAGAAGAATCAGACCTAATGAGGTGGCTGAATCTAGAACCTATCATAAAAAGTGAAGTCAGTCAAAAAGAGAAGGACAAGTACAATATACTAACGCATATATATGGAATCTAGTAGGATGGTGATGATGGCACACTCAGTGAAGCAATGGAGAAACAGACATGGACAGTGGACATATGGACATTGTAGGAAGGAACAGTGGGTGGGAGGCATAAAGGAAGTAGCATGAAGGCTACTTCATATGTGAAGAAAATAGCTATAGTCATTGCGCTGTGAGGAAAGGAGATCCTGCAGGGGTGCTGTGTTATGGTCTGGAGGGGTGGGGGGGATATGCATATGACAGATCTAGGAACATACATATCTGTAAAGAACAAAACTCTGTAAAAGTTAAAAGTAAAATAAACATTTTTTTTAAAAGAGCATCCAAGTTAGAAAATGTACATTTCTTATAAAATGTTATCTATATTAAAATAATAATTTTTTAAGTGTAAAACATTTGAGTTTATTTTTAATCAGTGACAAAGTGAACAATCATGAGCTGCACAGTAACGAATATATATTACATACATACAGCCCAGTGGATGCATTTATATTTAAATATGCACATGAACTGAGGTAAAAGCAGTGATCAAATGCCAATATCCACTAAGATACCATAAAGTAATATTAGAGAATAATGATCTGTAAAAGTCATGTTCTTCAGAGTGCTTTTATGAGATCTACTTATAATAGTACATCTAGGATACAAGAATTAGTTCTTTTATGAAACATAACAACTATTCATCCATGAAGTTTATAAAAGAAACTGAAAGCATTTTGACTGACAAGCCTCAAGAACTTGAAAGCAAAGTAGGCCAGTTGTTACAATTAAGTGTTTTCTGAAATACTTTGTACTCAGTGCCATCGACAGACGAGTAAAAATGCAAGCCAACGCATGATTGTTTGGTGGAGTAGTGGTAGTATGATATAAACATGAGGCATTTGGAAGGGGATTGTATGTTGGTTTTATGAAATGAATCCTAAGTGAACGTTTCTACGTCTTCGGTGGGGGTGGCAAGGACACTGTCCAGGCTGCCTTCTGTGGTGCTGGAGATCCTCAGAAATTCCCTCTGGCAGCTGCCAATCTTCAGGTGACTGCAAGCAGAACCATCTCTAAGTCTCCCTTAATTGACCCTTTACAGATATTAGCCTGTAATCATTTCTAAATGGTGTATAATGGAGTAAAAATACTTTTTTTCTCTTTTGTCTCCCACTTTCTCATCCTACTTCCTCCTGAAAAGAATCACAAAGTAAATCTTCACATGCCCGCTCCATTTTATACAACGAAAATCTCACTTGGTCTTAACTACTCATTAAAAGTTCAACTGGGACTAATATTTTTTATACAGCTGGACATAGTCCCAAATAACTGCATTTCTTATTAAAGTTTTGCTCATGGGGTGAAATCTTCTTGAAGTTGTCTTATTTCACCCCTTCTTGATTTTATAGTCAATAAAGCACTGACATTAGTGGTAAATATTTTGTGATGATACAGGAAGGGCCCCATGTTGTTACGTTGCCAGGACACTGCATGCTGAATGTTATTGGAAGCTGTCTCTACATTTTTTGAAATGGCCATGCCATTATTCTCTTTACCAATAATCTAGAATATTTAATTAGTTAATGTTTTATCACTCTGAAATTCACGATGTGAAATATTTGTCCAATATGTCAGCTGCATTGCTGTGAAGAACGAGAGTGTATTGTGAGGATTTTATTTATTGTTTTTTTTTCATGTTCGTAAATGAAATGAGCATACTCACGTGCGCACACAAAATATGTGTGCATATACTTACATGCAATTCTTATATATGTACATGTATACCTGTTTTATATATATATATATATATATATATATATATATATTCATCAGAATCAGATCTCCACTTTTTCTACATGAACAGCAGCTCTGTTTTAATACGGAATGTTTTCTAAAAATATAACAATTGTTCATGAGTAGCTTTTTAAACAGCTTACAACTGAAACTCTCAGTAATTGATTCCCCAATTCTGTGTATTTACTAAAATGAGAAAAAATGTCTCTATAATCAATAAATGGATTTCTGTGGAATAAAGCACCAGATAGGGGTTTCCTGGTGGTCCAGTGGGTAAGGACACCGCCTTGCAGTGCAAGGCACCTGTTCAATCCCTGGCCTGGGAAGATCCCACGTGCTGCGGAGCGGCTGGACGGATGTGTTCAATTACCGAGCTGGAGCTCTGGCAGCTGCCAATCTTCAGGTGACTGCAAGCAGAACCATCTCTAAGTCTCCCTTAATTGACCCTTTACAGATATTAGCCTGTAATCATTTCTAAATGGTGTATAATGGAGTAAAAATACTTTTTTTCTCTTTTGTCTCCCACTTTCTCATCCTACTTCCTCCTGAAAAGAATCACAAAGTAAATCTTCACATGCCCGCTCCATTTTATACAACGAAAATCTCACTTGGTCTTAACTACTCATTAAAAGTTCAACTGGGACTAATATTTTTTATACAGCTGGACATAGTCCCAAATAACTGCATTTCTTATTAAAGTTTTGCTCATGGGGTGAAATCTTCTTGAAGTTGTCTTATTTCACCCCTTCTTGATTTTATAGTCAATAAAGCACTGACATTAGTGGTAAATATTTTGTGATGATACAGGAAGGGCCCCATGTTGTTACGTTGCCAGGACACTGCATGCTGAATGTTATTGGAAGCTGTCTCTACATTTTTTGAAATGGCCATGCCATTATTCTCTTTACCAATAATCTAGAATATTTAATTAGTTAATGTTTTATCACTCTGAAATTCACGATGTGAAATATTTGTCCAATATGTCAGCTGCATTGCTGTGAAGAACGAGAGTGTATTGTGAGGATTTTATTTATTGTTTTTTTTTCATGTTCGTAAATGAAATGAGCATACTCACGTGCGCACACAAAATATGTGTGCATATACTTACATGCAATTCTTATATATGTACATGTATACCTGTTTTATATATATATATATATATATATATATATATATATTCATCAGAATCAGATCTCCACTTTTTCTACATGAACAGCAGCTCTGTTTTAATACGGAATGTTTTCTAAAAATATAACAATTGTTCATGAGTAGCTTTTTAAACAGCTTACAACTGAAACTCTCAGTAATTGATTCCCCAATTCTGTGTATTTACTAAAATGAGAAAAAATGTCTCTATAATCAATAAATGGATTTCTGTGGAATAAAGCACCAGATAGGGGTTTCCCTGGTGGTCCAGTGGGTAAGGACACCGCCTTGCAGTGCAAGGGGCACCTGTTCAATCCCTGGCCTGGGAAGATCCCACGTGCTGCGGAGCGGCTGGACGGATGTGTTCAATTACCGAGCTGGAGCTCTGGAGTGCATGCGCCCAGAGCCGGTGCTCTGCGAGGAGAGACGCCACCACGATGGGAGGCCCACAAGAGCCAAAGAACAAAGTTGGATGAAAATAGATAAATGAAAGACCAATAGAAGTGGCCCGCCTGCCCCTTTCCCTCCCCAACCTGTGCCACTGCGCCTCGCCCCCCCCCCCCCGCAAAAAAAAAAAAAAAAACAGATAAATCTCTAAGCTTGATGACTATAAAATAACACGCATTTTTATGCTCTTAAAATGAGAAAACAGAAAAGTCTTAAGAAGGCAAAAGTAGCAATAGTTGTCAAAAAGCAATATTCAAAAAATAAATTTTAGGGAGTGGTTAGAATTATGTGTAATAAATGTCTGAATATATCTTATTTCCTGACTATCAGTATACCATAAAGCAAAAATATAGACTGTTGTTTTAATAGCATTTATATAAGTATGCAAAAAGTAACTTCTGATTATTTTTACTACCAAATGTAAGGTAAAAAGAACAGTCTGATAATGTGGTGAAGTACTCGGTAGTGTTTTCCTCAGCTTTAATAGATTTTGCCAAACAACTTTCCAAAGTGATTTTACAAATTCACAATTTCATCAGGTCTGTATCCATGCCTAATCTTGGGATTTTAAATGAAAATTTTGGCCTCTTTTATTGATTATTTATTTATTTATTTTCATCCATCTTTATTCTTTGGCCTGTGTAGGCCTCCCATCGTAGTGGCCTCTCTCATTGTAGAGCACTGGCTCGTAATTGGACACACCAGTCCAGCCACTCTGTGGCATGTGGTATCTTCCTGGTCCAGGGTTTGAACCAGTGCCCCTTGCACTGCAAGGTGGACTCTTTACCCACTGGACCATTAGGGAAGCCCACCTTGGCATTTTCTAATGAGTTAAAAATGGACAGAGGAGCCTAGAGGGCTACAGTCCATGGGGTCACAAATAGTTAGACCCGACTGTGCAACTAACAGACAGAAATAATTTACCCATATTGCTGGCTATGAAGTATTTACACATTGTGGTTTTAATTTTAATTACCTGATTGCTAATGAATTTAAGTACATTTATCTGTGTTCATTTACAAGGCAAAAGAACTGTACCTCCCAAAGGTGTGGGTTTCCTAAAACTAAGAAACAGTTTTTTTTTTCTTTTCTTTCTTCCTTTTTTTTCTTTTTCTTTTTTTTCCCAGTGACCAGTATCTTCTAAAGTGCCTGGTTCAAAATCCGTATTAAATAAAAATGATATGACTCTCTGCACACAGAGGATACAAATAATTTGTGTCAGAGTAAAGAGTTGATAATATGTATAGACACTAGCTACACAGGAAGAACTAGAAGATCAAGTAACAACATATGTTAAATGGTGCTTTGAAATTTGGGAGCATGTTTGTCTCAAATCACAAATGAGATTCAACATCATCTTGCTAAGATGGTTAGTTTGCACTTGTATTGGTAAAGTCTACATTTTTAGCTGTAGTGTCTTTGTGCATTATATATTGGTGAGGAAATGGTCATTCTGAAGATTTCCTGTTCATAGTACCAGTATTTTATTTACTGTTATAAATGAATAAGCTAATTTTGGACATTTCTATCCTCAATACAAAACTTTTGTTCACTCTGAGTCTGTTTCTTCATTCTGTTTGACAGGATTTTTCCATTAACTTTCATGAGAAAGGTCATTTAGTATATTTAATATAACTAATTAAAGTAGCCTCTGTAGTGTGGATATCAAAGCTCCCACTTTGATTTATTTGATTATTTGCTTAAGATTAAACTGTTAGAGCGTCCCTGCTGGTCCAGTGGGTAGAGTCTGCCTTGCAGTGCAAGGGCCACTGGTTTGATCCATGACTGGGGAAGATCCCATGTGCCGTGGAGCGGCTGGACCAGTGTGTCCAATGAGGAGCCAGCACTCTGAAGCGCATGTGCCCAGAGCCTGTTCTCCGCAAGGAGAGGCTCACACAGGCCGAAGAATAAAGATGGATGAAGGTGAATGAATAAAGAACCAATGAAAGAGGCCAAAATTTAAAAAAAAAATAAGATTGGACTGTTAATCTTCAGAGCCTCTGTTCTGTCCCGATGTTTGGTTCTATAATATTTAGTGATAATTCTTATCTTTGGCATTAAAAAATGGACAGAGGAGCCTAGAGGGCTACAGTCCATGGGGTCACAAATAGTTAGACCCGACTGTGCAACTAACAGACAGAAATAATTTACCCATATTGCTGGCTATGAAGTATTTACACATTGTGGTTTTAATTTTAATTACCTGATTGCTAATGAATTTAAGTACATTTATCTGTGTTCATTTACAAGGCAAAAGAACTGTACCTCCCAAAGGTGTGGGTTTCCTAAAACTAAGAAACAGTTTTTTTTTTCTTTTCTTTCTTCCTTTTTTTTTCTTTTTCTTTTTTTTCCCAGTGACCAGTATCTTCTAAAGTGCCTGGTTCAAAATCCGTATTAAATAAAAATGATATGACTCTCTGCACACAGAGGATACAAATAATTTGTGTCAGAGTAAAGAGTTGATAATATGTATAGACACTAGCTACACAGGAAGAACTAGAAGATCAAGTAACAACATATGTTAAATGGTGCTTTGAAATTTGGGAGCATGTTTGTCTCAAATCACAAATGAGATTCAACATCATCTTGCTAAGATGGTTAGTTTGCACTTGTATTGGTAAAGTCTACATTTTTAGCTGTAGTGTCTTTGTGCATTATATATTGGTGAGGAAATGGTCATTCTGAAGATTTCCTGTTCATAGTACCAGTATTTTATTTACTGTTATAAATGAATAAGCTAATTTTGGACATTTCTATCCTCAATACAAAACTTTTGTTCACTCTGAGTCTGTTTCTTCATTCTGTTTGACAGGATTTTTCCATTAACTTTCATGAGAAAGGTCATTTAGTATATTTAATATAACTAATTAAAGTAGCCTCTGTAGTGTGGATATCAAAGCTCCCACTTTGATTTATTTGATTATTTGCTTAAGATTAAACTGTTAGAGCGTCCCTGCTGGTCCAGTGGGTAGAGTCTGCCTTGCAGTGCAAGGGCCACTGGTTTGATCCATGACTGGGGAAGATCCCATGTGCCGTGGAGCGGCTGGACCAGTGTGTCCAATGAGGAGCCAGCACTCTGAAGCGCATGTGCCCAGAGCCTGTTCTCCGCAAGGAGAGGCTCACACAGGCCGAAGAATAAAGATGGATGAAGGTGAATGAATAAAGAACCAATGAAAGAGGCCAAAATTTAAAAAAAAAATAAGATTGGACTGTTAATCTTCAGAGCCTCTGTTCTGTCCCGATGTTTGGTTCTATAATATTTAGTGATAATTCTTATCTGTCCATCTGTCATCTACTCATATAGTAATCATCTCTGTCATCCACAGCTTTAACAAGCTAAATGCCTGTTAATTATTATTTTTATATCTTGTAGCATAAGTTTTAAAGTTCGGATATTATTTGCATTAAAGTTCGGAAATTATTTGCATTCTTTCTGTTTTATTCTCTGTTACATCTAAATGAGTCATTTTTCTTTAAAGTTGAGACGTACTCAAAGTTACATGAAACTATCCAGAATATTGGGCAGGTCATTGAGGCCACGTGTTTCTGATTGTAGCTGGAGCAATACATTTGAAATAGAAGTGTTAATCTGTGTCTAATAATAATAAAAGCCCCTGCATTACATAGTGCACATTTTAAGACTGGCTCTTAAGAAACAATGAGGGATGTATTACATGAACATATTTAAAATGTGTTCAAAATTATCAGGAAATAGAGTGTCTTTGATTACGTCCGATGCTTCTACCGTAAAAGCAGAAAGAAAATTAACATTTAAATAAACTGTGGTAAATCTGTTTCAATAATAAGGCTGACAAATTTGTCTAGAATTTTAAAAGAGACTAACCTAATTTAAACCTTAATGACTTAACTATACGATGCAACACCAGGAACCACTACAGTCTGAGTTTAATTAAACATTTTAGCTTTTCTTTTTTAATCAGCTAAAACCACTCCGAATATTAACAGTGTTAAAGGCCTCCTGCATATTGGGCTCCAGTTAATATGCGATCTGCCAGGGAAGATACTCTATGCTGAGTCTCTTCTAAACATACTTAGATACAGTCCACAGAAAGGGATATCAGTGTAAAACCTCAGTTTAAAACCTATCTGGGGCTTCCCTGGTGGTCCATTGGGTAGGGACACCGCCTTGCAGTGCAAGGGGCGCCGGTTCGATCCCTGGCCTGGGAGGATCCCACGTGCCGCGGAGCGGCTGGACCGATGTGTCCAATTATCGAGCCCGAGCTCTGGAGCGCATGTGCCCAGAGCCGGTGCTCTGCGACAACAGAGGCCACTGCGGTGGGAGGCCCACATGGGCCAAGGAACAAAGATGCATGAAAATAGACAAATGAAAGACCAATAGAAGTGGCCCGCCTGCTCCCCTCCCTCCCCACCCCACTCCCACCAAAATAAATAAATAAATAAAATGTATCTGTTTTCAAGATATTTATTTTTATCTCTAATAGCAAAACCTCAAAATATAATTTAATGGGAGGCTAAAAAGTCACACACTCCTGCACATCAGAGATTTCAGTCATACAGAAGTATGACTCAATAGTTTTGTTGATTACAAAGTATTTTTATGTATTGATGATGTTTCTCTTAATAAAAGAATAGCAGTAAATTTGAGACAGTGATCCCTATTAAATTAGGGAAGTATATTAAAAATAGAAGTTCCATTTAGGTATTCATGACCGTTTAGAAATCTAAACAGCCTATATTTTGTTAGAAAATATGTATTATTAGTATCAGCAGCAAAAAATAAATAAGTTATCTGACACACACAATTTTTTTCTCAAATTCTTCCTGACTTTCCTGAGAGTAGAGCTTAGCTCTGTCCTTGAACTTAGTGCTGTCTCTATGTAAATGTATTTGTGCTGGTTCTGATTTATGAGCCATCGTGAGAGCTAAGCACTGTAACATACAACCTCAAGGTAATATCTTCTTGCCCATTTAATCCACGCAGGGACTTTCATACGTAACACGTGAACTTTAGATCCAATATCAGAAAAGGCAAGAAGGTCAAGCCGGAGCCCATAGACTCATTTTATAATTTCTGTTTCGTCCTGAACACTTCTATTTTTCCCTAGGAAAAATTTATACATAATAGATTTCTCCTTGATCTTCTCTATTATGATAGTTACTTTATTTCTTTCTTATTTCTAATATTAACTAAAAGTTTTCATCACGTGTCTATATTTCTTATTCCTTGCTAGTCATTCTGATGTGCTTTTGAAATGACTATACACTCTTTGAATATCTTCTTTTTCTTTTATAATATTGTGCATAACTATCTTTAGAAATCAAAATTATGGTCTTGATTCAGAGAGATTTTTATGGATCCTAAACCTTTAAGTACATTAGAATTAGTATTTTACATTATTGCAAACATCAAAAAAAAAACGCATTATGATTACATGTATAATATATATACCAATATTTGTAAATAGGAATTTAATGTTATAGTTTCTGTCGACTATTTTGTTGGTTTTGAAGAAATGGAACTTTTCTGTTAAACTTGTTATTATGATTTGTATTTGTTTTTTGAGAGGCAGTGTTCCAACTGTGGCTTTAGTAACATGAAAGTTCTTTTATTTCTCCAGTATCTGCTGAAATTGTGTTTTAGTTTTAGAAATAATGTGATAGGTTGGTGGTGAGTTGAGAAAAGGAATAAATATCTTTTTCCCTCTTTTTTTTTTTTTTCCCCATCAAAATGATAGTTTCCTTAGTTTAGAGGACATCTTGCTCTGACAGACATAAATTTTTAAGCTTGGATTTTCAGGGTTCTTAGATTTGTTCCTTTGTATCCAAAAATGTCCATCCCCAAAGCTAGGGGCCTATTCAGTTCTAACAAATGACTACATGTGGCTAGATTGTGCCTTAACAGGTTATACAACTCCAAGAGCCAAACCTTCATGTATTGTCTCTGATCATGGGGAGTTGTATCAGGTCAGCACACACACACAAACACACTTTTTGTTCTGTCGTTCTCAGAGTTGGGAGTTCAAGTGACTCTATATACTCTATTTCTTCCTTTCTCACTTGGTCTTCTAATGCCTTCGTTTGCAGTAAATTAGAAACATTCATCCTACTACGAAGGTAAACGTAGAGGCTTCTGACAGTACCATTTGATACAGATTGCTAGTGTCACATTTATACTCAGAAGAAAAGACTTCCATGTGCTCATAAGATTCATAAGAAATATGATCCAAAAATCCATCTGCATGCTGTGCTTCCTGAGGCATCTACATTCATTATAATACCCCTGTATAGCATTTACTTCCTTGTAATAGACTTGCTCAGTTTTTAATCAGTTTTGTGCAAGCCACAGAAAAATGAGTTCAGGGGTGTAGTCTCTCTTCTCTTTTACTGAAAGAGTTCGCATAGGATTGATTCCATTGTCTCATTAAATGCTTCAGCAGTATAGACGTTTTGATCTGTGGATCCATGGCACAGGGTTTATTAACAGATTGAAGTTCTTCAGGGATCATAGAAATGTTTGAAACTTTTATGACATTTTTAATTGTTCACTTTTAACAATAAATTTGTTTTCTTACCCAGGAAGAATCCATTTAAAAAAAAAAATTCCCTGACCTGTATCAGAGATCATCTCTTAAAATTAGTGTTAAGACAGGGAGACTAGAGAGTGTGAATTAATGGGTATGAGTGTTCAACTTCCATAACAAAGTAAGTAAAACATAGTTCTTAAGCCAAACCTTTGCCTAATGAGCTTGCAGTGAGCTACTAGAACTAACTTAAGATTTCAGTTGTCCATTACCACACTTACGAGTACTCGTTCTTCTTTCCCAGTTTTCCTGGAATGCCAGTGACTTACTTGCAGTGGTATGAAGATTGATAGAATAATATGTAGGTAATACCCTGGGCTCCTAGAGAGAAATCTGCTCAGGGAGAAGTAGTACTAGTATTGATACTCATTTTTGCCCTATTTTTAGAATGAGATGGAGGGCAGAAAGCTAGAAATCAGAAAGTGAAATTAAATGTGAGCTGCTTCATTTACAGTTCTTAAGTTGTTTAAAAGCACTCCCAAACCCTTTATACTTCAGTGTTCTCTGAAGTGCACGGCAATTCTTTTTTTTTTTTTTTAATTTTTAAAATGTTTTTACAGAGTTTTGTTGTCCACAGACATATATGTTCCCAGATCTGTCATATGCATATCCCTGGCTCCCTCCCCACTCCGCCCTTGCATTTTCAGTGATTTTCTTTTTTCTCTTCTCTTCAGAGGACACAGAACACGCAAACTCATGCATTGAGAATTTTGGATTATGGATCACAGTTTTCCTCTTCACTTCCTGCCTTCTGAAATACATCTACTTTTCTCATGAAAATGCAACGCCCTCACCTAATCCAGTGTATCATTATTTCTTACCTGAATTGATCTCATAACTAATGTGAGATATGATATAGCATACGCAGACGCACACACAGACATAGACACTCCCTTCCTCTCTCCTGCTCTATACACTCTGTATTGACACATTCTATGTAAAGAACAAATATCTCTCCATGGGCTTGATTTTGCCCTGATATCCTTTCTTTGCCATATTAATTCTTAAATATTCCTTCAGATATCAGTTAAATCATCTCTTCCTCAGGATGGATTCTCTTACTTTCTGGGTTTTGTCAGTTAATCTTATTGACTTAGCTTATGTATTTCTCCTTCAGAGAAAAAACTAGTTAGTGTTGTTAATTTATTTATGTGATAACTTAATTGATGCCTGCCTTACCTCATTACTAAGATATCCAAGAAAAATAGTTTATTCCATTTTGAAATCAACAAAATTAGAGATAGTAATCTTATCTATTACTACCTTATTGGATTGTTTAGTGTACTTCTGTGTCATACTCCCAAAAATATCATATAGAATTTAACTTTTAAATTATATTTTCAAACACCGTGTGGCATGATATGTAACAAGCATTTAAAGTATAAAATCCTGCATTCCTTATGTCCCACATGTATCATATATATATATATATATATGTATACATATATATACATACACAAACAAGTGCGTTTCATGCAATACCCAGATATCACAAACACAGACACCAGCATGCATTCACAATACATTCCTACTGTGCGACTAGAGATCACTTTTAATTTTCTCTTTCATGTCTACTATGTTTCTGAGAATTCCACATATTTCCATTTCCCAAAATATCCCACATGAGCATGTGTTACTTATTGAGGCAGGAAATAATAAAAGCAATCAATAAGCTTTCCAAAATTTCTCTTTGTTCTCATCTTTGTTTGCTGTTCGACAATTATGTAGTATGCCAAAACTAAAATTGCCTTGTGTTTTTTCATCATGGGGAGTCCATATTTACTCCTGCCATCTGGAAATGTGGTTTACCTACACCATAGAGAGTAGCAGATCATAAGACAATGAACGACCATATGTGGCAGAATTCAGTTTTGTTCCAAAATGTTGTACAGTAAAAATCTGATTGTGTGCAGTATTAAACCACCTGCATTGTCACTGAGAGGTATTTCCTTTGGTTTCTCAATAAGACTCTTCATTTGTTACTTTGTTTTTTCCCACGGATATTAACACTATAATTCATATATTCTCTGGTTAATTGAACTGTCATGCACTGAAATTAGTCTGAGATAATTACTCCTCCCACCTCCTACACAAAGGAACAATGTCACTACATATCCCTATTTCCTTCTCATTGTCACCATTATACCTGAGCTTCTATGATAGTTTCTTCACCCAAGAAAGCATGCTTAACTTGATAGAGGAGAATTCTGAGACCCTAAGTTAATTAATTCTAGCTAAGTAAATAATTTAGACTTCTGTGTCAAAAAAAAAAAAAAAAATTCCTCCAAGTTGCAGTCACTCCAAGTATTCTAACTTGCTTCCTTTGCAGCATATCTTTACTCATATTTAATAACTGTTAAATTTTTTAAAGTGGTAGTTAATGAATAAAGAAGCCATGGCATATTTATATAATGTGATATTATTGAGCCATGAGAAAAAAGAACATTCTGCCATTTGCAACAACACAAATGGACCTTGAGGACCACTATACTAAGTGAGATAAGTCACATATGAAGTATAGAGTTCTGTATGGTACAACTTATATGTGGAATCCAAAAAAACTGAACTTGTAAAAAAGTAGAATTGTGGTTACATGGGGCTGGGGGTTGGGCGAATTTGGTTAAATGTATAAACTTGGAACTAGTAGACAAATAAATTTTGAAGGTGTGATGAACAGCATATATTTACCACAAAGAAAGTTGGCTAAGAACATGGAGCCCACCTGCCAGCTGTCCGGAGAACACCTGGTTCTGCCGAGATGACCGCACTCCTGTGCAGACCAGGAGCAGCTGAGCAAGGTGGGTATGTGGTGCCAAACACTTTCCAGAGCAAACAAGAGGCACATTGTAGGTAATTAAGACTTAATACGTCTGAGGCATTTAAAGTGAATTAAACAAACTCAAAGGAGAATGATAAGGAAGGATCATCCTGGTACACTTGAACAGAGGGCAAGTACATTTGAGGATATGCAAGAGCGAATTAGCAGCCCTTAATTCTTTGGACCCAGTATATGAATTCACAGCAGGGAAAAACAAAGACAATTACCTTTGCCACATATGGCTAAGTGTTTTTGCCAGTCGCTCAGCACAGAATGGATGTGACTAATTTATGTCTTTGCCAAGATTCAGCTACAGAATCTACTTCTACTTCTATCTGAAAAGAGACTTATTATAAGCTATTTGTTGGCTGACAGATTTTGCAAGGTCCAGGAAATCACATTTTGTTACACACAGCCAGGACTTACTTGTGTCCCAACAGCATAATTTCTTAAGCAAAATAATTTGATCCACTGCATAACCCTAGACACTTGAAAGGCCAGAGGCTAGATACCAGACAGCAAGGACCTCTGCCAAAGATGCTGAGAACAAAGCAATAACCGCCACGGTGAGCATAGCTAGGAGAGCTGAAGGCATAGTCTGTCTTTACTCCAGCTTTCCAAGTTGTCCTTGACCTGTAGTCCACCTTCGGGAAAAGAGCACTCTTTGGTTCTACCTTTGGAAGGTATGTTAATGTAGAAATACCAAGAGGTAAAGGTTTGGGGCAGGTACTCTTAACAGATGGTGACTATAATATACCAATGAGTGTAAAGGTTTGGGGCACTATACTAAGTATAGAGTTCTGTATGGTACAACTTATATGTGGAATCCAAAAAAACTGAACTTGTAAAAAAGTAGAATTGTGGTTACATGGGGCTGGGGGTTGGGCGAATTTGGTTAAATGTATAAACTTGGAACTAGTAGACAAATAAATTTTGAAGGTGTGATGAACAGCATATATTTACCACAAAGAAAGTTGGCTAAGAACATGGAGCCCACCTGCCAGCTGTCCGGAGAACACCTGGTTCTGCCGAGATGACCGCACTCCTGTGCAGACCAGGAGCAGCTGAGCAAGGTGGGTATGTGGTGCCAAACACTTTCCAGAGCAAACAAGAGGCACATTGTAGGTAATTAAGACTTAATACGTCTGAGGCATTTAAAGTGAATTAAACAAACTCAAAGGAGAATGATAAGGAAGGATCATCCTGGTACACTTGAACAGAGGGCAAGTACATTTGAGGATATGCAAGAGCGAATTAGCAGCCCTTAATTCTTTGGACCCAGTATATGAATTCACAGCAGGGAAAAACAAAGACAATTACCTTTGCCACATATGGCTAAGTGTTTTTGCCAGTCGCTCAGCACAGAATGGATGTGACTAATTTATGTCTTTGCCAAGATTCAGCTACAGAATCTACTTCTACTTCTATCTGAAAAGAGACTTATTATAAGCTATTTGTTGGCTGACAGATTTTGCAAGGTCCAGGAAATCACATTTTGTTACACACAGCCAGGACTTACTTGTGTCCCAACAGCATAATTTCTTAAGCAAAATAATTTGATCCACTGCATAACCCTAGACACTTGAAAGGCCAGAGGCTAGATACCAGACAGCAAGGACCTCTGCCAAAGATGCTGAGAACAAAGCAATAACCGCCACGGTGAGCATAGCTAGGAGAGCTGAAGGCATAGTCTGTCTTTACTCCAGCTTTCCAAGTTGTCCTTGACCTGTAGTCCACCTTCGGGAAAAGAGCACTCTTTGGTTCTACCTTTGGAAGGTATGTTAATGTAGAGAAATACCAAGAGGTAAAGGTTTGGGGCAGGTACTCTTAACAGATGGTGACTATAATATAATTTCTCATTTTTGCATGTAGTTATGCCTAACCTAGATTCATTTATCTGCATGAAGGAAATGATAGAAATATGTAAGGAAGCATTCAGTGCATGTAGTTCACTCTTCCTTGGTCAATACTGGTAACACAGCACAAACTTGAATGAATTATAAGTCAAACTCAGGATGATGATTGTAATATTGTTAGATGCTCAAATGTAAAAGTGCAGATTATATGCTATCTTTCAAGTTAAGGCTCACAGTCAGGATTATTGGCAAAAATTAATGGGGAAAACAACCTCATCTGTTTCTCAGATGAACTGTGTCATCAGAACTGACAGCTTGATTAATGAGAAATGCTGGTACTTTATCTAAAAATAACGTAATTTAGTATGGCTTTTGGTTTAATGTTTGCATGTTAAGCACAGTTGTTTTTTGTTTTTTTTTTTAACCTGTCTCATGTGGATTGTCTTTGATTGTCAAAAGGAGATTTAGTTGGATAGATTTATGAGTTTAAGATAGAAGTTTACCTGGTTTTGGAATACCTGGGTAGTGACTGCTTCATAGTTTAAAACAATTACATCTGTCAGGAGAACCTGTCTGTCGTAGGTGAAGACTATTATATTTGAAGCATTGAATACAATGAACTGGAAACTTTAGAAAGGAAACACTTTTATCACTCTTCTGTGTGATATACTTCAAGTATTTATAGCAAACTCCTGTTATTGATATTGCAAATTGGTTCTAAAAGTGTCTTCTCACTTAACTGATGAAGCACTCCAGCCCCAGGTTCTCAAAAATTATTTGAAAGAAAACTCAGCTCTCATTTACTTTGTCTTCAGGATGAATTAAGGCAGTGTCTCCTCTATGTCATGACTGAGAATCCTATTTATAGGCATATGCTATTATGTCTTTGTGAAAATATCTCATGGGAGAATTTCAGGAATTTTTTTCATTTGGTTTTCAAGGATAAGTTCTAGAAATGTACTTTGGAAATTTATAGTGTATATCACTCTCTTTTCTCCAGGAGAAGTGAGTAGATTCTATGAATCATCATCTCTTTGAAAAAAAATGAAAATGTTAGTTGATCAGTCATGTCTGTCTCTTTTTGACCCCATGGATTATAACCTGCCAGGGTCCTCTGTCCATGGAATTCTCCTGGCAAGAATACTGGAGTGGGTAGCCATTTCCTTCTCCAGCATTATCTCTCTGTTTCCATCTAAATTCAGTGATGGAGTTCATTTCTCTATTTCTAGCTCTGAAGACTAAGAAGGGCCTCATAAATTGCACCTTATTTTATGTTAAATCAAGGGATGATGATTGTAATATTGTTAGATGCTCAAATGTAAAAGTGCAGATTATATGCTATCTTTCAAGTTAAGGCTCACAGTCAGGATTATTGGCAAAAATTAATGGGGAAAACAACCTCATCTGTTTCTCAGATGAACTGTGTCATCAGAACTGACAGCTTGATTAATGAGAAATGCTGGTACTTTATCTAAAAATAACGTAATTTAGTATGGCTTTTGGTTTAATGTTTGCATGTTAAGCACAGTTGTTTTTTGCTTTTTTAACCTGTCTCATGTGGATTGTCTTTGATTGTCAAAAGGAGATTTAGTTGGATAGATTTATGAGTTTAAGATAGAAGTTTACCTGGTTTTGGAATACCTGGGTAGTGACTGCTTCATAGTTTAAAACAATTACATCTGTCAGGAGAACCTGTCTGTCGTAGGTGAAGACTATTATATTTGAAGCATTGAATACAATGAACTGGAAACTTTAGAAAGGAAACACTTTTATCACTCTTCTGTGTGATATACTTCAAGTATTTATAGCAAACTCCTGTTATTGATATTGCAAATTGGTTCTAAAAGTGTCTTCTCACTTAACTGATGAAGCACTCCAGCCCCAGGTTCTCAAAAATTATTTGAAAGAAAACTCAGCTCTCATTTACTTTGTCTTCAGGATGAATTAAGGCAGTGTCTCCTCTATGTCATGACTGAGAATCCTATTTATAGGCATATGCTATTATGTCTTTGTGAAAATATCTCATGGGAGAATTTCAGGAATTTTTTTCATTTGGTTTTCAAGGATAAGTTCTAGAAATGTACTTTGGAAATTTATAGTGTATATCACTCTCTTTTCTCCAGGAGAAGTGAGTAGATTCTATGAATCATCATCTCTTTGAAAAAAAATGAAAATGTTAGTTGATCAGTCATGTCTGTCTCTTTTTGACCCCATGGATTATAACCTGCCAGGGTCCTCTGTCCATGGAATTCTCCTGGCAAGAATACTGGAGTGGGTAGCCATTTCCTTCTCCAGCATTATCTCTCTGTTTCCATCTAAATTCAGTGATGGAGTTCATTTCTCTATTTCTAGCTCTGAAGACAAAGCATTTTACAAATATAAATGCCAAGGGCCTCATAAATTGCACCTTATTTTTCATGTTATTGTTTTGGCCAGTCAGTGTCAAGGAACTACATGCCACCAAATCAGGTCTACCTGCTCGTGACTCAAAAAAATCAGTGCTTGAGAGAGACAGGTGTAAGTAGAAGGGAAAGGTTTGTTGAATCAGAAAGCCAGCAATGTACGAAAATGGAGGACTCAGCCTGCCCCCAAATGGCCTCCAAAGTTTCTGCTCAGCCACAAAATTGTTAAAGGGAAGAGGGGCAGTAATCTCAGTTAATCCGTGAGACAGGGGATCAGAGCCTTCATCCTCCCCCACTGCATGAAGACTCCTATACTTCCTGTCCTCTTCCTCAGGGCAGGATCTTGTTCACAGTCTGTTCATGATATTACTGAAGGGGAAGCTAGAGAAGGGATCTGGTCATCTGTTAATTATTCTTTTCCACTTCTTTGAACTACAGAAAGAACCGATAGAGGTGAGGGTGCCTGGTTGAAGGTTAGTGACAAGACAGAAAGGTGCCTCCTGTAGAGTTCTTTCAGGCAAAGAGATTTTCCTGCCAAAAGCTGCTTACATAGATACACAGGAAGACTGACCTCAGACAACAAAGTAAACCCATAGTAAGAATGAACTATATGAAAATTTTTAGTATAAACATTTCTTATTTTAACTGAAGTATCCTGGAAATATGTAATTTAATTGAAAATTTAAATGACAAAAATGAGATGTTCATCAAACCATGGCATATTTAAATATACAGAAGAAGCACCACTCATTTAGTTTTGGACAGAGAAGACTCAATCACAATATTCATGTTAATAATGAGTTTTGTCTTAATAGTGAAAGGACAATCTACGAAGTTTCTATCTAAATTTATATTTCATCTCCCCTTTCTTGGCTTAAGTTTTGCTACTTGTCTTCACTCTAATTATCCACTCTTCCCTTTCTGATTTCTCTGCAATTCCATTTCTCTTCAATTTCCTGTTCTAGTCACCTAACATTTTCTATGATCCTTCACTTTCATTCAGTGGTCCTTTAATCGCCATTCATTATGTAAGCCTGTCAGGAAGATGGGGAAACTAGTAATTTTCACAACCTAAAGAAGTTCTAGGGTCCAAAAAAATTTTTCATGTTATTGTTTTGGCCAGTCAGTGTCAAGGAACTACATGCCACCAAATCAGGTCTACCTGCTCGTGACTCAAAAAAATCAGTGCTTGAGAGAGACAGGTGTAAGTAGAAGGGAAAGGTTTGTTGAATCAGAAAGCCAGCAATGTACGAAAATGGAGGACTCAGCCTGCCCCCAAATGGCCTCCAAAGTTTCTGCTCAGCCACAAAATTGTTAAAGGGAAGAGGGGCAGTAATCTCAGTTAATCCGTGAGACAGGGGATCAGAGCCTTCATCCTCCCCCACTGCATGAAGACTCCTATACTTCCTGTCCTCTTCCTCAGGGCAGGATCTTGTTCACAGTCTGTTCATGATATTACTGAAGGGGAAGCTAGAGAAGGGATCTGGTCATCTGTTAATTATTCTTTTCCACTTCTTTGAACTACAGAAAGAACCGATAGAGGTGAGGGTGCCTGGTTGAAGGTTAGTGACAAGACAGAAAGGTGCCTCCTGTAGAGTTCTTTCAGGCAAAGAGATTTTCCTGCCAAAAGCTGCTTACATAGATACACAGGAAGACTGACCTCAGACAACAAAGTAAACCCATAGTAAGAATGAACTATATGAAAATTTTTAGTATAAACATTTCTTATTTTAACTGAAGTATCCTGGAAATATGTAATTTAATTGAAAATTTAAATGACAAAAATGAGATGTTCATCAAACCATGGCATATTTAAATATACAGAAGAAGCACCACTCATTTAGTTTTGGACAGAGAAGACTCAATCACAATATTCATGTTAATAATGAGTTTTGTCTTAATAGTGAAAGGACAATCTACGAAGTTTCTATCTAAATTTATATTTCATCTCCCCTTTCTTGGCTTAAGTTTTGCTACTTGTCTTCACTCTAATTATCCACTCTTCCCTTTCTGATTTCTCTGCAATTCCATTTCTCTTCAATTTCCTGTTCTAGTCACCTAACATTTTCTATGATCCTTCACTTTCATTCAGTGGTCCTTTAATCGCCATTCATTATGTAAGCCTGTCAGGAAGATGGGGAAACTAGTAATTTTTCACAACCTAAAGAAGCTTTTGGACCTACTGGGTTGAATCTGAGATAAATTTTTTCTTGTTATATCAGTGAATATAACCCATCTCTCTTTTTTGGTGGGGGATGGGGGGGTTGAGAGGGAGGCGGGCAGGTGGGCCACTTCTATTAGTCTTTCATTTATCTGTTTTCATCCATCTTTGTTCCTTGGCTCCTGTGGGCCTCCCATCGCGGTGGCCTCTGTTGTCACAGAGCACCGGCTCTGGGTGCATGCACTCCAGAGCTTCAGCTTGGTAATTGGACACATCGGTCCAGCCGCTCCGCGGCACGTGGGATCTTCCCTGGCCAGGGATGGAACTGGCGTCCCTTGCACCGCAAGGTGGTGTCCTTACCCAGTGGACCACTAGGGAAGCCCTAACCCATCTCTCTTGGTGAAAGCATATACGACTCTTAAAAAGAAATTAATTTTACCTAGGTGTAAGCTAATTTTTTTAAAATGAATTCTTCCTTATATCGTGAAATGTGGAATATTTAAATATGTGAATAGAGGTTATATGTTTGTATATATATGTAAATGGTAATTATTTTATATACACATTTTTGTGGGTATAGAAACAGTCTTCCTAGAAATGTAGGATCTCTTTACACATAATAGTCTAATATATAATTTAGCTTGCATATTATTAGTTTACTACCACTCTCTTGTCTGGATCTTTATCTTCTTAAATCTGTGTTGATTTATCTGTCTATATAAATTTGCATTTTTTAGCTGAGATAGCAGAAGAGATGATTTGTTGTACAGGTGTTACATCCTACCACAGCTGAGAAGAGAACTAGTCCAGAACATCATAGGTCCAGGGTAAAAGACCAATAGGGATTGCTTCGATAGGAGCAAGGTGGGTCTCCTGAAGGTGGGGGAGGCAATCAGAATGGCCGCAGATGTTCCAGATCCATTGAGACAACTTCTAGAAGCCAGGAAGGCAGTACAGCCATTTGTACCAGCGTCCATAGCTGCTGGATCCCCTTGTTTCTGCTTCTGTAGCTTTCATGGGTGTACAAGTCTTCTTGGACCTCTGCCTCATCTTTCCCCTTCTGTGCTTCAGCCTACCTATTCGCTGCTTCTTCACTTCTCTCTCATCCTATGGAGGTTTCTCAAATGATGGTATTGAGGCTGAGAGTCAATTTGCATTTAAGTTTTGGCCCTGCTATTATTTTTGTGACCTGCAGCAAATTTTCAGGCTTCTGAAACTTGCAAGGTCTTCTAATGTTCTCTAAAAACATCTTCTTAGTAGTATAATACTGGAGCTTAAATGAATAATCTATACATTTCACAGAAAAAAAATGCAAGTTTAGTTCTATAATACATACAGTTATAAAAGGATATTTATGAATGTAATTGTATAAATGAATTTGTTCATGAATGTACATATTGTATATACAGTATACTGGCTTTCATAAATTTGATGGCATATATATCAAATTTCCCATAATACCTGAAATCATATTTGCCTTCATGTGGAAGAAAAGAACTCTATGTATATTCACGAAGTTGTAAAGAAAATAAGATATGCCTCCAAGGTAAACATATACTTACAAGCAGGGAAAGAATGAAAGGAGAATATATTTAGTGATTAAAATATATCTAGGGAAATGTATCTTTTTTGGTTGTTTCTATCATCTATTTTTCTAGTTATTTGAGAAAAAGTAATCATAAGTATTAATCATGTTTCTTTGGGTATATATTTTACAAGCTTTTTCTTCTCACTGTCCATGTAACTTGCTTCTCCTGTTTCTTAAACCTGATTCTGGTCCCCCTTTTTTCATTCCCCTGCATTTTAACATGTAATTTATTGGATATGGAGAACAAAGTTGTTTCTGTAGCAGTATACCTCCATTTCTGTAATGAAAATCAATTTTAAAATACAACACACCATGTTAACATTTCCTCTAAAGCTTTTAAAAGAATATTGACACTAATATTTTCATGATATTGAAAGAGTTTGTTATTAAGACATTTTTCAGAAAGGCAGCTTAAAAATTTAATCACCTTATAATATTTTGTCATCTGCTGAAAAAAAACAATCTAATGAGCAGGGTTCTGGGAAGAGTAAGCATATTGAAGTTTATTTACATATTGATAAAATCTGCTGTACTAGTTTTCAGGCTTCCCTGGTGGCTCAGTGGTAAAGAATCCATCTGCTAATGCAGGAGACACAGGTTTGATCCATGGGTTGGAAAAATCCCCTAAAGAAAGAAAGGGCAGCCCACTCTGATAGTCTGGCCTGGAGAATCCCATGGACAGAGGAGCCTGGAGGGCTACAGTCCATGGGGTCACAAAAGAGTCAGACACGACTCAGGAACTAAACAACAACAAACTGTACTAGTTTGTTGGCAGCTAGGCCTGCGAAAAGAAAGTACCACAGGCTGTATGGTTTAAACCACAGAAATGTGTTTTCCAACAATTCTGGTGGCTAGAAGGCCCCAGGTCAAGATGCCAGCAAGTCTGGTTTCACTGGAGGCCTCTCTCTTTAGCTTGTGATGACTGTCTTCCCTCTGCGTTATCACAGGTCCTGTGCACTGTCTGTGTCTGCTCTGTCCTTAAGAGGCCACCAGTCACCTTGGCTTAAGACTCACCCTGTGACCTCATTGCACCTTCCTTACCTCCTCAAGGCCCCGTCTCCAAATAAAGCCACAGTCTAAGGTACAGGGTGTTAGGATTGCAATGTGTGAATTTGCAGGGCACTCAGTTCCGCCTACTCTACATTCATTAGTACCAAGAGGTATAAAAGAGACTTTAATAAGATTTTAAATATACATTTTAAAAAATCTATCTGAGAATTATCTGAGAATAAAAAAACATCATCTAAATACTAGTAATCATCTCTTGAGAACAGACATTGTGTTTTGTCCCCAAATTTGTCACTGACTTCTTTCATATTTTTGGAATATATGCAGTGTACAGTGAGCGTCCCAGGTGGCATTAGTGGTAAAGAACCCGCCTTCCAACACAGGAGGCATAAGAGACATGGGTTTGATCCCTGGGTGGAGAAGGTCCCCTGCAGGAGGGCATGGCAACCCCCTCCAGTATTCTGGCCTGGAGAATCCCATGGACAGAGGAGCCTAGCAGGCTACAGTCCATGGGGTCACAAAAGAGTCAGACACGACTCAGGAACTAAACAACAACAAACTGTACTAGTTTGTTGGCAGCTAGGCCTGCGAAAAGAAAGTACCACAGGCTGTATGGTTTAAACCACAGAAATGTGTTTTCCAACAATTCTGGTGGCTAGAAGGCCCCAGGTCAAGATGCCAGCAAGTCTGGTTTCACTGGAGGCCTCTCTCTTTAGCTTGTGATGACTGTCTTCCCTCTGCGTTATCACAGGTCCTGTGCACTGTCTGTGTCTGCTCTGTCCTTAAGAGGCCACCAGTCACCTTGGCTTAAGACTCACCCTGTGACCTCATTGCACCTTCCTTACCTCCTCAAGGCCCCGTCTCCAAATAAAGCCACAGTCTAAGGTACAGGGTGTTAGGATTGCAATGTGTGAATTTGCAGGGCACTCAGTTCCGCCTACTCTACATTCATTAGTACCAAGAGGTATAAAAGAGACTTTAATAAGATTTTAAATATACATTTTAAAAAATCTATCTGAGAATTATCTGAGAATAAAAAAACATCATCTAAATACTAGTAATCATCTCTTGAGAACAGACATTGTGTTTTGTCCCCAAATTTGTCACTGACTTCTTTCATATTTTTGGAATATATGCAGTGTACAGTGAGCGTCCCAGGTGGCATTAGTGGTAAAGAACCTGCCTGGCAATGCAGGAGGCATAAGAGACATGGGTTTGATCCCTGGGTCAGGAAGATCCCCTGGAGGAGGGCATGGCAACCCACTCCAGCATTCTTGCCTGGATAGTCCCTTGGGCAGAGGGAATGAATGCACTGTGGTCAGTAGGGTTGCCAAGAGTTGGTCGTGACTGAGGTGACTTAGCATTCACACACGCGTTGTTCAATAAATGATGATTTGAGTTCATGATTGGTAGAATATGTAGTAAAAGAATAAGTGAACAAATCATCTGAGCTGAAAAATGAAAGGTACAGAAATTGTACTATACTAATTTTACAGTGCTATTATTATACAATCAGTGTACTCATATGTCTATTAAGAAATGTAGCAATGAATGGTAGGCGTGTTTTAATCTTTCTACCACTAAAAGCCTGCGTTCAGATTTACTTTCTTCAGTAATTTTAGTTAGTCTGCTTATGATTATTTTAGGCTCTCTGCTTTAAGTTAGCAGTGGGAGCTGCTCTTGAACCACACATTTGCTCACATCTGCAGGCATGCTACATAAAGAAAATACTGAAATCTAGGTGTGGATATGCTTTGTCTGTGTAAATTAATTTGTATGATCATCAGGGCCAGAGGCTGCACTTTTTACTTCTCCCACAAAACACCTAAATAGGTTTTCTATACACAGTGGTAACCCAATAAATTCCCTGCTAACGAATGCATCACCCATTCATGAGCCCTCAGCTGATACTTTTTGTCTTTTGCTGTCTACAAGTTGAAGTGTACATTTCAATTAGAGCTCCACTTACTAAGAAGACAGATTTGTCACCGAAACCAGAGAAGGCAATTTGTCATGTTGTTTTCATGAAGCCATAAAACAGTATTTCTGACTCAAAGTGATATTTGGGGATTACTATGCCACATCCTGAAATTCATAAAATGCAATATATGTATGCATAGCGGACGAGGTGCATTTCAGAAATGAAAATGATTGCAGTGCACAGAGTCTGTAAATCAATTTGTGAAGCACTTTGGATGGAAGGGCCTAAACAATAAACATAGGTTGTAGAGGAGACATATTTGTTGTGTGAATACAGTCTCCTCTGCCGTAGCGTTCTTTAATGCTCTACAGTCTCCAAGACAGATTGTAAAACTATTTTTCTTTTATGAAATTTCAACACATATTTTTTAATAGAAATTTATTCATGAACACTTTTAAAATCCCTCAGTTTTGGGCCAGGGAATGAATGCACTGTGGTCAGTAGGGTTGCCAAGAGTTGGTCGTGACTGAGGTGACTTAGCATTCACACACGCGTTGTTCAATAAATGATGATTTGAGTTCATGATTGGTAGAATATGTAGTAAAAGAATAAGTGAACAAATCATCTGAGCTGAAAAATGAAAGGTACAGAAATTGTACTATACTAATTTTACAGTGCTATTATTATACAATCAGTGTACTCATATGTCTATTAAGAAATGTAGCAATGAATGGTAGGCGTGTTTTAATCTTTCTACCACTAAAAGCCTGCGTTCAGATTTACTTTCTTCAGTAATTTTAGTTAGTCTGCTTATGATTATTTTAGGCTCTCTGCTTTAAGTTAGCAGTGGGAGCTGCTCTTGAACCACACATTTGCTCACATCTGCAGGCATGCTACATAAAGAAAATACTGAAATCTAGGTGTGGATATGCTTTGTCTGTGTAAATTAATTTGTATGATCATCAGGGCCAGAGGCTGCACTTTTTACTTCTCCCACAAAACACCTAAATAGGTTTTCTATACACAGTGGTAACCCAATAAATTCCCTGCTAACGAATGCATCACCCATTCATGAGCCCTCAGCTGATACTTTTTGTCTTTTGCTGTCTACAAGTTGAAGTGTACATTTCAATTAGAGCTCCACTTACTAAGAAGACAGATTTGTCACCGAAACCAGAGAAGGCAATTTGTCATGTTGTTTTCATGAAGCCATAAAACAGTATTTCTGACTCAAAGTGATATTTGGGGATTACTATGCCACATCCTGAAATTCATAAAATGCAATATATGTATGCATAGCGGACGAGGTGCATTTCAGAAATGAAAATGATTGCAGTGCACAGAGTCTGTAAATCAATTTGTGAAGCACTTTGGATGGAAGGGCCTAAACAATAAACATAGGTTGTAGAGGAGACATATTTGTTGTGTGAATACAGTCTCCTCTGCCGTAGCGTTCTTTAATGCTCTACAGTCTCCAAGACAGATTGTAAAACTATTTTTCTTTTATGAAATTTGAACACATTTTTTTTAATAGAAAATGATTCATGACCTAGTGCTGATTTCGTATTTTTACATATGATTTGATTTGACTTAACCACCTTCCTTATCTTCAGAATTATTTCTTATCAAATTCTGGTTCTCATTGTCTGGCTTTTATAAATTTATAAATATACTTACTCAATAAAATGTTCCATTAGAATCTTTTTAATAATTGCTAACAAATTAAATATGGCCAATATAGTATGGGGGTAAGATGGTGATATTCTAGGAAATACACATATTTATTTTTTCCAGTGATAATGACCCATTGCTGTAATTTTCTCTGAATCATTTATAGATCATAAGGGTATTCATCCCAAAATATAAAAAGCATGAACCACCAGAAAATAACGATGGAATGGCCAACCATAGCTAACAATTTTAAAATAATTCTCAAACATTATTCAGTGCCCAGTGAATATTTGAATGTCCTCAATTATTCACAAACTGTATTTTTATCTTTAAATAGATACAGTAAAATGTCTGTTGCTCTTGTGGTATTTCAGGAGAAACTATGGTGTTTCTACTAAAGATGAAGGACATGACTGGTTTCATAGGATATTTATAAAGTGAAATTCGTAAGATTTTGGAGGTCATTAATTATTTTGGAGGAGTATAATGAGAGGAACAAAGATACCAAGGTGGGTTTTTTGTACAACTGGATTTTACTCTTTTGAATGTTGATGTTCCTTCCTAAACTAAATGATACTGAAGTAGGAACAGGTCCAGGTTCAACATGCACCCTTTGGATGTCAGTGTCTACATGGCATCTGATTGCAGTCATTGAGTTCTGTAGGTTGGGGGAGAATGGAGGCAAGGTAGAACCTGATGACCATGAGGGCATGGAGAAATGAGCACTACACTCATCAGCGTTTGTAAAGGAAAGAGAACTCTAGGCAAGGACTGGAAAGTGACTGAGCAAAGACTTATGCTTGAGGAAAAGAGTCTTTGGAGAAAGGTGAATTGATCACAAGTGTCAGATTCTACTCAGAGTTCACTAAACTAGCGTTCTTTAATGCTCTACAGTCTCCAAGACAGATTGTAAAACTATTTTTCTTTTATGAAATTTGAACACATTTTTTTTAATAGAAAATGATTCATGACCTAGTGCTGATTTCGTATTTTTACATATGATTTGATTTGACTTAACCACCTTCCTTATCTTCAGAATTATTTCTTATCAAATTCTGGTTCTCATTGTCTGGCTTTTATAAATTTATAAATATACTTACTCAATAAAATGTTCCATTAGAATCTTTTTAATAATTGCTAACAAATTAAATATGGCCAATATAGTATGGGGGTAAGATGGTGATATTCTAGGAAATACACATATTTATTTTTTCCAGTGATAATGACCCATTGCTGTAATTTTCTCTGAATCATTTATAGATCATAAGGGTATTCATCCCAAAATATAAAAAGCATGAACCACCAGAAAATAACGATGGAATGGCCAACCATAGCTAACAATTTTAAAATAATTCTCAAACATTATTCAGTGCCCAGTGAATATTTGAATGTCCTCAATTATTCACAAACTGTATTTTTATCTTTAAATAGATACAGTAAAATGTCTGTTGCTCTTGTGGTATTTCAGGAGAAACTATGGTGTTTCTACTAAAGATGAAGGACATGACTGGTTTCATAGGATATTTATAAAGTGAAATTCGTAAGATTTTGGAGGTCATTAATTATTTTGGAGGAGTATAATGAGAGGAACAAAGATACCAAGGTGGGTTTTTTGTACAACTGGATTTTACTCTTTTGAATGTTGATGTTCCTTCCTAAACTAAATGATACTGAAGTAGGAACAGGTCCAGGTTCAACATGCACCCTTTGGATGTCAGTGTCTACATGGCATCTGATTGCAGTCATTGAGTTCTGTAGGTTGGGGGAGAATGGAGGCAAGGTAGAACCTGATGACCATGAGGGCATGGAGAAATGAGCACTACACTCATCAGCGTTTGTAAAGGAAAGAGAACTCTAGGCAAGGACTGGAAAGTGACTGAGCAAAGACTTATGCTTGAGGAAAAGAGTCTTTGGAGAAAGGTGAATTGATCACAAGTGTCAGATTCTACTCAGAGTTCACTAAACTAAGATCTGTGAAGTGTCCCACCCTTTAAAAGATAAGGGAACCAATATAAGAGGCCAAAAAAAAAAAAAAGAACTTGGGGCCAAAGATCCAATTTATTTATTTATTTTTTATTGTATAACTATTTTATTTTACTTTTACAGAGTTTTGTTAGAATTCCTTCAGGGTCTTGTGAAAGGGCTGACTGTGCTTAATGTTTGTTTTCTTCCCTTTTACAACTGATTACTATTATTGACAACACAGGATGTGTCCAGATTAGAAATAAACAAGTGACAAGTATCATCAAAATTATTTTATCTCAAATATTTTTCTCATTAATCAAGGCTTTAAACCACTGTAATAACCACTCCCTAAACCTCAGCCCAACCATAACAAAACTAGAAAAGCAAAGGATGGAAATACGAGATGATATCTTGAATCTTAGCTTCCATTTTCTTTCTTACCAAATAGGCATACAGTTATTTTAAGGAAAAAAAGAATGTGATAATGCAAAGAACAAGAAGCGTATGAGATGACTTAGGAACCTCTAAAGAGAGTCATTACATCCATCTGAGGTGATTATGGAAATATCAGGAACTGAGGTCACATTTAAAATAGTTCATGGAAAATCAGTAAGAATTCTGTAAACAGAAATGGAAGTGAGAAAAATCATCATCAAGAAAGGAAGCAGTAACTAGCACTGCAATGCAAAGTGGAGGAAAATGCATATTTTTGTATAATAAATATTCTATTTTGAGTATAACCTGTTTAAGAGAAGTATGAGGGGAAAAAAAGGAGAGAATACGATTATGCTTGAGTATAGAAGACTATGCATGCTAGGCTCAGATGGTGTGGCTTTTATATCAAGTTGTGATTGGTCTAGAAAACACTTATTTCAGGCACCCAGGAGGGACTGATGGCTTCCCACATGGCGCAGTTGTTAAAGAATCTGCCTGCCAGTGCAACAGCTGCAAAGGACACGGGCTCGATCACTGATTGGGAAGGTCCCCTGGAGCAGGAAATGGCAACCCACTCCAGTATTCTTGCCTGGGAAATCCCATGGACAGAGGAGCTTGGCTGCAGTCCCAGGGTCTGCAAAGAGTCGGACACAACTCAACTCGCACAACTATAATGAGGGAATAGGGCATCCGCAGGAGTGCCGCCGCTGGGAAGTGTTGAAAATGTATTTTGCACATGCTTTTCTTTTCCATACACTGTTTATTATCAGATGTTTTGTGTCAGGTTTATAAGAATGAATATATATATGTGTATATATATATACACACACATATATACGTATATAAATATATTTAAATCTGAACTATAGTACTAATATCACAGTATTTCTAAATGCATTTGGGATACAGTGTGGTACACAGTCATCAACACAGTTTAACAAATATTTACAACTCTGTTTTTCCAGACTAATGGAAAAAATGAACTCTCCAGCTCTCTTCAGAGTTTGTAGTAACCATGGGAATTACTGTAGTCAATGTCTTGTAAACAAAAATGCGCTCCTTACCGCTAAAACTTGAAGGACCAGAATGCTTTTTACCATATATTCTGCCCACTGCCATGGCGATGCAGAAAGTCTGTCACACTAATTAGCAGTATCCTTCTGTTACACCACACAGGACATGTAATGTCAATAAGGGATAGGCACCAAGACTGAACAGTTGTTTGAGTCTTCAGTAAAGGTCAGCCCAACCGAATACAATGATGGCGAATGAATGGCCATGGACACAAGGCCACCATGAGTTTCAGTCCTTTTTCTATACATTTTCACGTGTTTGACTATAGGAAATTCTGTACCTTCTCAAATTGTTCTTATTATTGGTCATAGTACACATCTAATATGCCTTCCCAGATGGCTCAGTGGGAAAGAATCTGCCTGCCATGCAGGACACACAAAAGACATGGATTTGATCCCTGGGTTGGGAAGATCCCCTGGAGAAGGAAGTGGCAAGTCACTCCATTATTCTTGCTTGGAAAATTCCATGAACCTGGAAAATTCCATGAGCCTGGCAATCTGTAGTCCACAGGGTCGTGAAAAAGTTGGACTGATTTAGTGACTAAACAACAATACACCTAGTGTACACAAGGCACTTAGTATAGAAGATATTCAATCAGATGTATCTATTAGTAGTAGAAAGTTGTCTACAGTGCAGAACTAGACACATTCATTCCAGTTTGCCTGGGAAATCCCATGGACAGAGGAGCTTGGCTGCAGTCCCAGGGTCTGCAAAGAGTCGGACACAACTCAACTCGCACAACTATAATGAGGGAATAGGGCATCCGCAGGAGTGCCGCCGCTGGGAAGTGTTGAAAATGTATTTTGCACATGCTTTTCTTTTCCATACACTGTTTATTATCAGATGTTTTGTGTCAGGTTTATAAGAATGAATATATATATGTGTATATATATATACACACACATATATACGTATATAAATATATTTAAATCTGAACTATAGTACTAATATCACAGTATTTCTAAATGCATTTGGGATACAGTGTGGTACACAGTCATCAACACAGTTTAACAAATATTTACAACTCTGTTTTTCCAGACTAATGGAAAAAATGAACTCTCCAGCTCTCTTCAGAGTTTGTAGTAACCATGGGAATTACTGTAGTCAATGTCTTGTAAACAAAAATGCGCTCCTTACCGCTAAAACTTGAAGGACCAGAATGCTTTTTACCATATATTCTGCCCACTGCCATGGCGATGCAGAAAGTCTGTCACACTAATTAGCAGTATCCTTCTGTTACACCACACAGGACATGTAATGTCAATAAGGGATAGGCACCAAGACTGAACAGTTGTTTGAGTCTTCAGTAAAGGTCAGCCCAACCGAATACAATGATGGCGAATGAATGGCCATGGACACAAGGCCACCATGAGTTTCAGTCCTTTTTCTATACATTTTCACGTGTTTGACTATAGGAAATTCTGTACCTTCTCAAATTGTTCTTATTATTGGTCATAGTACACATCTAATATGCCTTCCCAGATGGCTCAGTGGGAAAGAATCTGCCTGCCATGCAGGACACACAAAAGACATGGATTTGATCCCTGGGTTGGGAAGATCCCCTGGAGAAGGAAGTGGCAAGTCACTCCATTATTCTTGCTTGGAAAATTCCATGAACCTGGAAAATTCCATGAGCCTGGCAATCTGTAGTCCACAGGGTCGTGAAAAAGTTGGACTGATTTAGTGACTAAACAACAATACACCTAGTGTACACAAGGCACTTAGTATAGAAGATATTCAATCAGATGTATCTATTAGTAGTAGAAAGTTGTCTACAGTGCAGAACTAGACACATTCATTCAATACAACTGACTGGACTGTGGAAGCAGAAGATTGTCTTATTAACATTTACTCCTATGAAGAGTGATGTATCCAATCTGAAATGGGCCGAAGAAAACAAAAGAGATCTATTGTTTCCCTGAGAATTTGGTTTTCTGAAAACAAAGATTAGCATTCTCTTCATTTCATATTCACTTTTCAAGTAAATCATAGAAATTAAATGAAAGAATGTAAAATAGCTGTTTTCTCTCCTCGAGTTGCTATCAATGTCCAGGGTGAGCTAACTTCATGAATAACACACTGAACCATTAGCATATCAAAACAGCCTCCCTTTTGCTGTATTTCAGCAAATGTCTGAGGTCTCTAATTTGAGCTAAATGACATTTGGCCATGGTGTTACTTCACAAAGGGTTAGCTAATGCGGAGAACCTAATCTCTTATCATTTGGGACATTTTGTATTAATTCAAATACTTAGAAAACAGCTCTGTAAGTGAATGCTATGCAAGAAATGCTGCAGCTCTAATCTGCTTCTTTCATCCTTAAAATAGTGAATTTTATTATGGCACACTTTAGATGAGGGATTTTTTTTTTTTTTTTTTTTGGTCAGAAACAATTTCATGGTTAGATACACATTTTGTTCAAAATTACTTGGAAAATCAAGAAGGACCACCATGAGTTTCAGTCCTTTTTCTATACATTTTCACGTGTTTGACTATAGGAAATTCTGTACCTTCTCAAATTGTTCTTATTATTGGTCATAGTACACATCTAATATGCCTTCCCAGATGGCTCAGTGGGAAAGAATCTGCCTGCCATGCAGGACACACAAAAGACATGGATTTGATCCCTGGGTTGGGAAGATCCCCTGGAGAAGGAAGTGGCAAGTCACTCCATTATTCTTGCTTGGAAAATTCCATGAACCTGGAAAATTCCATGAGCCTGGCAATCTGTAGTCCACAGGGTCGTGAAAAAGTTGGACTGATTTAGTGACTAAACAACAATACACCTAGTGTACACAAGGCACTTAGTATAGAAGATATTCAATCAGATGTATCTATTAGTAGTAGAAAGTTGTCTACAGTGCAGAACTAGACACATTCATTCAATACAACTGACTGGACTGTGGAAGCAGAAGATTGTCTTATTAACATTTACTCCTATGAAGAGTGATGTATCCAATCTGAAATGGGCCGAAGAAAACAAAAGAGATCTATTGTTTCCCTGAGAATTTGGTTTTCTGAAAACAAAGATTAGCATTCTCTTCATTTCATATTCACTTTTCAAGTAAATCATAGAAATTAAATGAAAGAATGTAAAATAGCTGTTTTCTCTCCTCGAGTTGCTATCAATGTCCAGGGTGAGCTAACTTCATGAATAACACACTGAACCATTAGCATATCAAAACAGCCTCCCTTTTGCTGTATTTCAGCAAATGTCTGAGGTCTCTAATTTGAGCTAAATGACATTTGGCCATGGTGTTACTTCACAAAGGGTTAGCTAATGCGGAGAACCTAATCTCTTATCATTTGGGACATTTTGTATTAATTCAAATACTTAGAAAACAGCTCTGTAAGTGAATGCTATGCAAGAAATGCTGCAGCTCTAATCTGCTTCTTTCATCCTTAAAATAGTGAATTTTATTATGGCACACTTTAGATGAGGGATTTTTTTTTTTTTTTTTTTTGGTCAGAAACAATTTCATGGTTAGATACACATTTTGTTCAAAATTACTTGGAAAATCAAGAAGGAAGCACACATTCCGTGTAGAAAATTCTGCCAGAAAACAACACTGGGACACATCAGCCTAATTCACTAGTACTCAGGGATGTTCTATTATTCAGTCAACGTATTGCATTCTGACAGCATCTGAGAGTATGCAGGTGACTAGGGCGCGGAACCTCCCCTAAGTTATTTCATGTTCTCTTAGAAACGTGGTCAGGTAAATAAAATGTAACTTAATACTGTATATGTTTAATGGAACCTGATCCTGTTGTATGGCGTAAGTGCTTAGAAGGAGAAGATTGCGTTGTGTAAAGAAGCGCACAAGTGGTTTAACCCGTAAGCTGGATCTTACACTCAGGCAGAGGAAAAAGAAGTGAGGAAGAGAGAGAGGAGCATGTCGTTTCTAACCAAAGGAGAGGTAAACACAGTGGAAACACGTGAAAAGACGGAAGCATAAAATACACTGAAAATTGAGAAGTTAGGTGCATTTGCTTGATTGAGATTTGAGAGACAAAAATTCTAGTTAGAGGACTAGGCAAAAAATTATCTTGAAAAAAAATTATCTTGAACACCATGTAAAGAATGAACTTTTTGTGTGAGCAGTGGAGAAGGGGGTAATGAGGTAACAGAAAAACGTTTTAAGTGTTAAAAGTTAGATAGGATTTTTGGAAAAAAACCTATTGTGTGAAAGCTTGCAAAAGTATATTTAGCATTATGGAATAACTCATCATATTTTAAATACCCTACAGAAAAAAGCACACATATTTAAAAATGACTAATCAATAAGTACAAGCATTACTATCTTAATTAACTTTCATCATGTACACATGATGAACAAATGGTCATGACAAAGAACTTAGAATCGGCATATCAAAAATTTAACCTTGAGGGTTTTTGATGATGAGAAGTTTTAAAGAACTTACCACATTCCTAGAATCTGAAAGGAAAAGCAGGATACAAAATGAGTAAATGACTCTAAATGGTTGGATTCAGGTTGAAATTAAAGTACAATGTGAAGAAATGCTGGAACATAAAACTTGGGGTAAAATTGGTAATGAAGAAGACTTTGTTAGGATCATTAAGATTTGAAAACATAATGTTTATATCACTATGCAGGTATTTATTTGCATATTTTTAAATTATAAGAATATAAACCATTCTGTATGTTACTCAGGATTCTGTTAACATAGATGTGAACTACAAATCCATCTAATTATTAATATATAATTTGGATTTGAATATCTTGTTGTGAGTAGGTGATATATCAACAAATGTGAAAAAATATTCATAAAGAAGTAAATGCAATGAAACACAAAAAATAAAACCAGAACACTGGAATAAACAAGTAAAAAAGTCTTACCTGTTAATTCTGAAACATTCAGACTTATTTATTTGCATATTGTTATTGTTGTTGCTGTTTAGTCACTAATTCATGTCCTACTCTTTTGCAACCCCATGGACTGTAGACTGCCAAGCTCCTCTGTCTGTGGAATTCTCCAGGGAAGAATACTAGAGTAGGTAGCCATTCCCTTCTCCAGGGGATCTTCTCAACTCAGGGATCAAACCTGTATCTCCTGCATTGGCAGACAAATTATTTTCCTCTGAGCCACCGGGGAAGCCATGTATTAAATAAATCATGTCAAAATTTTTTTTTCTTTTAGTGTATAAGAATTGTTACAAGATTTAATAAGAATACTGAAAGTAAAAGAAAAAAAAAGTAGATTAGAAATTAGTCTACTACTGGT